>OY747133.1:42939178-43419178 GCA_963556465.1 Berberis vulgaris | reverse complement strand
GTAACCATGCCGCCGACGGGTCTCGAACCTAGGATGTGGGGGATAAACCCACACTCTCACAACAAGGATGAACCAAATGGCCAACCATGACAATATCATTTTGGATAATGTTCAACCCATTTAGATTCTAATTAAGAGCAAGAGTTGTTAATAAAGCAGGTTGTAACACAAACTAGCATATTTTGAATGTTTTAAAGTTATCCACATTAGAAGAAACATGAACCTAACAGCTCGTCGACTGGCTGCATTAGTATATGCAATTAGTAGTAGAAGCAGTAGTAGTAGTAATAATAATGTTTTAAAGATGTGATGTACTTTGAACTTGAATGGTTATTCGTTTTAATGCAATTTCATATTTTCTTGGTTCAAAATAAAATAAAAAATAAAGCAGGTTGGACCAACACTTGGAGAGAGATTTTCGTTGTTGTTGAAAGTTAAAAAGATAATTTTTCTCTCTTCTTGTTGTCGTTTCGAATTAGAAATGGAATGTTCACACCCTTCCTAACATAAAGATTACAACTCTGTCTATAATTCTTGATGATACACCAAAACGGTATCTCTTCGACACCGTACACGTGTCATGATGATCTCGAGAAATATTAGGCACAAGCTTTAGTCCGACACTGATCCGTCCCAATCAGTTCTAAGCTCGCACAATGTTGTCCGCCAGACGGACTCGAAATCATTACAGCCTGCTAAGCCCACGCGTCTCACAGCTATCCTCAATACTCGTAAGCCCTACTAAGGCAAGTATCTCGAGGATCAGCTTCGGACAGGCAAGACAACAACACTTTGCTTCCAACTAGGAAGCAAATACCAGAGTATAGTCACATATGGAGACTTTTATCTATGAACTACTCTCGGATTGGAAACTATATCCCCACGTATTTAGGAGTACAAGACTAACAGGGAAACTCTCATTCACAGAACAACTCCTCAGACTGGCATTATACCGCCACTTTCAGCGGTGTCGGAGACACATGGGCAGCAGGCTCACGCCCCCACGTCAGCAAGAGCAACGACGGACCCTAAGATAGATTTGTTGTCGTCTCAAATACAGCAATGGAGATCAAGAGCAGCACATGCCTCAATCTCCAAAAGACAACAGATAGTAAGCACGGGAGAGTCAAGCCCCTACTAGTTCTCATTGGACTAGAGGAGGCGGCGCAACTAACTCGAAATCGACTTTCAGGGCAGACAAGCTCGCCCCCACAAAACCCCCTCCGCAGAGGGGTACACGACCCAGCCGTGTTATATCGTCTCTCTGTTCCACCGTTCGTGGATCGTATCATGAACAAGGCTCTTCCAAAAAAGTTCACGCCTCCAAAGCTCGACTTCTATAACGAGACTACCAACCCATTCGATCACTTGCACCATTACCAGCATGTAATAGCGCTCAAACAAGTATCCGAGTCGGTGGTGCAGAACTTTCCCTACCAGTCTAAAGAAGCTAGAACTAACACGGCGTAGGAGTTTCTAACACGCTTTGTCGGAAGTCAGCGTCTCCGAAAAGGCCCACACTACATACTCTCTCTGAAGCATATATCCGATGAGACACTTAGAGAGTATGTCACACGTTTCAACGACGAGTTGATGCTCATGATGGCTGCAGCGACGACACAGTCGTGATAGCCTTTACCACAAACCTAAAAGAGGGAAAACTCTATGATTTCCTCACTTTTGAACCCCTTCTGGATATAGCGAAACTCTTGAAGGGCGCCCAGAAGTACATCACCTTAGAAGAGATGAAAATCGTGAAGTGGGAAATAGAAGTCGAGAAGAAGCCATCCATTCCTAAGGACAAAAAGAAGGAAATAAGGCGAAATGATGAAGAAATGAGCAAGCGAAAACGCAACGACAACAAGTTAGACCTTGGTGGAGCCAGGCTAGAAAAAGCTTCAACTACGTTGAATCCATATCCATGACCCCTTTCAATTTTAGCCTATTGGATGTCCTGAAATCCATAAAAAAAATTAGGCAGATCTAAAGTGGGCCCTGAAGCAGCGCGGAGACCCCTCCAAACGTGACAACAACAAGTACTACTCGTACCGCAAGGAAGGCGGCCATGACACCAACGACTACAAGAGTCTAAGATACGAAATCTAATATTGGATCCGCAGGGGCAAGCTAAAGGAATTTCTAGGTTCTTAGAAGTGACCAAAACAACCCAAGGACAGGGGAGACACAGTCAAGGAGATTGAGAAGGAGACTCGGGGCATAATCTATGTCCTTCATGGAGTCAGATCAGATGAAGACCAGTCAAATAGATCTCGCTAGCAGACTCTACTAGAAATGCAAACACAACCCGCGGACGACGACATACGCATTTACTACTCGAGGGTGCAAAGCCCCATCTCCACCTTAACCTTTATAGACAAGGACATAGAAGGCGTACGCGCACCACACAATGACGCTTTTGTCATTTCGGTCTCTATCGCAAGGTGGGAAGTGAAGAAGGCCCTGGTGGATACGGGAAGCTCCCTCAACATCTTGTTCTACAACGCCTTTCGTAGTATTCTCAAGGAGGAGAATCTGACATCCTCAGATTACCCATTGATTGGATTTAGCGGAGAGAAATGTTTCCTGATCAGGAAGATAAGTTAGCGGTAATGGCAGGGGAGCCACAACCGAGGAAAGTCATGTTCCTGGACTTCATGGTGGTAGACACACCGTCTACCTACAACCCTATCCTGGGAAGACCATGGTGATTGATGTAAAAAATCGACATTAATCTCGTTGCATGATTTTCGACATCAACCAAAGAAATATCTATTGTTTTTATTTTATTTTTTTCCTTCAACCTGCAATACACTTCAACAATGCATAGTGAAAGTAGGGGTTATCGACTACTTCACGTGGATTAGAAGACAAATTTGATTTTCAATTTAAAGAATAAAGAAAATAGTAAAATAATGGATGGTGAAAATAAACTAAAAGTTAAAGGAGAAAGAGAAACAAATGAAAAAGAGAAACAAAAATAAAACTTGCTTCTTCAATGGAATTAAAATGTAGTACATGCACTTTTCTACCAAGCAAAAATATAAAGCCAATAACTACAACTAAAAAAAACTCTCAAAGAAAAACTAAAACTCTTTGAACTCCATGTATGGGGTTTTTTTAGGTAAAGAAAAGGTATCAGTGAAATAAGGAAACATGGTTGAATGAAACAAGGAAACATGATTGAATGAAACAAGGAAACATGGTGTTGGAATTGAATAAGGAAACATGTCTTGTAGATATTTTTTTTTATGATGAAATTGGCCATGTGGACGTCCAAATCTTCATATTGATTTTCTCGAGATCCGTAGTTGTTGTTGCTTTGTGGGGCTTGACTTCATAGGTCTTGGGATTGAAATTCTTTAATCCTTATGAATACATTTGAACTCCCATTGACCCTTCTAGTTGTTGAATTTAGCCTTATTATGCCACTTTATGCATGATTGGAGATTTGTGCTTGAATTCCTACAAAATACACGTAATGAGATATTTTTATTTAATAATTGGACTTAACAATTGTATATTTAGGGGTGTAAAAATTGATATTTTGGGTGCTTATCACACCACCCCAAACAACATTTTGCTAGTCCTCTAGCAAAGAATAACAAAAAAAAAAGATAAGAACACAAAACAAAATATATTTATTTGTCCTAAACTTCTCAAAGAAATCAATGCCACTTTCGCTGGTATGACTCGATTGCATTTACAATATGCAGCGCCGCCTTGAACCTCTAGCATGACACTAAAGGATGAGTTTTAGCCTCCTGAGGGTTATCCAGGATGACACCCATAAACATTTTTTTTTATATGAAACAAAATTGATGTGTGTCTTATTTTTCTCAGAGAATGTCCTTGTTATTCAACTACATAGAAGACAAGAGATATATGTAACTTCATACTAAAATGCACATTACAAGTGAGAAACTTTGGAACAAGGTGTGTGTGAATAACCAACAAATGCAACTTTTCGTGTCAAAGTAACGTACATCCTAATCCACCTTTGGAATAGTCGTTTTGACTTCAAAACTCACCTGTTAATTCTCTGAAATGATCACTCTGAGTTTGGGTAAAATATTTTTTCTCTTGCATGTGAGGAAATGCGAAAATTCAAACTTCTCACATGCTCATAATAATAAACGGACATGAAAGAGAATAATAGTCTCATGGAAGGAATGTTGATCACTTGCAAGAATGTCGAGTTACCCACTATAGCGTCTTATCATCTACTCTCCACTTCTTACCATACCTTACCATAGGGTTAATTAGGACTTCTCTAAAATAAAAATGAATCTGGTTTATATATATATATATATATATATGAGGAAGAGTGTGGTAGATGGTAAGTAAAGAGATGTTTCTGAAAATGTAGGGTCTTCAAATAGCTTAATAGGGAACTCATCAATCACTTTTATTTTTCTTTCTTCACAACTTTTTTTTTGTTTTCTTCTTTAGAACCTTTTTTTTTTTTTTTTTGAAATACCTTGGACTTTGGATTTTCACTTTGCACTCCCTTTTTTCTTCATAAATCTTCCCAACATTTTTCAGAAACATAAAGGGGAAAATGGGGTTTTTTTTTTATATATATATCTAATAAACCAAGACATGCTTACATTGGTATTGGATGAAATGTTTAGCAAGATGGTTTTGAGAATGTTCGGATGGACCAGAGATGCCTAATTTACCTTCTAAGGCTTGGTAATGGTTATAAGTCTCAAATAGACTACAAGACCTATGTTTCTCTTAACTCGAAAAATATGTCATCCTCAGTGACCAACCAAAAAGAAGAATAATGAGATTTCACCACAAGTTAATGTCCAATAAAATTTTAAGTCATCATATGACTCGGAATTGTGTAAAAAACACTCTGAATAAAATGAAAGGTCTGATAGCTCACAAGGTTAAAGTCTCAACTATTATTCCTCTAGATTCTCAAGAGGTTACTTACTTCTGCATTCCAAAATACAATTGTGGTCATTGTACAATAATTTATTTGTTCCTAAATGCTCAAATGCAATATTTACTTTAGTAATAACTTCCAACATCTCTTTGCCTAAATGTAATGAATCAAGTAATCTAATCTCATCATAGCTAGGATACCATACAATTTTTTAATTTTATTTTTTGTTAGAAAATCATTTTCAAAAGAGGTATGAATTTTGAAAAAAATCTCCCCGCCCCCAAACAAATAAAACACTGTCCTTAGTGTTAAACAAATGAAATGAAAAGTGAGAAATAAAAATTAGAACTTATTACCTCAGGTGATTTTTCGAACATCTGTACCGTCCCTGCAATGAAAAAGAGTAAGTTGGTGGGGGTGATGTATACATCACTCCAAACAGGAATTGGCAGTATTATTAATTATTATTATTTTATTTTAAATTTTTTGTTTTTTTATGAATGAATGAATGCATAAACAGATTGGGCTACCTCCCAGTAACGCTAAGTTTAATGTCATTGGCCGGACATAATGGGGGTGGCGGATACCACCCCCAAACAGGCTTAGTGGAGTAGGATTTTGTGGGCGTGACTAAACCTCATAGTTAGGATCAATCAACTGAATGGTTTCCACTGACCTTGTGGGAGGTTCATGGTATGGCTTCAATCGATGTCCATTTGCTTGAAAGAGACTACCATTTGTAGGGTTTTCTATGGTGATGGCACCGTAGTCTTTAACATCATGTACAATAAATGGACCAGACCAACAAGTTTTTAGCTTACCGAGAAAGAGGTGAAGACGAGAGTTGTAGAGTAGGACTTTCTAACCAAGATGGAACTTTTTTCTCATGATGTTTTTGTCATGTATCAACTTCATTTTATCTTTGTAGTTTTTGGATAAGTCATGAGCATCATACCTCACTTCTTTTAGCTCATCGAGCTGAAGCTTTCGTTTTTTACCAGCCATATCGTGGTCAAAGTTTAGACTCTTTGTAGCCCAATAAGCTCTATGTTGGAGTTCGACGCGAAGGTGACAAGGTTTACCAAAAACCAATCTATAGGGAGACATCCCTAAAAGAGTTTTGAATGCAGTTCGATATGCCCATAAGGCATCCAAAAGACGTAAAGACCAATCTTTCCGATTTGGATTGATAGTCTTTTCGAGGATGTTCTTGATTTGACGATTTGAGACTTCAACTTGACCGCTTGTTTGAGGATGGTAGGAAAGGGCAACTTTGTGAGTAACCCCATACCTTTTAACAACATGCTCAAAGACGCGGTTACAAAAATGCTTACCCCCATCACTAATGATACCCTTGGGGGTGCCAAATCTACTAAAGATAAACTCCCTTATGAATGAAATACAATTTTGTGATCATTGGTCTTAGTGTCAATGGTCTCTATCCATTTAGAAACGTAATCCACTGCAAGAAGGATGTATTGATACCCAATGAAGGATGGAAATGGCCCCATAAAATCGATGCCCCAAACATTAAAAACTTCAACCACTAGAATAGGATTCAGAGGCATCATGTGTCGACAAGTTATTCGCCTAAGTTATTGACATTGGTAACATTTTTTACAATACTCATGGGCATCTCGAAAAATATTAGGCCAATAAAACCTGATTGGAGAACCATCTCCGCGGTTTTCTTAGAGCTAAAATGCCCACCACAAGCTTGATCATGGCAAAATGAGATAATGCTCAACTGTTCAACTTCTGGAACATATCTTCTGATAAGTTGGTCAGGACAGTATTTGTACAAATATGGCTCATCCCAAGAATAATACTTGGCCCTAGATGAAAACTTGTCACGATCTGGCTTAGACCAGTGTGAAGGGAATTCCTCAGTTGCTAAAAAATTGATAATGTCGGCATACCAAGGAAGCTCTTGCTCTACCAAGAAAAGTTGTTCATCTGGGAAGTCCTCTTGAATAGGCAAGATACTAGTAGATGATTGTGATGTTAGCCTAGACAAGTGGTCGGTGAATTTTCTATATCAACGAGTAATTGAGTTGAGCCTCATTCAAAATTTTGCTAGCATAATAGATGACATGAGGAAGTTTGTTAACTTTTTGAACCAAAACTGCACCTACAACATAGTCAGAGGCATCACACATAATCTCAAAAGGTAGCGCCCAATCAGAAGCTCAGATGATAAGAGTTGAGACTAGTTCAGATTTAAGATGCAGAAACGCAGATATGCACTTGTCGTCAAAAAGAAAGGGAACATCCTTGGCTAAGAGGCTGCTCAAAGGGAGTGCAATCTTTGAGAAATCTTTAATGAAGCGACGATAAAATCCAGCATGCCCCAAGAAAGATCGCACATCTTTAACAAAAATTCGAATCGGAAGAGATGAAATGACATCAATCTTTGCTTTGTCCACTTCAATGCCTTTTGGAGAGACAACGTGCCCAAGAATAGTGCCCTGCTTCACCATGAAGTGACACTTTTCCCAATTTAGAACAAGACATTTTTCTTCACAATGCTTTAAGACAAGTGAGAGGTGATGTAGGCATTGGTAAAAAGATAAGCCGAATACTGAAAAATCATCCATAAAGATCTCAAGAAAGTTTTCCACCATATCACTGAATATGCTAGACATGCATCTTTGAAATGTCGCGAGTGCGTTACATAGCCCAAAAGGCATGCGACGATAAGCGTAGGTACCAAAACGACAAGTGAATTTGGTTTTCTCTTGATCCTCTTGTACAATAGGGATTTGATTGTATCCAAAATATCCATCCAAGAAACAATAGTAAGGATGACCCACTAACCTCTCAAGCATTCGATCAATAAAGGGAAGGGGAAAGTGATCCTTTCGAGTATTAGAGTTCAGCTTACGATAATCAATGCATACTCTCCATCCCTTTTTCACTCTTTGTGGCACAAGTTCCTTGTTCTCATTTTCAACGACTATAATTCCTGACTTCTTAGGAACCACATGGACTGGGCTAACCCATTGGCTATCGGAGATAGCATAGATGATGTTTGCATCCAGAAGTTTCAACACTTCTTTTTTTACGACATATTTCAAAATGAGATTTAGACGTCGCTGGGGCTCTCTGGAGGTTTTGGTTTCATCTTCCAAATAAATATGATGCTCACAGACAATAGGGTCAACACCCTTGATGTCATGAATTGTCCAAGCAATGGCTGACTTGTGAGCTTTAAGGACCTCCAACAACTTGTCATTGTGTTCCTCAGTGAGATCTCAGGCAATAATCACTGGATAACTCTCTGCAGGACCGAGAAATGCATATCTCAATTCATTTGATAAAGGCTTAAGTTTTAGTGATTTCTGAGTGCTTGTTGACTAGTCACTCTCTTGTGACTGTTCTATAAAGGAATAAGATTAATGACTCAGATTCAGGTATATGCATTATGGGCACATTATCCAACATATTGTTGACCTCTTCAATAGTCGTCCATATCTAGGTTCATACCAAAGTGTGAGAGACAACGAAGCAATACGTCAGCTGGTGATGATTGAGCCATAGACTCAAAAGATTGAATCATTCACACTTCTTATTCTTCTTCTTCTTCCTCAATCACATCGATATCATTTCTCCTTTGCAAGGCCTTAAAAAGATTCAATTCAGTTTTAAGGTTCCCAAAGGAAACAGACATGCCATCGCTTCTACTGATGTTGGCCTCTGCAGTTGCTAAGAAGGGTCGCCCTAAGATGACAGGAATTTGATTATTTGAGCTCGGGCTAGTGTCTAAGATGATGAAATCAACTGGATAATAGAAATTTGCAACTTGAACAATCACATCTAGAACTATTCCTCTAGGGTATCATTTTGACCCATCTGTTAGCTTAAGAACTACCTTTGTTGGTTGCATCTCCTTTAACCCAAGTTCTAAATATATATGATAAGGTAAGAGATTCACACTCGCTCCTAAGTCGATCAAGGCACGACTTTCAAAGTCTTTTCCAATGAAACATGGTATAGTAGGGGTTCCTGGATCCATGTACTTAACTACTCCACGTACAGTTTCAGGTACTTCCATTTTTCTCTGTTTAAGGGATTTGATGTGTACTCCTTTAAAAATTTCTAGTATTTCTTGAAATTGCTTCTCTTTTTTGTTACTTAACAGGGCTTTGGAAAAAGGTGTCTTAGGTAAATACTTTCTTGGCTCTACGAGAAGCTGAGAGGGCGAGTTTAAACTAGTTTGAGAAGAACCTTTAGCGTTTTCAATTGGTTTAGGAACATTCTGTTTGAAAATCACATCAGTTATCTTGGGTTGTTCTATGTCATTATCAATTGCTTAGCCAGAACGAAGGGTGGTGACAACTTTAACTTCTCCATGTGAATCAACACTACTACCAATTTCATTTTCATGGGCTTGGGGATCACCTTTTGGATTAGGGATGGGTTGACTGAGGAATGTTCTTTTTTTCCCTTCCCACGATCAACTGTTGTTGAAGCTGGTGGATGGCTTGGAAATTAGCGGTATTAGTTGTCATTAATTGGTGCATCATATCCTCCAATGATTGTTTTGGAGGTGGTAAAGGAGCAACATATTGAGTTTGAGGTACCAAGTCTTGGAAGTTGCTAAGTTGAGGTTGACCATAGGAATTATGAGGGACAGGTACTATGAGACCCTGGAGTGGGCGGACCTAAGGGTGAGGGTTGGAGCCTAATAGGCCCAACAGGCCCAGTGGGCCCAAGAGGGGTTGGACGAGCTACAAAGGGGGACATAGTCCCACATCGCCTGGGTGCAAGAGGGGGGATGTGCTACTTATGTGCGAGGTTGGATTCTCATAGTAAGAGGCCTTTTAAAGCCATGCAGGCCGGTTGGGCCCAGAGCGGACAATATCTTACTGTGCGGATCGGGTCGTTACAAAATGGTATCAGAGCCTGACCCAGCCGGAAGTGTGCCAACATGGACATTGGGCCTTAAGGGGGGGGGGGGGGTGGACTGTGAGACCCTGGAGTGGGCGGACCTGAGGGTGAGGGTTGGAGCCCAATAGGCCCAATATGCCCAAAAGGGGTTGGATAAGCTACAAAGGGGGACATAGTCCCACATTGCCTGGGTGCGGGAGGGGATGTGCTACTTATGTGCAAGGTTGGATCCTCATAGTAAGAGACCTTTTAAAGCCATGTGGGCCGGTTGGGCCCAGAGCGGACAATATCTTACTGTGCGGATCGAGTCGTTACAGGTACCATAGAAAGGTTCACAGACTGATTTTGCCGATATGAAAGAGGTCTTCTCTATGGTGGATATTGATTTTGTTGTAGCTAGTTAGATTGAAGTCCAAATTGAACCTGTCTGGGATAAGTGTGTGAGTTGTGGGCTTGTCCACTAGGTTGCTTAGGGTGTTAAAATCCAGGAGGATTCTCCGAACTTCTGGGTGGTTGTTCATAAAAGTCACCACCATAGGAAAGGTTAGAATGATGTCAATTTGCAGATGTGTATGTTTGACCGAATGTGTTTGATTTATGTTCACTGTTAAATACACACACCTCCTCTAGAGGTTCATATGAATCTATATGATCTCTTTTGAGGCAAAAGGTACAAGGCTTATAAGTCTGTTCTTTGTCTTCAGAGGTAGACTTTGTGACAATAGATTTAATTTCCTTAGCAAAGTTTTTGAGGAAGGTTTTGATGTCTAGTTCAGAATCTTCCTTTTGTACAAATAGACGTGATTTTCTAGAAGAACTATGTTTCAAGTCTCTATGGGCATTCCATTGTCGAGAATCATCAGCAAGTTCACTTAGAAAGGTATAAGCATCAATACCAGTTTTACAAATGAATTTACCTTGATGCATGGATTCAATCATATTTCTAGATTCGACAATCAATCCATTATAGAAACTTTGCACTAGCACTCGTTTTTCAAAGCCATGATGAGGGCACTTGATGAGTAAATCTTGAAAGCGATCCCATGCTTCAAAAAAACATTCACCATGTGTTTAAGTAATATCCTCAATTTTTCTTCTAATTTCTAGGGTCTTTCTCATGGAGAAGTAATTCGCTAGAACTTTCTAACTAAATCCTCCCATGATTTGATGGAATTGGCAATTTAGCCATGAGGTGGCCCAGTCATCAAGAGAGAAAGGAAACAAGCAAAGTCTGACATTTTCCTCATATATGTTTTAGTTTTTAAAAGTACTACAAAATTCAATAAACTTTCCAAGATGGACATATGGGCTTTCTCGATCATGCCCATGAAACTTCGACAACATATTAATAATAGTTGGTCTAATCTCAAATTGAGATGTTGTGATATGGGGCAACTCAATGCATCTGTTCACATTAGCAGCAAGGGGAACATTGTATTCCTAAATTGGGCGTTCTTCCATTTCAGTGTTGATTGGAGAGTGAGGAGAGGTAGGTGGAGATGAGTGTGGTGAAGAAGCAAAGACTGGATTAGGGCGGCTAGAAAAATTTTGGGTACAAACCAAACGTTTGTTGGGTCGTTCCCAAACTTTCATAAAAGGAAAAAAAAATGGATTGAAAAGATGACAGTGACAAAGCACAAGATCAAGTATCTCTGGACGATTGCTAAGAAGAAATACACAAACAACAATCACTTCTTAACCACACAAATGCCAAATCTAAGCAAACATCGTTTTAATGAGATTTTATCTTGTTAATCTGTGAGGGACAAGATTGATTGAAACCAGCAGGGGTTACACTATTATCTATTATTGCTTGATTAGATAGGGTGCTAACAGATGATCCTAAAAGCTTGTATCTAACAGTACAAAGTCCAAAATCAGGAGGTCAGAGTTACGCGTACAAGAAGCTGGATTATTGCACAAGTAACAGAAGATTACGTGGTCTAATTAAGAATTGTACTTGTGCTACCACTCTGTAGACTGATTGATATTGATTGATATGAGAACGATGTGTGTCAAATACGTACTTATGGTGTGTGTTCCTAGCCAAAATTGTTAGTTACACCATGTCCTTCTGCGGTTTGCAGCTTACTAATGACTTGGCGTACCAGATGAGTTACCCATGTGGTAGTGGCCTCTCGGAGTTCATTGACTGATTAAACCCAATGTCACGTTTTGCTTTAGTCAACACAAAATTCATCAGAATAACCTTGGTCTTAGTTGTCCTATGAACATCGTTCTAGTTGGCTCTGACCTTAGTTGATTTTATTATGTGCATTGGTTTCACACAGCTGGAGTAATGAGGTGGATGATGAAATCCCACCAGTTTCAAAAACAGGGCTAGGTTCGCCCTCTCTGCTTATGGTAGTTTATTAACGTAAGTAACCACGCAGTTCGTTAAGATGCAGAAACATAAACAAACACAAAGCAATTTCCAATCGATTTTCACTTAGCACCCAAGCCACTAAAACAATGTGTCTGAAAGAGATAGTTACTAACTTGTGAGCTCGGACACAAGGTCTCCACCGTGGGAATAGAGAGAAGTGTTATTTGAAAACTATTCCTCCTAGGTTCAAGCAATTGTTTTCTTCTCCACAACACCACTGGTTGTCCACTATTAAAAAAAAGTTAGTCCTTTTCACAAAACAAATTTTTTTCAATTTTATTTCTGACTTCGATTGCTATCTAAATAAATAAACACAATCAAACAATTACACATGCAAAGATGTTTAATGGTCTTGGTCAAGAAGTCAGGAATTTTTTTTGTTTGTTTGTTTGTTTTTTTCTTTTGAAAGTGAATTAATTCTAACCTAAAACTAACAGTCAACCTAATGCTAAAATAATGCCTAAACCATTTGAGGCATATTAAAAAAAGTTAATAAAGAATAAACTCTCTTCCTCACAAGAAACTACAAATAGAAAAAAAAAAAAAAAAAAAAAAAAGGTCTTCAAGCAAGTCTTAGGCTATTCCGCAGCTTTATCACCCACTTTTCCAAACGAATTTGTTCAACAGTCAACCGACCTCAAATAAATCGGAAACAATTATAGAAATTTAGGGGAGTGTCACAGAAATTTTTGTAAAAGTTTCACGTTAAACAGACACTTTTTGAGCCATCTGTTGCTGTGTTGTTTCTGTTATATGCTGAAAATTACCCAAAATGCATAAAAATGACAAAAAATTTAAATAAAAGGGAAAAACTTAAAAAAAATAAAAAATCTTCTCTATTGTCTTCAAAGTTGTATCTTCAAGAATGTCTTCCTTCACCATTTGATTGATGCAAAAAATCGACATTAATCTCGTTGCATGATTTTCGACATCAATCAAAAAAATATCTATTGTTTTTGTTTTCCTTCAACCTGCAATACACTTCAACAATGCATAGTGGAAGTAGGGTTTACGACTACTTCACTTGGATTAGAAAACAAATCTGATTTTCAATTTAAAGAATAAAGAGAAGAGTAAAATAATGGATGGTGAAAATAAACTAAAAGTTAAAGGAGAAAGAAAAACAAAGATAAAACTTACTTCTTCAATGGAATTAAAATGTAGTACATACACTTTTCAACCAAGAAAAAATATAAAGCCAATAACTACAACTAAAAACAACTCTAAAAAAAAAACTAAAACTTTTTGAACTCCATGTATGGGGTTTTTATAGGTAAAAAAAGGGTTTGAGTAAAATAAAGAAACATGGTTGAATGAAACAAGGAAACATGGTGTTGGAGTTGAATAAGGAAATGTCTTCTAGAGATTTTTTTTATAATAAAGTTAGCCATATAGACGTCCAAATCTTAATATTGATTTTCTCAAGATTCGTAGTTGTTGTTGCTTTGTGGGCTTGACTTCATGGGCCTTGGGATTGAAATTCTTTAATCCATACGAATGCATTTGAACTTTCATTGGGTCTTCTAGTTGTTTAATTTAGCCTTATTGTGCCACTTTATGCATGATTTGAGATTTGTGCTTGAATTCCTACAAAAAATGCACAAAATACACGTAATGAGATATTTTTATTTGATAATCGGACTTAACAATTGTATATTTAGGGGTGTAAAATCGATGTTTTGGGTGCTTATCACATGGCTTCACCAGATGGAAACAGTAGTCTTCGCCCTTCACTAGTACGTTAAGTACACGCTAACCACTCGGAAGGATACGTGCGGAACAACCAACGGCACGAGGCTGCCATTATGCTGCACTGAAGCAGATAGAATGTTCTCAGATCCAACTAGAGTCCACAAGGGAACTTGAACTGAAGCTAGACCTAGAGACTGGACAAGTCACTCCATTCACAGGAAGACGAGATCCCAAGAGTGGTGACTCAACTCGAAAACTGACGCCGGGTAGAATAGCGATTATCCTGCGGGCTAGTTTAACAGATAATTAATAGGGAAGAACACAAGAAGATTATCCAAAACACAGAGAAATACTCTAATGTTCAATTAAAATTAATCAAATCAAAACTATCTCTAAATTAGCCCACAAGTCGGACTTTATAGCTAAAACTCATTATTAGAATTTCACCAAAAAATAGCAATTTCCAATAATCATACTAAAACAAAATACTTAATAAAAGAAATAATCTGCCAAGAATCTGGCCCAAATTGGGTTCAGAATCTCTTCCTAAAATATAAAAGAAATATTACCTAAAAGAAAAACTTAAATCCTAAAAGGAAACTGCATATTCCTAAAATTAAAAATAGAATCAAATACTAAAATTAACAAGTAATTTATTCCTAAAATAAAAGTAAAGCATAATCCTAAAAGGAAACTAAAAATACTCCTAATTAAATTGAAAGATCTCTCAAAGTTATTTAGTAATAACTTTGAGAGCAAATTAGGAACTCTAGGAACCCAAATTAGGAACTCTAGGAACCCAAATTAGAAACTCTAGAAATCCTCCTGCATCAGTCACCCCAGGTAGGAAAGAACTCGTCCTCAAGTTCACAACAGCTCCATCGGAATTTTCAGGCGGCAGCCCAGGAGGAAGATCCTCTGGCACCAGGTCAGAAAACTCTGCTAGTTGTTGCACCTCTGCTGGTAAATCTGAATTCACGTCTGCAGGGACTAGAAAATCATGGTGGATGAGGGCACAACACTGGTGTAGGTGGAATCCATCAATTTCTGCACGAACACGCGACGCGAAGGGTTGCAAGTGCATTGTGGTGGTACAAATAGCAGGTGTTCGGGGTGCAAATAGCCAAACTGATTTGTAAATCAGTTTTATCTAGCCTGAAATTCGCGGTCTTCGTTTCCAGCGATCCGCGTCCTGCGTCTCGCAAGTTGCTCGTTGTTCTTCTTCTCTGTTTGGCTCCAATACCTGCACGAGAGAGAGGGAAACGAGGGGGAGGGACGAGAGAGTGGGTGAGGGAGGTAGGCGAGGTGGCGGCTGATGGTGGTGCTCTGCAGATACAACATTGAAGAGGATCTCAAGCTTCTGAGCATGAGTCTTAGCAACCTTCGTCAAGACAGTTTGTTGCTCAACCTGTTCAACTCTTCCAGTTCCCTTGCAACCATCTGCAGCTACAATGACCTTGAGCTTCTTATCGACTGATCCCCATGTTATCTCACTGGGGTCCTTCATGAACTCTTTGTCCATGAGATTATCTGTCTTGCTCATCATCTTCTCCCAATCTCCAGCACCATCAGTAGTTTCCTGATCTTCATCATCGTCCACACCTTTCGACTCAATCTTCGAGGGATCCTCCTCGAACTCAGAATCTTCATCCTCCTCTTCATCAGTGTCATACACATGCTCTCCAAACTCTTTAGTTTCGTCTACCACGTCTTCCTCAAGCTCCTCATTGTCATACACAGGTTCTCCATGCTCCCATAATCGAGCATGATTGGGATACGGGTTTTTGAAACTGGAATCAGAATCGTGATCTTCCATATCACGATTACCAAAATCATGCGCCGTTAGACGCTGGGTTAACTCTGCAACTTGCTTCTGTAAATCTTCAATCATCGTATTCTTAATGTTACGATCACGGTGAGGGGCTTCCTCGTTCGGAACATGCCCGCGACGACCATGACCACGACCACCAGTCATAGAAACTGATGAAATCTCACCCCAAGAAGATGTTGAAGCTCTGATACCAACTGACGCCGGGAAGAATAGCGATTATTCTGCGGGCTAATTTAACAGATAATTAACAGGGAAGAACACAAGAAGATTACCCAAAACACAGAGAAATACTCTAATGTTCAATTAAAACTAATCAAATCAAAACTATCTCTAAATTAGCCTACAAGTCGGACTTTATAGCTAAAACTCATTATTAGAATTTCACCAAAAAATGACAATTTCCAATAATCATACTAAAACAAAATACTTAATAAAAGAAATAATCTGCCAAGAATCTGGCCCAAATTGGGTTCAGAATCTCTTCCTAAAATATAAAAGAAATATTACCTAAAAGAAAAACGTAAATTCTAAAAGGAAACTGCATATTCCTAAAATTAAAAATAGAATCAAATACTAAAATTAACAAGTAGTTTATTCCTAAAATAAAAGTAAAGCATAATCCTAAAAGGAAACTAAAAATACTCCTAATTAAATTGAAAGATCTCTCAAAGTTATTTAGTAATAACTTTGAGAGCAAATTAAGAACTCTAGGAACCCAAATTAGGAACTCTAGGAACCCAAATTAGAAACTCTAGAAATCCTTCTGCATCAGTCACCCCAGGTTGGAAAGAACTCGTCCTCGAGTTCACAACAGCTTCATCGGAATCTGCAGGCGGCAGCCCAGGAGGAAGATCCTCTGGCACCAGGTCAGAAAACTCTGCTAGCTGCTGCACCTCTGCTGGTAAATCTGAATTCACGTCTGCAGGGACTAGAAAATCATGGTGGATGACGGCACAACACTGGTGTAGGTGGAATCCATCAATTTCTGCACGAACACGCGAAGGGCTGCAAGTGCATTGTGGTGGTACAAATAGCAGGTGTTCGGGGTGCAAATAGCCAAACTGATTTGTAAATCAATTTTATCTAGCCTGAAATTCGCGGTCTTCATTTCCAGCGATCCGCGTCCTGCGTCTCACGAGTTGCTCGTTGTTCTTCTTCTCCGTTTGGCTCCAATACCTGCACGAGAGAGAGGGAAACGAGGGGGAGGGACGAGAGAGTGGGGGAGGGACGAGAGAGTGGGTGAGGGAGGTAGGCGAGGTGGCGGCTGATGGTGGTGCTCTGCAGATACAACATTGAAGAGGATCTCAAGCTTCTGAGCATGAGTCTTAGCAACCTTCGTCAAGACAGTTAGTTGCTCAACCTGTTCAACTCTTCCAGTTCCCTTGCAACCATCTGCAGCTACAATGACTTTGAGCTTCTTATCGACTGATCCCGATGTTATCTCACTGGGGTCCTTCATGAACTCTTTGTCCATGAGCTTATCTGTCTTGCTCATCATCTTCTCCCAATCTCCAGCACCATCAGTAGTTTCCTGATCTTCATCATCGTCCACACCTTCCGACTCAATCTTCGAGGGATCCTCCTCGAACTCAGAATCTTCATCCTCCTCTTCATCAGTGTCATACACATGCTCTCCAAACTCTTTATTTTCGTCTACCACGTCTTCCTCAAGCTCCTCATTGTCATACACAGGTTCTCCATGCTCCCATAATCGAGCATGATTGGGATACGGGTTTTTGAAACTGGAATCAGAATCGTGATCTTCCATATCACGATTGCCGAAATCATGCGCCATTAGACGCCGGGTTAACTCTGCAACTTGCTTCTGTAAATCTTCAATCATCATATTCTTAATGTTACGATCACGGTGAGGGGCTTCCTCGTTCGGAACATGCCCCCGACGACCATGACCACGACCACCAGTCATAGAAACTGATGAAATCTCACCCCAAGAAGATGTTGAAGCTCTGATACCAACTGACGCCGGGCAGAATAGCGATTATTCTGCGGGCTAGTTTAACAGATAATTAACAGGGAAGAACACAAGAAGATTACCCAAAACACAGAGAAATACTCTAATGTTCAATTAAAACTAATCAAATCAAAACTATCTCTAAATTAGCCCACAAGCCTGACTTTATAGTTAAAACTCATTATTAGAATTTAACCAAAAAATGCCAATTTCCAATAATCATACTAAAACAAAATACTTAATAAAAAAATAATCTGCTAAGAATCTGGCCCAAATTGGGTTCAGAATCTGTTCCTAAAATATAAAAGAAATATTACCTAAAAGAAAAAAAAGTAAATCCTAAAAGGAAACTGCATATTCCTAAAATTAAAAATAGAATCAAATACTAAAATTAACAAGTAATTTATTCCTAAAATAAAAGTAAAGCCTAATCCTAAAAGGAAACTAAAAATACTCCTTATTAAATTGAAAGATCTCTCAAAGTTATTTACTTTGAGAGCAAATTAGAAAAGGAACTCTAGGAACCCAAATTAGAAACTCTAGAAATCCTCCTGCATCAGAAACGGGGGACATTCAAACGTTACGGGAACAATCCGCCCTTCAACCCAACAAAACGGAGATGTCAGTGCAGACGGGAGTACAACCCACCGGCAATCAGTCGGCGCGAAAATAAACTCCCACGCGAGGTTTGCTCTCCAGTAACCTTAGCGAAGCACGACAGTTCGCTAAAGGCACCAACGATCCAGGAAGGGCCATGCGAATTCACTTCAAGGCCGGATCGACCTCTCTTCGCCAACAATTAGTCTATCACAGTTGTTTATTTTCTTTTCCATAGTCAATGTAGAGTTTTAGTTCTTAGAAGCTTATGTGATTTGCAATCATTTAAGAAATAAAAAATAATTATGCAAACACACTTTATTTATTACTGGAAAGACGTAACAACCTGAGATTCTGAATTCTAGCGCAGCGCGACACGATGGGGCTAATCAATAAGTGATGGAGGCAATCGCTCCAAAGTTGGCTGCTGGTATTATCCCTGAAACTAGGCACTTCGAAGCGTCGACAGGACGCCAACACATAAATGACAGACTCATCCCTTGGGAGGAAGTCTGTACTTCTTCTTTGCAATACGAGAAGAAATTACAAGGTCTCAGCGAGCCAATTGGGTGCTCACCTAAAGTAGATGACCATGCATAACAACAAGTCTCATTGCGACTCATCGGCGCAAATGTCATAACATTCAAAGACTCCAATCTTGGAGATTTTCCTTCAGCCTTTAGAAAACTCAAAACACATTTTTCAAGTACGAGCATTTCAAAAGGTGCGTTCTGCAGAAAACATGCCTACAACGATGAAGAAACATCATTATATAGACATAGTGGTTCACCAAACGAGCGCTTCAGCATTAACTGTCAGCATTGGATACCGTACGGGAAACGAGGAGACGACGGTTCCCAAGGAAACTGCACAGGACCACGTTCGTCCAATTAATGAGGCTGCACACAACCTCATCAATTGGGGGGAGTAATCGATACTCAACCATTTCACGATCTACGTTGTACGCGTGTTACCATACAATCTACGTTGTACACGTAGCGTCTTGATCATACGACAAACCCTAGCTTTCACTCTACAGGCCCATGGGCTCAACCCGCTATTCGAGCAGTATTCTACCATGTGCCTGACACGAGCATTAGAAACTCTAATCATTTTTTACTCACGGATCACACCTACATATCACCAGCTGATTTAAGGTACCCTTTTTTTAAAACTCATCGGCAGAATGCACTACGTTCGTGGATGTAGGCTTGCATGCCCGTAACAGGCGGAGCCTCGACCAAATCGAGCAAGCTTAGTCAACTTTTGATGATGACGACGGGTTTCGATTCATCCCGATGCCTAGTTCGCCAAGAACGGATGTCGATGGTTTAGGAAGTCGGAGTTTAATCAACACTATTAGCTTGCCTGTCAGCGCATCAACCTGAGATCGCTTCGTAGCCAAACTACTCTTAACAGCATTGAGCTAATTTTGCTCCAGTTGAAGTTGTTATTCAGCCTCCTCGCTACTCGAGCATTGAATTTCACGTCAACCTCTAACTACTGCCTCTGGGAAGCCCAGTCAATCTCTTTCATGGCTCTCTCCTCGGCAAAAGACCGCAACTCAGAACACGCCTTAGTCGTAGCGTCCTGCGCGACCCCTATATCATGGCGGACCAGAACCAACTCCCGCTTGAATGTGTCCCTTGCAGACACCACCTCTGCCAAATCAGACTCAAGGGCCTCCAGACGAACCCTCTGAGTCCCAACAACAACGGATGACAGTTCTAGCCTCCTCTCATCGATCTACTTCCTCATCAGCTCAATTTCAAAAAGCGCATTAGAGTACAACTTCTTTATATTCGAGAAAACGCGTTCCATGGTGTACAAGCTCTCACGAGCCGCCTCAACCTTCGTCCTAGCAACGACCACCTGGCTCAAATGAGACTTCCCCAACATAAGGTGCTTCAAACCTTTATCCATTCGCTTTTCCAGTGTATCCTCCTTGGGCTTCAGATCGTGGTCCATTAGCCAGCTGTGGCGCCTGCTTATATGCTTCCTTGAAACATAGTCCGCGTCAACTTCCTTGTGCCAAGCCTGATTACTCATTTTCACCACGTTCGAAGCAAACAAACTCATCCGTGCATCTAGATAGAGCTCTCCCGGATCCAAAATTACGCTTGCACCACCCTTCGTAGTCGCCACTACACCCAGGTCCTCTTCTGCAGCTTTCCCTTTGTCACTAAAGGTCGAGCCTTTATTTCGAGACGACTCAGCGTAGTCTGAAGGAAGATAATGAAGCGAGTTGTCCTACGGACCCTCCATCACCCTGATATGCGGCCTGAAGTGAGATGGGGAACAATAAGGACTACAAGAAGGATGGCCCACTTCACCGCAGCCACTATCGGATGATCTTTCAGTGTAGCGATTGGACTCTGAACCTCAGGCGAATCTTTGTAAGAAACCTCCAACGGAAAGGCCCTGGAGTGGTCAGCAGTAGAAGCCGCCATAGCGGCCAACATCAGCTTCTCTCTTAAAGCTTTAGCTTGCTCAGTACTCAGATTCAACACTTTCAACCCTTGCTAATCGAAGATGGTCCCTCGCCCAACCGGATACTTCAACCTCCGCCCTAGCAGGCTGACTAGGTTAACGCTCCACCCTCACTGGAGCAGACCCTTGGGGAGCCGACTCAGTCCTAGCATGAGTCTTCTTCGAACTTACAAAGGAGACGAGCATCTCAGAAAGTTCCTCCGTGTCAGACGAAACAGGAGCCTTAACTTTGGCGGCCTTCCTCTTTCTAGAAGGGGCTCCACCTTCAGACTTAACCTTCAACATTCGGTAAAGAGTGGCGGCCACATGCCAGTTGGCCCACAAACCACTACAGCTGAAGTTAGCTGGACATATGACTTCCTCCACACTCATCTTCGCCAGATCGTAGAATGTCTTCATAGTGTTTCGCTCCTCTGGGAAAAGAGGAGTAGTAGGGAACCTCCCTGCAAAGAAACATATGCAATGATCAACGTACGATCAACACAATAAATTCAAAAGATGAAGTTATACTTACTAAGTGGCATGAACTCCCGCTCAAGCGGATGATAGTTGAACTTGAAGTACTTCGAATCTGAAGGAGCCAAGAAGCATAATTTCTGCCAGAACTTGAAGTCATTTGCCAACTTTTTGAAGCGGGCCGACGATGTCATCTTACAAACAACGTGATCATTCAGCCGAGGAGAAGTCAACAACTGAATCACCTACGGAGTCACGCTGACACCAACATCTTTTACTCTAGTCAAAATAAGAAGGATGATCTTGTACCCATTGGGTGTCAATTGGGCAGGAGGGATTCCGAGAAAATCCAGGAAGCCCCAAATCTCATCAAGAACAAGAAAATGAAATCCAGTCTGTAGTATTCCGCGTGCAAACAAACGAACCCTTTCGGGGGGAACATCAGTGTCTGATCATCCTTCAGAACATACAATGACAGGTCTTCAGGGACTCCGAACATCTTTCGGATTTCACCAAGGCCCGCCTCCGAAATCGATTTATCTTCGAAAAACTCGAGGCCTCTGGCCAAAGTTTCATCATCAAGATGGTTTTGGTGAGCCATAACAAAGGTGAACAAGCTTTCAATAAAAAAGACGAACATAACAGAATCTTGCTTATTCTCCACTGAGCTGACGCACACTTAATTAATGAAGCGTGCGGCTCAAGCAATGATTCGGACTCGATCATCATGAGCGGCGTATCTTTTCAAGAATCGACTTAGTGAACCGATATGATGACCCTCTAACTTGGGGAGAGTAGTTGATGATACACCAAAATGGTATCTATTATACACCGTACACGTGTTATGATGATCGAGAAACATTAGGCTCAAGTGTCAGCCCGACACTGATCTGGCCCAAGCTGTTCTAAGCCCGCACAATGTTGTTCGCTAGAAGGGCCCGAAATCATTACAGCCTGCTAAGCCCACGCGTCTCACAGCTATCCTCAATACCCATAAGCCATGCTAAGGCAAGTATCTCGAGGATCAACTTCGGACAGGCAAGACAATAACATTTGCTTCCAACTAGGAAGCAAATACCAAAGTATATGTCACACATGGAGACTTTTATCTATAGACTACTCTTGGATTGAAAACTATCTCCCCGCGTATCTATGAGCACAAGGCTAACAGGGAAACTCTATTTCACATCACAACTCCTAATTAGATAATGATCTCCACAAAGATCTTCTTCCCTAAACTACGCTATCGATGGCTTGGTTGAACCGGGACTCCAGCACTATAAATAAGACCTGAGGTTGGTAAGCTAAGATACGCTACAAATTCCCTGTTTACAACATTACGCCTTCATTAGATCCCATGTCTGACTTTAGCATCAGAGTACCATCGGCCACCACAAACGGTGATCTATGGCTCTCATGCATTCCTTGTGCAGATCAGCAGGTTTGCAAGTCAAGGTCAAAGCAGGGAACGAAAGAAGAGATATGATCACACTATGGATTAGGGCTGGGCAGGTCCGGGTAACCGGCCCTAAAAACCAAAACAGAAGACCGGACCGATCATTCAAAAGTTGAAAATTTTGGGCCCAAGCCCGAACCGAATGAGGCAGGTTAACCGAATGCTCGGGCCGGGCCGAGTCGGTCTCGATCATTTTACATCCCAGTTTTTAGCCCAAGCCCATTTGTTCATCCCATTTTCCAGCCCTAGGTCCATAGTTTCATCTTCTTCTCAACTCTTTTGAGCCTCTCCAAAGCTGTCTCTGCCTCATCTCATTCATGTAAACCACTTCTAAAGCCAAACCCCTCTTGTCTTCTAAATGTTCACAATGGCTCTCCGCTCTCCCTCTTGCAAAGCCCCAACACCGAGCTACTTGAAGAGAACTAACCGATTGGACTAAAATCAGCCAGCTTTATCTTGATCCCACCTCTCTTTCTTCGACTTTGAAGTTTTGAGGTTTGTAAAAGGTGAGAAAGAAGATAGCAAGACGTCGACGATGAAGCTTCGGATCACATGATAGAGAAAACAAGGTGATTTGCAAGCTCTACTTTGTGGTGGATCTGGAAGCGAAGGTGGATAAGCAGTTGTTGAAGGAGGTGGAGATGGTGGGGGCGCTGGCGGAGGACATGAAGGAGCAAAGAGGTCACGCTTAGATCTCGGCAACATCATGTTTGGATCAATGGGTGGTGGTGGTGGTGAATCGGTCTGGAACGAGGATGAGTGACTCAAAATCGATGAAGGGAAGGCGAGAGTGTCAGATCGGGCCGGGCCGGTTAACCGGTGGGTTATGGGATCTGAAAACGAGGCCCAAACCGAAAATTCGATCCGATTCGAGTTTTGGGACCGACAATTAAATTAATATTTAAAAAACTGAACCGAACCAACCTGATCGGTCTGATTTTCGGTTCAGTCCAATTTTTCGGTCTAAATTGCCCAGCCCTACTATGAATAGAGAAAGAAGCAGAGAATGTCACTTAATTAAGCACATTGCAAATGCAAAAGTTCTTTAGTAAAAACCAGTGTCCAATTACTAGCTTAAAAACATATACCAACTTCTGCAAATTCAAAGCACTCCGCAACAAGCAAGAAAGCTAAGGGGAAATACGCAAAGATAAAAATATTCTCCTCAGAATTCAGGGAAAACTGTGGTTTGTAATTACACATAGTAGCCAATTTGACGGAATGGAAACAAAAAACTACTAAATGAAAATCAACAGGAGTTTTTAAAACCCATAAATTCAGGTCTTCTCCCAAGCATCCTTGAGCTCAAAAGCCTTCCCTTCCATCATCCTTGGATCCCTTATGATCATCAATCTTATTCCAATTCCTCACAACCCTCAACAGGACTAAACTTGGATATCTCTTGATTTTCTAGTAATTGGGTTTGAGAAAATAAAAATCAAAAGTGTAGTCATCAATTATTTGTCGATTCATTGACAAAGAGTATGAGAATGCAAAGGTCCAATGGATGACCAGGCCACGTAATTTAAACTTTGCCATACAATCCAACAAAATGAAAATGAAAAATAGAAAACAGCTATCTCAAGCTACACAGTACTGCAGAAACTTTGAGCTGCATCAGTGATGATTGTCGCCATGACCATCTGGAGGTCCTCCAGGGCCAACCACTTCCAGCTGAAAAAATAAAATGAAAAATAATCAATTAGATACTTCAACAAGTATGAAAATTGACATAATGCATGTAACCCTACAGTGCTCTCCACAGAAACATCTTTAGAGATAAATTTATGGAATCCCATCCTTTTCTAGGAACCAAAGGGTAATTCTAATGTTACATTTCATTGGCTTTTCCAGATATATAAAATATCAATTTCTACTTACCATGAAGTATTGGGTACAGACTGGACATTCATATGGCTTGCCTTTCTCCAGCCAAAACCAGACAACATCATGCTCATCCTCTGCAAAGTGATGTGCATTTCATTTAAATGGTCAGAAATGTTGAAGTTTATATATCAGTCAAATTCCACACATCAGATAGCTAAAAAGGAGAGTAACAAGGCTAAATGAACTTACCGCCTTCACCACCAGGGCATCCAACTATTCTTTTGTCATAAACGGACTTAATAACAGCAGGTTCTTCCTACAAAACATAATTTCACAGAAAACATATATGACTAAGTATGGTTCATGTTAACACTATACAACCATCCATAATGCTTGAGTTTCTGAATACAATTCACATATTCTTCAGAGATTTTGAATCCTGAAGGACTGTACCCCACGCCACCCAGTACCTTCCCCTAATTTGAGGCTCCATCCTCTGTAACCACCACCCTGTTCATTGATGAGAACTACAAAAAATAGGCCTTGTTCTCATCATTTATGTAAATGTAAATAGTGTTGAAGAATTTATTGTAGTTTTCAATAGTTCAAGATTTCTATTCATTTATCTATTTTTGTGGTTAGCTTAAATCTCAACACGTTTTCTTTCTTCATTATCTATTTCTACATTAAAGACTTGTACAAAATGGGAGCAAGATGTGGTACATCAGTGTGGCATAATTTCAACGGCACTAATAGGAGGTAACAAAGCAAGATGACAATTTATTAGATGGTGGCTATCAAATAAAAAATTTCAACATTAATGTCCCTCACTGTCTCATGCTGAAGCGATTTCAACTTGTAGTACAATAAAAGTGCATTAAAATTTTAACCCAGAGCATTATTTTGTTTTTCATGGTCAAAGAGAAGAAAATTGTCACAAAGTAAAAATAACTTAAAATGCGAAGCATTTATTAAAGGAGAAACCTTATTTGGAAAACTTCAATAAGATTTTGAGAGATTGCTTTCCACCCTATAGTCATGGGGAACATGTTCTTGGGAAGTATGTCCAAATACACCTTATGGTACGAGTCCATGGAGCAGCATTTCTAATTTGTCGGTGTGATTACTAATGGGAAGGGGCGGAAGACCATTAAGTTATGGTTCACAAATGGTGTGATAAGGTGCTCTCAATGATAGATTCTCAAGAAATTTTCAGTTTTCTTATTTTAGTCGACCATGACCCTATCAAGGATTTCTCTGAGGGTGGCGAGAATATGGAGCTTTAAATGAGTAGGAAATTCATAAGGTGGGTAGGTTGATGGAGACTCTTGAATTTATGATGCACAACAATTAGATGATTGAAAAGGTGTTTAGTCGAAGAGTGCTACCTTTGCAGCCTCTTCTTTCTACAAGTACTTGGTTGATATCCAATCCCATTAAGGTTACACAACTAATTTTCCATCTCCTAAAGTACCTTTCATGGAATTGCCTTGTTACATGAGATTCTTGGTTCTGAATGGATTATGGAGGTAGACTTTGATTGGTTCATGTTCATTTGAGAAGCGGAATATCAAATCGCTTAGGGTTTTTTGCACTTTGACCCCCTTTATTTTTTGCTAAAGCAATTTTTCCCCTGGGTTTTTTGCACTTTGACCCCCTTTATTTTTTGCTAAAGCAATTTTGCCCCTCTTTATTTTATATAACTGCTTTTACCCCTCAAACTAACACTTTCTATTAGTGGTCAGTGTAATTCAATTTTTAAAATGGCTAAATTGCCCTGAAAGAAATATCACGTGAAATCCCCAATCTATTTAGTGCCTCGAGAAGAAATAAATTAGAACCGTTAACAAGGCGAATCACTAGAAACATTTGTGGGTTTTGAAAA
Source organism: Berberis vulgaris (assembly GCA_963556465.1). Taxonomy (NCBI): domain Eukaryota; kingdom Viridiplantae; phylum Streptophyta; class Magnoliopsida; order Ranunculales; family Berberidaceae; genus Berberis; species Berberis vulgaris. Next base: position 43,392,802 of record OY747133.1, on the reverse strand, counting down.
AATAGATAAATAACATAACATAAAAAAATATTGGGTCTTCATCTCCTCCCCCAGCATCAACAATATTACTCCTGTCTATTCCTCATTTCTTCTGGGAAATTGTTTAGACATGGTGAGCATCTTTATCTCCAAGAAGACTGAAAGCTAAGAAGATATTCTCTTCGCCGTGCTATTGATGTTGCCGGAAAATGCTTATCACTAATCACTCTAATGGCAGATTTACGATTTCTCTATTATTTTCATCTTCTCATATTTGTGCATACAAACCAATCCTTTGCATAGATTTGTGGAAACAATCAATACGCATAGACTTCCAATGCCATGTTAAAAACAATTCATCAAGTTAATAATAGAAAACACCCTCTAATGGATGAAGCAATTGAAATCCCAAAGAATTTGCACATCAAATCCTTTATCTGAACCTTTGGTCAAAGTGGGTCAGGGAGAAAAGAAAAAACAATCATACATAACAAATTAAGATGGTTGTCTACTTTGTGAAGACACTGCTAGTGGTACATGCATATCATTTTTCTCCCCTCTAGCAATAACTTCACTCTACACATCTTCATGTCCCATGTGGTCAAACCCTTCTCAGCCTCTATGGCATAGGCTTAGCCCTCCATGTCAATAAAACCTCCCTCTTCCAGCCCAACTACTCCATTGCTACCACTTGTGCGGATGACTTTGAATCCCAACTCACCATCCTATCTCTTCCACCAAATCCTACCACCTGTTTCGGTAGCCCTTAAATATTTGCCTCAATTCTCAAATATAGATGAGGTGTTAAGTTGTGCGTGATTAATTTTCAACAACTTTTGCAAATCTGGATAGAAAAAATCCATTATAGAAGACTGACTTTTGGAGCCTCCGATGTTAATCGAGTTGTGTTGATGAGTAATTTTGATCCAACAAGATAGGAATACTAGAATAGATATTTGGGTTGTCACATGCTGATCATCATCCCTATCTATAGGGCAATTTGGCCATATTTGAATATATGTAACGTGTTGACCTGACCAATTTGACTAACAGAAAGGGTTAAATTGAGGGGCAAAACCAGTTATGTAAAATAAAGGAGGACAAAGTTGTTTTAGCCAAAACTAATGGGGCAAAGTGCAAAAATCCCAATCACTTATTCCTTGAAGCAACTTAGCTGGAGCTATTTGGGACCATTTCTTTCAGGATTGTGGTGTCTAGTAGGATATTGTATTTCGGAGGTCCATTGTTGACATATTGCAACAAATGTGGTGCTGTCAAGCTTTCTCTAGATGGAAGTGTGGTGTTATGGTCACCTATCCTCAATTGTTATGTGGATTATGTGGGAAGAATGAACAAGAGTTTTTTTACAAGGTTTCCATGTCAAGGGACCATAGTGATTGGTTTGTTGTCCTTTCGTTTCTATATGCTATCCAGATATTTTTGTTTTAAGGGGGGCTAGTTTCAAGACTTCGAGATTAATTGGAAGAACTTTCTTTTTGTTCAATAACCTCTTGTTGTTGACTTGTTGTAGTTAGAGGCCTTAGGGCCACACATCCGCAACTTTTGTAACAGAATAAACGTTGTTCTGCCTCTTGGACGAAAATGTAAAACACCATCTTAACACAAGGATTTTCCCTTGACCATTTTCTTTATTGTAACTCCATATGACTTTCATTAGTCATGACAAATCTGACCGAACTCATAAAAACTATAAGAATTTTTTAAGTATGTGGTGGATTTTTTTTAATCAACAAAACAAAATTATAAATTGTATTGAAAAACTAGGAACTAGTGAAAGTCCCACTAGTCCTAGAACAAAAATACATGTGGTGGTATTTTGTCCAATGTAGGTAATAAATACATGAAAAGAACTTAAGAGAAATCAAGAAAGCTCATTTATCATTTGGTCATTCAACATGCTGAAATTGATTGATTGTTTCATAAATAAATGTCAAAGACAATAAGGCCATCTAATACAATGTGGCACTAGTGAAGAAGTCCTACTTTCAAATTCCAATCTGGTCAATATTATGCAAGCTTTTAGTTTATAAGATATTGATTGTTGAACTACAAAATGTTCTACACGCTTTAACAAAACATTAGCAAGTCCAGAAATTTAAGTTATCGGATCAGATCCGGCCCAAGTCCAGACCCAATACTAAATGAATTAGGTTTGGACCAAGACCATGCCACCTAAGGTCCAAGCCCGATGTCCAATAGAAAATGAGCTGGGTTTGGATGTTAATGGACAGGTCCGCCTAAGGTCCATGATGATCTTGGGCATTCCAATTTAGGCCTGGCATGCATCCCTCTCTCGTTTCCTTTTCCAAGCCCAAATCAACACATTTTCATCCTTTGATGTGAAGCTAGTTTATGAAGGGGGCTAATGTTATCTGATCCGATAACATTTTGTAGTTTATAAGATATTGATTGTTGAACTACAAAATGTTCTACACGCTTTAACAAAACATTAGCAAGTCCAGAAATTTAAGTTATCGGATCAGATCCGGCCCAAGTCCAGACCCAATACTAAATGAATTAGGTTTGGACCAAGACCAGGCCACCTAAGGTCCAAGCCCGATGTCCAATAGAAAATGAGCTGGGTTTGGATGTTAATGGACAGGTCCGCCTAAGGTCCATGATGATCTTGGGCATTCCAATTTAGGCCTGGCATGTATCCCTCTCTCGTTTCCTTTTCCAAGCCCAAACTAACACATTTTCATCCTTTGATGTGAAGCTAGTTTATGAAGGGGGCTATCCATTGTTGCAAAAACTAGGTGTTTTACAGCAAAAGCCCATGAAGCCTACCTCGGCCAGTCTTATTGTTAGGGCTTCACTTTCCATTAGTTCAAATATATTAAAGAAAAAAGGGGCACATGGTTAATCCACTCAATCTAAACAAAACTCGGACCCACTGCGGCCTCCAATGGGACTCTGTCACCCTCCAGAAAGAACATAAGTTCAGCCATCTGCAGAGCGCACAGATCACCCTAACCACTCATCTTCTCTCAAGAAGAGTGTTTCACCAATGGAAGGCAAGTGGAGAAAAACTCACACGGATCATTGAGGCTAATCATCCAAGTTCGAAACAACTATAAGGTTGTCTTTCATTCCCAGGTGGATGTCTTTGGGGTCTTGATGGGAGAGAGACTAGCTAAAGCATTGTGGATATTACAAAAAACTGAAGCCAAAAGCCTTTGCCTACAAGAGGTGGAGACTAAAGGATAAATTTCTATTTTAGAGTACCGGTGTAGACTCAGAAAGCATAGCAATAATTTTAAGAAATCTCATTTCTAACTACCATCCAATGTACTTTAATTTAAGAAGAAAATGAAGAAGATTTTGAAAATGATTTCAGTGCACTTACTCTAAACTAACTCGGACCCACGACCGCCTCCAATGGGACTCTTCGTCACCCTCCAAAGAACATAATTTCAGCCATCTGCACAGCACAATATCACCCTAAGCACTCATCATCTCTCCGGAAGAGTGTTTCACTAGCAAAGGAGAAGTGGAAGAGAACTCACATAGATCATAGAGGCTAATCATCCAAGTTTGAAACAACCATAAGGTCGTCTTTCATTCACAGGTGGATGTCTTTGGGGTCTTGGTGGGAGAGAGACCCAGCTAAAGCATTGTGGATATTACCAAAAAAAAATTGATGCCAACAGCAGAGTGGTCAACAAGAGGTGGAGACTAAGGGATAAATTCTATCTTAGAGTAGCGGTGTAGACTCAGAAAGCATTGCAATAATTTTAAGAAATCTCATTTCTAACTACCAGCCAATGTACTCTAATTCAAGAAGAAGAAAAAAATGAAGATTTTGAGGATGATTTCAGTAGTCCTTCCATTAGGGGAAGGATCAGTTGGGAGCAGGTTTGGCTATGAGAGTATATGGGGTCTTCTTGAAGTTTGGAACAACTCTCATTTTAACTACTTGGATGTGTTAAAGGGTTGTTTCTCTTTGTTAATCAAATTCCAGAATTCAAATAATGATTCTGTTTGGAAAGTTTCAAACATTTATAGGCTTGCAGATAGTATTCTCAACGATCAATTTTGGAAAAATGTGAAATGGGTCTAGTGTTATCGGAGAGACCCCTGGATTTTCAGTGAAGATTCTAATGTTACTAAGACCTTAATGAGAACAATGGGAACTATTGAATAAATTCACAGGTTGCATATTTTAACAATTTCACCTGTGATTTGGCTCTTGTAGAATTGAAATGATGGAAGTTCACTTGCAGTTTGGAAGACTTCTACATGCAGTTTGGAGAGGTTTCACAATGACTTATTAGGTCGATGAGTTTGGAGAAAACCACAAGGTTCTGCTCAAAATGGCTCGATCAGAACTACTAAAATTCAAAACCGTTCAGAAGGAAAATGATGTAATTTAAGAATACAGTTTCCCTAAGTTTTTGGATGGAGTTGGAAGCAAATTCAATGTTCCCACTGGTCTCATGTGGTGAAAAAATTTCAAATGCTGATAGATTTCCAAACCAGGTGGAGCAAGGAAATCGTTAGCAAGTCAGAAACTCTTCTCGACTTCCAATAATCCAAGTGGCAGTATTCGAAACTTGTACATTCTACCAATTAGGTGATGTAGAGTTCAGAGAACAAGACAATATCATTATTATTATTGAGTTGATCCCCAAGACTAGTGGGGGAGATGCCTCACTGCTAGCAAATATCAAAAAATGTGGATTGCCAGGTTGCCAATTCCTTTTAAACAGACGAAACCGCGGCCAGCTAAGGTTCTCCTCCAGTTCACCAACGAACGATGGCGAAGGAGCTACCATAAAAAACTGCCAATTTTTTTTGGTAACTCACAACTCAAACAGTGCAGAAAAACTTGATTGGCTCTTTCTCGGCTTGATGCTGTTGTTGGATCTGAAAGAAGTGGCCACCTTCAGAGAAAGAGTGGCATATATAGTCCCAGCTGACCATGGCTTCTCTACTATGGCTCAAATTAGCGTCGCTCTGGCTCCTCGAGGGAGGTTCGAGCCAGGGATTGAACAAGTAGTTCCCGCCAGGGGAGGTTGAGGCTCACACGCTTCCCCTTGGATGGTCTTGGTTCGGATGATGGGGAGGAACGGGACTAGGAGAGCTTGCCTTTGATGACTCAAAAATAGAAATTATTTGAGAAATAGGAAATGAAACTTCCATTCAACTACAGTCGAGAGGAAAGCACTAAGGGGAAGCTCAGAGGCGGAATGAAAATCTAAAAATGAGTATCATTAAGTCAATGGAAACTCCTCTACCATAACTGGTTTCTTTATGTGAGGTTTTGACAAGATTTATCTAACCAATAAGGAAGTCTTGAAATAAGGTTGTGGAACGCATGATGTGCAACTTGGCTAACAAAACTCAATATCTTCTTGTGTGGCACAATGCAGACGTGTAGTGCAAGAGAAATGGCATGATATCCTAGAAATGGAGTGATATTCTTCATCTACTCAGAGTATCTTCATTCTTTCATCATTCATTAGAAATTGCAAATTGGAAGTCCAAGGCTTTTGTAAGAGGATTTAGTAAAATGCTCATGTCTTGTGCAATAGATTGTTGATGTAAGAATTTTTCTCACTAGGGAATGAGAAACTAAACATTCATAACGGAAGACTTTGTTTTTCTAAAGAAGGCTCATAATGGAATGTACTACTTATAGATTTCGATTATGTATCTCTTTCACTCCTGGGTTTAGGATTTCAGAAGTTTATTATTGATTAGGCAATGGATTCATTGTAGTGATTATCAATCAGATGTTTACATGTTATCTTTAGTAACTCAGCGTCTCTGGTATCCCCTCCAGACAAAATTGATTTGTTTACCTCATTCCCCAAAACAAAAAATATAAAAATAAAATTAGTAATAATAGTTTAAAAGTTAATCAAACTAACGAAGTAAATGCTCAAAATTTACACCATCAAGTCTAAAAGTACCACAAATGGTGAACCATAAATTACTAGCAAACTGTGTATCAATTATGGTCGCTTACTGTAACACCATATCTTTTTCTTCCAAATACTACACAAGCATGCTTGGTCTCTCTCTAAAATGTCCTAATCTCCATCAACCAAATAAACTCCTTGTTAGTTAGTCAATTTCCACTCCTAAGCATTTTATTTTGTTTCCTTGTTCATCTCCATCTCCCATCTTCTTATTCGTCTGTTTTACCTACACATTCAAATGCTTTTTTAACCTTTTCATGGTCTGTTACTTTCTCGATTGTTAACCTTTTCATGGTCTGTTACTCTCTCGATTGTTAACCTTTTCATGGTCTGTTACTCTCTCGATTGTTCTTGATCTCTTCAATGTCTCATTTCTTAATCAAAATTTTTTCTAAATCCCCTAACAAAACCATTCCCTAAATCTGCAAATAATACATCCATAGCCCTTTAAATCGAGTAATTTTACATTCAATAAATACAACCAAGAAAAAATCAATATAAATTGATAACTAAAATGCACACCCAAACACACTAACCTTGGTACCAAAAGGACCGACCGGATGATCCATCTCCGCAAGATCTCTTCCCTGTATCAGAAGCAAAAACCCCATCAATGAAAACAACCCTAAACTTTCCTTAAATCATTAAAGCACCAAAAAAAAGCCGAAACCCACCGCAAGCAATGCTTCAAGTTCCTCCTTTTCGTGACCAGTAGCAATAGGCATCACATCTTCAATCTTCTTCCCCTTATCCAGAACAGAATCTACCAAACAAAAACAACATCATTCCCAAAAAGAAAAAAAAAACAACCCAATCAGCCAAATCAACAGATCTGAAACCCCAAATCATAGTTTTGCTTACCAGGTTGGGCAGAGAAATTTCTCTGGAACAAGTTAGAAGAGATCGAGGGCGTTGTTGAAGAAGAAGAAGGGGCAATGAGAATACTTGGGGTTGTTGTTTTGGATGATAAGGAGGAGACGAATCTGGCAGATCGGAGGCATGGTTGGAGCTGAGATGAAAGCCTTCTCCACATCTTTGGTTCCGATTCGTCAGAAGATTATCACTGCGTGTTCTCAGTTCTCCCCTCTCGTCTCTCTCTCGTCTCTGTTGATGGTTTTTGTTTTCGTTTTCGTTTTCGTTTTCGTGTCCTATCGATGAGGGCTTTGTAGTCGCTGTTTTCTGTTGTTGTTGTGAGGGAATGATACAGTGCTTGCTTGCTACTTGTCATTTGTGGTACATTTCCTTGGGCCCACTTAGGGGTGTGGGCTTAACCCTAGTTGACTTGTCCAACTAGACTTTTTTTTAGGGTTTTGTGGCACCTCGGTTTTGGGCTTGAGCTTCAAGTAATTAAGCCCAATTATTCGGGAGCTTCCGTTATCGTTGGGAAAGAGGAGTGGCAATGGGACCATCGTGTCGTGTCCTATCAAATCTATGTAGCATGGTTAATTTAGTCAACAGAGCAGGGGTGGAACAAGGGATCCGGGGGGTGGGGCGGGGCGGGGCTCATGCGCACAAAGCGTAGAAGGGGATTGTGTGCACATATATGGACCGTTAGATCTATTGGACCGTTCAGATTCATGGATTTGAATTTTTTTTATTTCAAAGTTTTTAACAAAGGGATTGAAGAGAGTCAAACACAGAGATGTGATGAAGAAGAGAGTCTCTTCTTCCCTCTTCGAAGGTTCTTTTTAGTGAGGCAAGGCTGCAAACACCGACCTACCCTATTGTCCTTGATCTTCTCTTCATGAGTTTGTGGGGAACAAACATCGCCTTCTCTACCCTGTTGTCCTTGATCTTCTCTTCCAACATGTGAGTTTCTCTTCTTTCTGAGTTTTGATTAATGTAAAATATGCAAAAATAATCATGACACTCTGAATCCAACCAAAACCAATATCAAAATAGGTTGCATACATTCAAAAACATTGGGTCAATATTATAAGAATTTCAACCTCAAAACAAATTGCGCAAAGGTGTGTTCTTTCAATAAAGAAAACAAATGTGTATAATTTTGTTTTGTTAGAAGTAGCGTGTATATTAAACAACTGCCTACAGCTCATGAGCATTTGAATTATTGCCTACTTGAATCAATTGTAAACATGACTATTGCGTTTACATTTCTTTTTCATTATGTTCAAACTTTATGTTTGTGGATGTTTCACTTCGCGTCCCTACTAGTGTGATATGTTGAACAAAGAACTCCATACAAGCATCAAACAATGTTTTCCTTGATTGCCTTTGCCAAACAAACATTGATCTATCTCAAGGCAATCAAGCCCAATACCCGTAAGACCTAATAAGGCAAGTATCTAGGAGTTTGACCTAAGACAGGCAAGCCAGGAATACATTGACTCCGATTAGGAAACAAACACCAGAGTATAAGTCGTGCATGAAAACTCTCCTGTATGGACAACACTCCACAAGGGAAGAATCCCCAACAAATATCGGAGTATAAGTGGTGTACGAAAACTTTCCTACATGGATGACTCCCAACAAGGAAATGATCTCTAGCAATATATTTTTCCCTAAACTACCCCACCAAATGTATAGCTGAACAAGGACTCGCATTATAAATAGGGCACAAGGTTGAGGAATAAATGTATGCTACAGAACCCAATTTAAATCATTACACTTTTCTCAAGCCTTGTCTGATTTAAGCATCGGAGTGTCATCGGCTGCCACAACGGTGGCATTTGGCTCATTGTGTTCTCTGTGCAAGTCAAGTCAAAGAGAACAAGATTTGATACCATCGATTTGGCGGCGTCTATGGGGAACGACAAAGTTCCTAAGAAAACAATGATAATAGCCCTTCATTACAGTCTAGAAATATGGTAACCACGAGATCTCTCAATAATGAAGAAATCGCTGAGCCCTCGAATGCTCGAACCGGCGCGACACCGCCAGCTCCAACGGTACCAGCCCCATGCGTCGGCGGCAACCACGACAAACTCTAGGGTGGATCGACTTACAGCCCAAGTGCAGCAAATGGAAATGCTCACTCAACGGAACCCTCCACCTGTGGAATGAGACAGAGAAGCGAAAAAATCCATGTCCCCAGAGAACACCATAGAACGCATTCAGGAGAGCCACTATGCCCCCATTAGCTTTCAATGGACCAATGGCGGTGGAGCGGCCTATGGGGACCCAACGTCTAAGGTCGACAAACCCGCCTCGCAACACCCCCTTCGGCTTGGGGCCACCAATCTAGACGTGTTGTACGACCTCACCGTCCCCCCGTTCACGGATCATATCATGAACAAACCACTGCCAAAAAAGTTCAGCCCGCCAAAGGTGGAGTTTTATGACGGGACAATTAATCTGCCCGACCACTTGCGTCATTACCACCATGTGATGGCACTAAAAGAAGGATTTGAAGTAATAATGTGCCTGACATTTCCCACCAGCCTGAAGAAAGTAGCATTGACCTGGTTCTACATTCTCCCGCCGAAGTCTATTAACTCATTTCGGACGCTGGCCAAAGCGTTTATCACCCGAATTGTCGGCAACCAATGGATCAAAAAGGGCCCACATTACTTACTCAACTTCAAGTAGAAACCAAACAAGACACTAAGGGAGTATGTCACCGCTTCAGCGATGAGGACACCTCGGTCACAACCTTCGCCTCGGATCTGAGGAGAGGCCAGTTCTACAACTTCCTCACTTTGGAGCCTTTAATTGACATGACGGACTTGCTAAAGAGCGCCCATAAGTACATCACTCTTGAGGAGATGTTGGCTGCCAAAAAGGAGGGAACATCCCATGGTCCCAAACATAAAAAAGGGAAAGAAACAGGTGGACGATGACAAAAGTAAAAGGAAGCGAAGTGACAGCAAGCCAAACCCTGGTTGCACGAGACAAGAAAATGCCTCCAACTTCGTCGGGTCCAAAATCCTTCACTCCCCTCAACTCCATCATGTCCGACATCCTCAATACCATTAAGAATTAGGGAGAAGTGATGTAGCTCGCCAAACAACGGGGAGATCCCTCGTAGCGAGACAACAACAAATATTGTTCATTTCACAAGAACGGCAACCACGACACTGAGGACTGCAAGAGTCTTAGAAGTGGTACTGGATCAAGAAGGGAAAACTCAAAGAATTCCTAAGCCCTGAAAAAGACAAGATCAGGCAAAAGAGGTCGTCAAAGAGATAGAGAAAAAAGCTCTTGGCATTATGTATGTCCTTCATGGGGTAAGCTCGGAAGGTGAGCAATCCAACAGGTCCCTAAAAGGATGTTCCGCAAGATGCAGACTCAGCCGACCTACAAGGACCGACAAGTGCAATACAGATGTATTCAAAACCCGATCCCATCGTTGAAATTCACGGACAAGGACCTCCAAGGCGTCCACTCTCCTTACAACGGCGCCCTAGTCATTTCAGTCTTCATAGTGAAATGGGAAGTTAAGAGGTCCTTGGTAGACACAGGGAGCTCTCTAAACGTTTTGTTCCTCAATGCGTTCCGCAACATACAGCTCAAAGAGGAAAACTGAACCCCGCCAGTCACCCCATGATCGGGTTTAGCGGAGAGAAGTACTTCCCTATCAAGAAAATCAGACGAACGGTAGTGACAGGAGAGCTACAACTGCAAAAAAGTCCTGTTCCAAGAGTTCATGGTGATCGATGCCCCATCCACCTACAACATTATCTTGGGAAGGCCCTGGCTCCATTAGATGGAGGCAATAGTTTTCACTTTCACCAGTGCATCGAGTATACTGTCAATCAGGCGGAATGAACCATTCGACGAGACCAACCGCCAGTAAGAGATTGCCACTACGCAGCATTGAAACAACTGATTGTTAGCAATTACAGTTCGGGCCCGTAGATCAGACATATCAGAACTCGAGCCCGAATGAGGGAGAAAAATCACCCATGCATGGGAGATGAGACTTTAGTGAGTCCGAGGGAAAAATCTAATGTCCGTCGGCCAGACTGGCTGGCTAGTGCCACCTTGGTGAAAAAAGAGACGCGGGAAGTGGGAAGTTCGTGTGAATTACACGAGCCAGGATAAGGCTTGTCCAAAAAACAATCCTCCACTTTCTTGCATAGATCAGCGCGTGAATGCCACATTCGAACACGACCCTCTAAGCTCCATGGACGCTTATTCCGGCACAACCAGATGCAACTGCACCCATGCCAAAAAAAGCCTCCTTTATAACTGAAATAGGGACCTACCGCTATTGGGTGGGCCCGTCTGGTCAATAGAACGCGGGAGCAACGCATCAACAACTGATAAGCCGTATGTTCAAGGAGCGAATTGGCAAGGTCATGGTGGTCTATACAGACCACTCAACACATCTAACCGACCCAATTCATACGGACCAGGACATGGCCTAGATAACCAAGACTCGGCTCAATAATGAGCCATGATCAAGTACTGAAAATACTATCCGTCTGTCACTCCGGTTCAACACAAAGTTAAGTAGAAGCACTTCGACAAGTCGACGCCTACTTCGAAAGCTGGCAAAAAGACACGCTCGCACAAAGTTCACTTTTCAATGACTTCACTAACATTGACGAAACGTGACATTTTGTCAAGGGAGCTACTCAGTCTACGTCAGGACCACACGTATCTCCTTCGGACTAGATTAGCATGGCCCCCGCTCAGAGCCAAACTATCTCATTGTTTTAATTTATTTTTTTTTTCAGTCTAGAAGAATTGTTTGCTCAAGGCAATGTGATAAAGATTCATTCAAGGAATAAAAAGTGAATTATAAGAAAACAAACTTTATTGATTACTAAGAAAGTTGTTACAAAGCTTGACCGACTAGCTAGTACAAAAGTATACACACTACAAGTATCTAAGCTTGGTGCGAGTAAGGATCCGCTGAAACGCAAGCCAAGACTTCGCTCCGCCAATCTGCCTTGAGAAGAGGATTCAAACTCAAGCAAAAAGCAAAGGTACCCAAAGTAAGTTGCGGGTACACACACTTGATACTTTGCTCCGCCAATTTGCCTTGAGAGGAGGATTTGGAAATGAAAGCAGAGGTAGCGAAGGTGGACTGCAGAGGTGATCCCTCGGGAAGGGATGCCTGGGGTGAAGCAGAGTTAGCACCCCTGGGTCGCAGGCCACATCCACCGGAGCTCTGCTCTACCAATCTGTCTTCAGATTGTGGCATCACTCGTGAAGCCTAGGAAGGAGTAGTGGGAACAACCACCCAAAGTTGGCTGCGGGTATTATCTCCAAAACTGGATGGCTAGATTCGCCGTGGGAACATTGGAAGACAAACTTGACCCCTAAGGGGGAGTCTGTACTTCTTCCACGCAATGTGAGAAGAAATTATGAGGTCCCATTGAACCACTGGATGCTCACCCAAACCAAGTGACATCGCCCAATAGCATGTCTTGTTAAGACTCATCGCTGCAAATGTTAGACATTCGAAGAATCCTCCAACGAAGATCATCCTTTATCCTTTGGAGAACCCAAACCATATTTTCTAGAAAAACGCATTTGAGAAACTTACTCTACAACGTTCATGGAAAAGCTTGAAATGGCGAAAACTAACCTATATATAGGTGCGACGGTTCACCAAATGAGGTCACCCAACAATCATGCCAGCATTAAATGGCGCTCGGGAAATAGGGAAGCGACAGTTCCAATTACAACTGCACGAGTCCACATTCATTGAATTAATGGAACTGCAAGTAGCCCCATTAACTGGGGGGAGTAACCGATACTGAACCGCCCCACAATCTACTCTAAGTCCAGGCAAGCGAGTGGGCCTAAATGGGCGCCCAGCTTGGCAAAGCCCAAACTACTCTAAGCCCATTGAGAGTGGCCCAATACATACTCAAACACAAGCATGCAGTGAAGGCCTTAAGCGCCCACGAAATGTTAAAACCTACGGAGATATTATCAATAAATCAAAGGTTTCTACTTTATCAAAGTTTCATTGTTGTTCATCAAATTTGGTTGAAATTCTACTGTTGTTAGGCGAAGTAAGTAAGTCAGGACATCTAAGTCAGAGTTATACGCCCAAGGCCACATGATGGCCGAATCCGACCAAAGTTTAATAAGCTCGTAAAGATTGATGACGACAACTTCTAGTCTGCTCTAACGCCTAGTTCGCCAAGAGCGGACGACGATGGCTTAGAAAGTGGGAGTTTAGTCAGAGCTCATGGAGCCTGATCAAAATGGCTTGCTAGGAATCATTGTCCAACTATAGATGATGGTGGCTGAATCTGACCAAAGTTTAGTCAGCTTGTAAATACTGATGACGATAACTTCTGGTCCGCTCTAACACCTAGTCCGCTAAGAGCCGATGACAATGGCTTAGAAAGTAGAAGTCTAGTCAGAGCTCATAGAGCTTGATCAAGATGGCTTGCCATGGATCATTGTCCAACTATAGACGATAATGGTCAAATATGACCAAAGTTTAGTCAACTCGTAAAGACTGATGACGACAACTTCTGGTACGCTCTAATGCCTAGTCCACCAAGAGTAGATGACGATGGCTTAGAAAGTGAGAGTCTAGTCAGAGCTCATGGAGCCTGATCAAAATGGTTTGCCAGGGATCATTGTCCAACTACAGATGATGGTGGTCGAACTTGACCAAAGTTTAGTCTGTGATGACTGGTGACGATAACTTCTGGTCCGCTCTAAGAAAAGTCCGCCACGCGCGGATGAAAATGGCTTAGAAAATGGGAGTCTAGTCAGAGCTCACGGATCCTGATCAAAATGGCTTGCCATAGATCATTGTCCAACTATAGACAATGGTCATTGAACCCGACCAAGGTTTAGTCAGCTACAACTGACGACGATAACTTCTAGCTCGCTCTAAGACGTAGTCTGCCACACGGTGATGAAAATGGCTTAGAAAGTGGGAGTCAGTCAGAACTCACAACACCTGATCAAAATGACTTGTTAGGATCATTGTCCAACTATAGACAATGGTCATCGAACTCGACCAAGGTTTAGTCAGTTACAATTAATGACGATAACTTCCGATCCACTCTAAGACGTAGTCCACCGAGAGCGGATGAAAATGGCTTAGAAATTGGGAGTCTAGTCAGCGCTCACGACGCCCGATCAAGATGACTTGCCAGGGATTATTGTCCAATCATAGACAATGGTCATCATACACTACACCAAAAATACCCATTAGCAACGGTTTGGGACCGTGGGGGTAACCATTTGTCACGGCTTAGAGCCGTGGGCAGTAGAGGCGTCGCGAAATCATCATTGACGGCTTAGAACCGTGGCAACACATATTAGCAATGGTTTTATTCTGGAGGACGGTTGATGTTTTAGCCACGGTTCTAAGCCGTTGCCATAATTTTAGCCATGGTTTTAAGCCGTGGCAAGTACTGGCCACGGTTTACAGCCGTTGCAACAATGTTAGCCACGGTTTTAAGCCGTGGCAAGTACTGGCCCCGGTTTGCAGCCGTTGCAACAATTTTAGCCACGGTGTTAAGCCGTGGCAAGTTATGGCCACGGGTTTCAGCCGTTGCAAATGATGGCCACGGTTGTAAGCCGTGGCAAGAATAAAGTACCACGGTTTTAAGCCATGGCAATCTTGTATTCCCATGGTTTTAAGTTGTGGCCATTCAAAACAAAATTCAAAAAAAAATATCTGGTTTGTTGCAAGGGTTTGAAACCGTTGCAAAATAATATAATACAAAAAAAAATTAAATTTTTTTTGCTGCTGCAGCAAAATCACAGCCACACACCTTTTTTTTTTGTTAAACCTCCAGTGGGGAGGGGCAACTATGGGATGCCAGACCTTTATTACTTATCCAAAAAGTTGATTTACAATCAAAACGGGGGTACATTACGACTTTACCCGTATAAAAACCAAACAAAAATGGACAAAAAACCTTGCCCAATCTAAATTACCGCAACCCCAGCCACAAGCTGGCTAACAAGACTTGAAGACTAAAAGCCCACTAACAATCACTTAAAACAAGCACATAAGCATAAAGAAGTACCAAAAATAAAAACAGAGTTAGCAACTCTGTTGTGGAGTTAGTGCACCACCCTGCTCAATCCGCAGCCTCGCTCCTGCAGCACCAACCAGCACTCGCATTCCCACACCAAGCAGCACACCACACCCTGCAGTACCCAGGCAGCATGTACACGTCTGGCTGCATCTTGCCTCGCAGCAGATCCACCAGCAACAGTGCCTGGAACCATTCATGCCACCTGCAAAAAGAACAATTTAGTAGAGTGGACTTCAGAAGCATAAATCAACAGATTGGTGTAAAATATGGACGGTTTAGAATGGTTCTACAATTATATGAACAACAACAGTACTGGATTGAAATCACTTGCTATCATATCATATGAATTGACATTAGCAAACTAAAAAGATACAAATGGATGAAGTTAGTCCTGCTTTGAGGAAACAAAATGTATTAAATTACTCTTGCTTAATACATTTTGCTTTGAGGAATTATTGAGGAATTATTGGGACACAAGCATAGAAAGGAAAGGAAAGAAAAGGACAAAAAAACCAATAATCAATGAGAAAGTAACCTTGTGACTGCAAATAAAATCATTGAATTTCTTCAAAGAGAGAAAATGTAAAAGGACAGAGTGGATTATACAAAGAGGGTATAGAAGAGAATGACAATGATTTCGATTTCAAAAAACCAAACTAGTCTTTATATATACCTAACATCTACAAGTCCTTGCCAAACATCCAGATGTGTCCTACATTGTCATTTTATCAAACATCAAAAACACATAACCAAACTCGCAAAAACAATCAAAAAAGCACAACAAACATCGCAATCCAAAGTCAATACTCACTTCACCCCAATAACATTCTGTGATATTAGTCAAAGCAAGAATATTCCATAAAGAAGAATCAAAACATGCAAAGACACAAATATTGTAGTATAAAAACAAATAAATTACACAAGCACAAAGATGCAAATCTTACACACAGAAGAGAACTCTATAAAAATTCAAGGAAACTAACCTCTGCTAGCTTGTCAAAATCAAAATAATGATTTCTGGAACCCCTGCTTCCAACAAGCTTGGATGGCTGAGATTCAGTTGGAACATCCTGCAACAGAAAAAATTGGGCAGGTTGTAAACAAAGCATTAAACAGTGTGGTCACCTTCACCATGATCACTAACAATTCATTCCATTTTCAGTGCAGGGATATGATTTCAGATTGCAATAAACAATAAGTTAGTTTTTTTAATTGAATGAAGAAACACTTTCAATCAAAATGTCAATCCATTTACTAAACCAGACTGCAAATGAAATCAGACATTGATAACTGATAAACATTAAGTTCTTTTTATCTCTGCTATCAACAAAAGTAGTAGTATAAGTAGCAGTAAAATGGTGTCTGAAGGGGCCTTGAATGGAATCAAAATCCTATCTGTAAAAGGTAAAATACATAAATAAATAAACAAACCGGTTTTTACCTCAGCAAATGAAAAGACATCAATACTCTTTCTGTATGCTTCTCGATGATAAACCTCAGACGCCATGTAGCCATCTGCCAAATGAGAAACATCAAAAAAAGACTTCCATGCTTTCATGAGTTCCTACCATATCTTTGTTGTAGAAGAAATGTTATATAGGTACATAGCAGCATCATAACAAAACAATAGAAAAGAAAGATTGTAACATTACAGTCAACTCAGAACCAGATAGACTCCTACAACAGACTCATGAAAAACAACAAAGAAAACTATCTAACTGAAAACAAATACCAGTACACACCACACTAACTCCTACACAGAAAACTATCAGGCAAAGAGACTGGTCACCTAAAACAAAAGAAAAGACAAACGAAACTAAAATTCACTGAGAAAAGTTCTACCTTTATCTAGAAATAGGGTAGGAAGGTGTAGCTCACTTTATCTCCACGTCTGAAGTTTTAAAGTTTTACTTTTCTATTGAAAATCCAGCTGAATGGCACGGTGGATGCTTCCTTGGCCCTTGCTTGAGCTCTCTCTTCCAGCCTCCTGATCCTGGCAGCCAAACCACATACATAGTCATGAGCCTTATGACCCTCGCCAGAGAGACCTGTTAACTGTTCCACAATATTCCATCTCCCAACCAAAAATTTCACGATATCAGCATAGTCCTTGGCAGTGTAGACCCCGAGCCTTTGAGCCACAGCTGAAAAGTTCTCAAAGAGGTTGTCATTGCGGCCATCATACATCAAGTGTTCTGGCATCGAAATCTTCTTCCTCATCATATCTGCAAATGCTAAGACAGAGCCATCCGGATCAATCTCAAGAAGCTTTTCGACTATCTTGGTGTAGGCAGTCTCATGACGCTTCTCATCTGCAGCAATTGTCCCGCATATCTGCGCTAGTTTGAAGTCCCCATGCTCCTTTGCATGCCTTGCGATATTCCCATGGGAAATGAAGGTTGCCCTCTCTTGGAATGAGGTGTAGATGAATCCAAGGCATCCTGTAAAATATCAAAAGCAAGCCAAAGAATGGTAGCTGTCAGATGCAAATTAATAGAGAAAATTAACAAGAATTATAGGAACACAAAAGTTATTTCTTGTTTATATTATTGGATCAATGATCTCTATTACATTTTAGTCCAAAGAATTAGAAATCAAAATGGAAGTGCAGCCTATTACATTTTTTGTTTATTTTTTGCTATATAAAATTGAATAACCCAACATCTTTATTCAAGGAAGTTTAGACAAACCAAATCCTCGTGCATCTTAGGGTTTGGTCCTCTTATTTACGTAGTCTTGCTTGTTCATTTTGAAGTGGGTCAGTGCAAAACTGCTGAGGGATCCTGGAGGTCGCAGAAACTGTTGGAAGTTGTTGACTGGATTCTGCAACAATGCTCACGCCTCTAGCATTGGACAGACGAGTCCCAGCTCCACTAACAAACATGTCTGTTGGCGGGTGCAGCTGTAACTGCGCCTCAGGTTGTGAAATAGAGTGATTCGATAGCAAATTTTGTGCCAGAGCCGGTAAATGTGATACATCTTCTATAAATTGGGTTGATGTACGCCTCAATCGATCTTCAGGTGGTGGTTGAGTTCGAACCTCAGACAGCTGGAGAGAAGGTTGAGGTTGCTCAACAATGGGAGTCTGATCACATAAGATTAGTTAGATACAGTTAGTTAAAATATGATCTTACTGTATAACTAACACATAAGCATAGATTCACAACCATAAATAGGTACTTTAAATTGATTAAGGAAAAAACAACATCATCAAACGTTGATGAAGCAACAGGACACCGGAATGACTGAAGATCATGAACCTGACAATAGGACATCTGGAATCTGGACATGCATAAATATGTGTAGATGCCCAAGATGTGGAAGTTGGTCAAAGAAGAGAGGCACATAAACAATCACCTAAAATCTTATTATTGCAAGTCCGGTGTACATGCAGAGACTGTGCCCCGCCACTAAAACCCTATTGAATCTTGAAATTATATATTTGAGCCACTGAAAAGTTTCTAGTGATTGAACAGATTAGACAAACTATCACATGGTGAATTTATCAAAACATGCTAGTTGACATGCATAAAACTTAATGACAAGACGGTGAGTGGTTTAAATGGAAATAAGGCGTGCCTGGCTCAATAAAACCTGAGAATCCTGAACAGGAGCAATATGCTGCTGAACAAGTGGTGGGTCTAACTGAGTTTGCAAAGGAGAGACCCCATTATCATTACCTACCCTAGCATTATGCTCATCATTCACTTCACCAGAGGACATGGCAACAGATTGTGGCTCCTTGCAAACATAAAATGAACATTCAGGGATGAAGTTTCAAAAGGTTCAGTTTACAAACATGATATCAGGAAAAATCTATACCAGACAAATTCAAAACTTTACAGATATATTGTACCTGAAGTGATGAAGCCAGACAATCTTGGGGTAGCTGAGCTAATGGTGAATCTATTTGAGATTGCACCGAGGAATATAAGCCCTCACTTTCTAAACGATCTACACTAGTAGTGACTGGATTTACTTGGCTAGACTGTATGGTAAGAGGCTGTGATTAAGGGCAAATGTCAAATGAACAGTTAAGAAAAGAAATTTCAGTAGAAGTCATGAGATATATAAACCAATAATAGAAACGGGGACCAGTTTCAATAGAAATAAGGTGTGTACCTGGGCCAAAGAAACTTGAGAGTCCCGAACAGGAGCAATATACTGCTGAACAAATGCCCGGTCTCTCCGACTTTGCGCAGCTGATGGTGAGCCACCATCATCATACGCTAGCCTAGTATTATTTTCAACGTCCACTTCATCAGAGGGACTAGGTTGCTCTGTATTGGAAGGCTTTTACAAATATAGACAAAGCAAACCATTCCAAAGACTAACCCATGCTATAATTATCAGCACTGCAACTATACATAAATCACCTTATTAGCCAAACTTAAAGACTGTCCCTTGTTTTTACTCAACTTCCACAAGCCATGCACTCTTCCTGGTTCTCCAAGGAACAAACAACTTGTGCCATCTTTGCACCATCATCAGCCACTAATGGCTTAGTCTTATCCTACATCACCCATAAAAGGCAACTAGGTGTTAATAACAAGAAGCATAGTATAGGAAAAGATATTGTTTAACAATCTTACAACTGCAATAACAAACTGTTGGAAATATGGCTTTTTAAATACAAAAAAATGGGTGTTTAACAGGTTTCGATCACTGGATCTCTCTATCTAATATTAGTCCCATATCTACTATACAACTCTTTGTGGTAGAGTTTATAAGGAGATTGTTAGGACTTGGGCTTGGACCCCTTGGGGTACCACACTTTTGTGAGGAGGGGAGAGATAGACTCTCGCGCCCGCCGCCGCTGCCGCCGTCTGTCTGGGTCGTTAAGAGAGCAACCCATTCTTTTTGCTACAAATTTATTTTCATTAAATAAATTTTGAATATCTAAAGAGGGAATGAATCTTGACAGAATTTCCGATTGCCATGTTTTCCACGTTTTTCTTAAATGCGATTACGTTTAGATTTTCCACACTACGTATCCAGACGGGTTTTCTTAAAGCCAACGTTTTCCACGTTTTATTTATTAATTGTGTTCTTTACGAATGTATCTAGCTGCGTTTTCGTTTTTCAACGAATGTCACTTCTCACTATAAATATAACACAAAACTCATAGTTTTGATGATATCAAAAAAAAAAAAAAAACACGATTTTCTTGCAAACAAAAATATTTCGTTTTGCAAAGAAGTGATTTTTAGTCTTGCAATTTATATTGTATTGGTGTTTTCGAGCATACAAGAGTTTAAGGGTGATAGTATTTCGTTCATCAACTGTGCAATTGTTGAACGAGACAGAGAAGATTCTGGGCTGTTTTATCCTGGGGACGACGGGGCTAATACACTGCTTGCACGATTTTGGGCAGAGCCGCGAAACGTCTTAAAGAGAGCGACCTAGTCCGCAACTCAACCCAAGAATAATTGGTACCTTCGTTCCTATATTTTAATTTCAATATTTACAACAGTTACAACAATTTTAAGACGTTTTATTTCTGCCATGACTAAGATTGAAATATAACTTACGGAAATAAAGAAAGGACATGGAACAAGTAATGAAAATAATGATTAGGTTGAAATGATACCCTTTGTCTCTAGGGAGGTCTTGGTTTCATTCATTACTTGTAAGTATGTGATTATTTAATACTATTGGGTTTGTGAGAATAGCTTTTATAGCTAGGTTGTTGTTTTTATATGTATGTCAATTTAATTTTGGAACCCATTAGCCTAATTAAACAAACTTTGTTCCAAGTATTGGAGTTTAGTTTTGTTTGTTTTTTGTATCTTTGTGTGGTAGTTCTTATTGTGAAATTGGGTTGGGAGCAATTTTCTCAATTTATTCATTCTATAAATTGGTTATGGTAGAATCTATGCTAGGACACAACCCCATGGTAACATTTGGAAAGTTTGGAAAGAGGGTTATATTTAAAGATCCACATGATTTAGAGTTTTACAACTACGAGCTTTACAATTTCAGATATCTTTATCTATAATGGTGGTTTTCCATGTTGTATACTTTTAAAGATATCTTTATCTATATGGTGGCTTTACAACCATATTGTGAAATCATATTAGTTATCATTATGATTAACGTAATTAGGGATTGACATACATGTACACTTGTTGACAAATGAAAATTTTAGTCTAAACTCTAAACCCATGGAGGACTAAAAAGAGGAGATTGTATATGAGTAGAACACCTCTTTGTAATTTCAAACATTGGATAAATGTTTTTCATCCTTCTGTATGTGGTGCTGAAATCAAGAGAAGCCACACATGAGGGTTTATCACTAAACTCTAATGGATTTTAGAGATTTTTCCTTCAGTAGTGGCAGCCCACTTGCACCTAAAAGCATACCCAATGAATGTTTTTAGGATTGAAGGGCCACCCACATCTACTTTGAGACATTTTCATATCTTCTTCAATTAGTATTCAATGTTTTACTATTTGCTAGAGGACATGAATTCTTATGGAAATGATGCGTTCTCATGATGATGACGTTGGTAGATCTAATCATTTTTGAAGATGACAATCTAAGAACAATTCAAGCTATTGCTTGGTTTTGCAATGGAACCTTTACCATCTAAGTCTGCAACTAAATTTAGCTTGGTGATTATATCAAAGTTTGAAAAGATTCAGAAGCTGATTTAAGGTACGGTTTCTAATGATATTTCTTTTTAGTTAATCCTTGAACTTAAAAGAAAAATGAGAATAGCGAGGTGAATACATTGGGTATTTTATTCGATATTCTCATTGTGTGGGTCCTTAACAGTTGAATGCACGGTCTGCTTCAGCTAGCAAAAGAACCGTCACTTAATATGCATTCAAAAATGGTTAAACCCGTTTATGACAATAGTTAGAGGGACCAAAGTTCAAAAGTTCCTTAACGGATAACACACGCATATTTTTAACTTTATATATGCTAAAAATAATTTTGTGGATCCTGATTTTTTGTGAGAAGAATTTTTTGTGTTTCTCAAGGAATTATTTATGGAAAGATAAATTTCATTTATTTTCGAGGTATAGTGGGGGTTATTTCGAGGAATAGTGGGGGTACATCCTCAAATAACGTGCCTATGATAAGGATGAATGAATCTGATAAAGTCACATAATCTGAGCCTAGGAGAAGTAAACGAAAACGACCTTCTAAACACCTTGGCCTCAATTATTATGTCTTTTCAGTCGAGGAGGATTCCCTTAGCTTTCAAGAAGCCTTATCCTCTATAGATGCAATTGAAAAGGTCATGAGGTACCTTAAGAGGACTAAGAACCTCGAACTACATAATCAAAAGTTTCCCGCTGTCCTTGAAGGATATAGTGATGTTGATTGGAGCATCCTTTCAGATGACTCCAAAGCCACCAGTGGCTATATTTTCAATATAGCTGGTGGAGCTGTTTCTTGGAAATCGAAGAAACAAACCATTCTGGCATAGTCCACGATGGATAAAATGGGACTAATCCATTCTGGCATAGCTGCGTGTAATATCTGTTAGAGATAGAGTTCAAAACTACGAGTTACTCTAGTATAATCTAAAGCATGAACACTACGCAAGTGTTCAAGTCGAAAGACACTTTTGTTTATGCACAATCTTATATTTTTTAGATTGCTCGATGAAAATTGTTTTAAAAATCCAAGTGGGGGATTGTTGGAAATATGGTTTTTTAAATAAAAGAAAATGGGTGTTTAACAGGTTTCGATCACTGGATCTCTCTATCTAATATTAGTCCCATATCTACTATACAACTCTTTGTGGTAGAGTTTATAAGGAGATTGTTAGGACTTGGGCTTGGACCCCTTGGGGTACCACACTTTTGTGAGGAGGGGAGAGATAGACACTCGCGCCCGCCGCCGCCGTCCGTCCGGGTCGGGTCGGATCGTTAAGAGAACAACCCATTCTTTTTGCTACAAATTTATTTTCATTAAATAAATTTTGAATCTCTAAAGAGGGAATGAATCTTGACAGAATTTCCGATTGCCATGTTTTCCACATTTTTCTTAAATGCGATTACGTTTAGATTTTCCACACTACGTATCCAGACGGGTTTTCTTAGAGCCAACGTTTTCCACATTTTATTTATTAATTGTGTTCTTTACGAATGTATCTAGCTGCGTTTTCGTTTTTCAACGAATGTCACTTCTCACTATAAATATAACACAAAATCATAGTTTTGATGATATAAAAAAAAACACACGATTTTCTTGTAAACAAAAATATTTCGTTTTGCAAAGAAGTGATTTTTAGTCTTGCAATTTATATTCTATTGGTGTTTCCGAGCATACAAGAGTTTAAGGGTGATAGTATTCCGTTCATCAACTGTGCAATTTTTGAACGGGACAGAGAAGATTTTGGGCTGTTTTATCCTGGGGACGGCGGGGCTAATACACTGCTTGCACGATTTTGGGCAGAGCCGCGAAACGTCTTAAAGAGAGCGACCTAGTTCGCGACTCAACCCAAGAATAATTGGTACCTTCGTTCCTATCTTTTAATTTCAATCTTTACAGTAGTTACAACACAAACTGAAAAGTCAGGTTAATTAGTAAAACGTCGAGCATGGAGGTATCAACAGTGAACTTGATAGCATCAGCAGCAGCACGTGATCGCAGATAGTACATTCCAGTTTTCAGACCCTAGGCACATCCATTAAAACTCAGCATATTGCATGTACAAAAATAGAATTGATAATTAACACCAAAAAATGAAAGAATCCAGCAGCATAGTCAAACATATAAATTTTACGGTCAAGACTAGGAAAAGAACTAATGAGATATCTCAAGCATCGTCCCCAAGATATTCTATTCATGATGAATATGGGGAACCACTTGCATACAGGGAGCATGCATCTTTTGAACAAACAATGCTACATCCTTATAACATTTGAAAGGGAAAAAAAAGTAAAAACAATTCAAACAAAATAGCGTGCACATAAAATATAAAAACAAATAAATTACAAAAGCACATAGCCACAAATCCTACCCACATAAGACAACTCTAAAAAAATTCAAGAGAACTAACCTCTGCTAGCTTGTCAAAATCAAAATAACGATTTTTGGAACCCCTGCTTCCTACAAGCTTGGGTGGCTGAGATTCAATTGGAACATCCTGCAACAGAAAAAATTGGGCACATTAAAGCACAAAGTAGAAATAATGCCTTGTATATTAAAAAAATGAATTTCACAATACTAATTGATGAACCAAATTCACCTTTTCTCTCACGTATCGAGGAAGAGCAATAGATGCCAGATTACAAACAGCAGTTTCATTAGGACTTGTGTACTCAACAATCTCTGTACACAAGTTTGAGCACTTAATTGTCCCCAAATTTTGCTGATTGCTTTTCTTGTTGCAAGCATCCTGGAGAAAGTAGGGGAAAATGTATCAGGTCTAAACACAAACTATGAAATCAATATGATTGATTGAAATCAGCATGATCCAAAAAAATACCTTAAAAAGCATATAAGGAGTTCCAGTTTCTATTTGTTACCATGATATCTATTGTTTCAACACTATCATTGGTAGGCTGTTGGTGCAACTCCTGTTACCATGATATCCCCTGCCAATAAAGAAAGAACATTAACTTTATACCCGATGAGAATGGTATACATGTATGTAATTTTATACAAATTTTTACTTTGATTGACCATCCAAGGAAGCTAATCACAAAATGGAAGGGGAAACTGTAACATAAGAAGAAAACATTTAATGTTTAATCATTGACTTGTTAAAAGCTAAGAGAATAGACTAAAGATCAAAATAAGCTATGCAATGACTATTGGAGCACATGTATTTTTTTGGGGGGACATGAAACAGTTATGTGCTTAAAAGAATCTTCCGGGACGAACTGAACCTTTTGACTGTCACAGATTATATGAGCCCATCTGTCTTTTATCAACCAAATCTGAAACTCCATCCTCATAATCAAAGCAAAAAATAATCAAGTTTGCACTAGAGTTATACCATTTTTTTCACTTTTTAAAACCTTATCCAACCATGTTTCTTGATTAACAAAAAAAAAAAAAAATGAAAGTAAACAACTAATAATTCACGAAACGCAAAAAAAAAAAATTTACATTGTTGAGGAGGCGACAACTGGAAAATATCAATCAATAAACTACAGTAAAACCTCAAACTTCTCTTCATCTTCAAAAACAAAAATAAACAACAAACCAAATGATTACATTGATCAGCCTGTGGCCTTATTTACAGTGGAACTCTGGAACTAGTCCTAATCCTAATATGCGTCTCTAATTAAAATACATCTAATAAAATATTAAAAACTAGATACCACAAAATTCCTAATTCTAACTATTCAAACTAATCTTTACATCTTTTCTTTCTTCAATGAAAACTGCTTAAGATTCATTAGCTAATCTAAGGATTGGAGAAGACCAAAACAACAAAAATATTACAGGAAAAGCACATCAGCTAACAACATTAACCCATATTGTATCCAAAAGTTAAACAAACATTTAAAACGATTTAAAGCTAAATATGGTAAAATTATATAAGCTGCAGTTTTTGGATATATTTTGCTGAACCATATTAAAAACGAGAACTCCTGTATGAACTAAATAAATTATGATATCAATCCCATACCTCAACCTGCCTTTGAAGCGATTGGACATAATTAATGATCTCATCAAGCATTACAGCCTTACCGGTTACCTATAAATACAAAGCTCTAAAATAATCAAATTACAATTACACCAATAAACGTTGGCGAGATATTAATGTAACAACCTTAATTCACAAAATGAAGAAAATTACCTTGCTACAACCAGGTACTAAGCCTTGAAGAAATTTCATCCTTTCACTGATCTTCTCCCTTCTTACCTGCAAAGAAGAAATCCCCCTTGGTAAAAAAAAACACTCCCAAAAGTAATAGCTAAATTGAACAAGATCGATGCTTCACATAGAATACTTACTCGCTCTGCAAGACTGTGGTTGTTTGTTGCCTGACCCCTTCTTGCTCTAACATGAATGTAATCTTCTTTCGGTGCATCTGAATTTGGAGAGCTATCTTTACTGTTTTTACTAACTTTGGCAGCTGATGTTGAGTTTTGGTCATTTTTCTGCACAGTTTCATTGTTGTTCTTCGCAGTTTCACATTTGTTCATATCCTTGTCCTATAAGAGAGTATAATGTTACTAGGACCACTCAACAACAACACACAAAAGAATTGATAACATTACCAAGTATGTCTAATACCTGACCACCCTTTTTCCTTTTCTTCAAAGCAAATCCCTTAGATGATGACGGTTCGCCATTAGCATTTTCCGATACACCTTGTCCGTTGGACTCCCTTCAATGGTCCCTTGCTTCACAGGCTCGGAAACATATTTGGAAATTTCAGTCATGTTTGACTCATTAATTGGAGATTGAGCTCCTGATGTAGGTTTCATGTTCAACCTATCATCCAACATTGCTTAATTGGGAGCTTGAGTTGCTTGTCCGTCCTTGAAACGAGGATTCATAGACTCACTAAAGGGGTTCACTATATCACTAAAAGGCCCACTAGTGAAGCACGAAAACCTGGCGGCTGCCGCAGCTCACTCAATAAAGGCAGAATCAGTGGGAAATTGAGATAAGGTCTGAGGTAAGAAAAGGCCCCCTTTCGGCATGGAACTTCTAAGGCTCCAATCTAAATCTAATGCCTTATCAAAACCTGTTCTTGAAGCACCAGGAATGCCCTCCCCAACACTTGCACTGACATGGATAATGTTATCACCTAGGGTTAAGTTTTGGGAACTGGGGTTGCCCCAATGATTGGGCCTGAAGGAATCCATCATGGGAACAGATGAAATGGTAGCAGAACCAATTGCATCCCCAGGGCAAGTGGACATAGAATTATTCATGGGAAGCAAACCCATTCCCATTGGCTGATCAGTGAGATTCGTAGCATCAAATTGCCAGGATGGGGGCATACTAGATGAATGGTAGTTCAAATAATCTTCATTTCTTTTTTCTGGATTGAAGTTATCCTTGTCTCCCAAATCCATCTCTACTCAACAGGAAAAGAAATACACCAATCCCCAGTTGATTAAAACAACTATTAACAAAACTCCATTTCGCAGTGAATACACCGGTCCCTTTCATCTGCATCATCCTTAGGAAGCATGGACATGAGCAACAGGTTCTGCAGTTGTGCTTCCTGACTTTGAGATAGTTCAGTGCAAGATTTTGTCCTTGTGATTCTGCATATACGATCAAATGAATTAATTCATAAGCTTTTTCCTGCTTTTTTTTATTCAGAGCGTAGACTCCATGAAATAAGGTGGCAATTTACCTTAAAATGAACAATCACGTGCCCGTAGTGTATTTTACTCAGCTCCTCTTTTGCTGCCACCATTACATTGCTTCCAACATAGTTGTAACTATCAATCATCAAGTTCCACATGATTTTTACACCATACGAAGAAATCACCAACGTCCAAATCCCCCATCATGTCTCCTTTTGGATCACTCTTGTAAAGTTTCTCCTCAATCATATATTTGAAGCATAAGGAAAGTCTGATCTCTGTTGCAGGGTTCAATGATCCATGGCAATCGCAAGAGAATCGATGGATAGGATCTACAACCTCTATTGCTATCGCAATGACATTCTTATGCCAATCACAAACTTTGTAAGTTCTTGACACTGAAGGAACATGATTGCTTGGAGAAGGAAACCTCGCAACACCTTGAGAAGATGGTGGTAATGGAGATGGAAGTAATGGATTTCTGGTTGCCTTGTCGATGGAGGTAATGTATCTTCAGTTCTTTGTGTCCTTCCTTGTGTTCCCTCACTTGTTGATGGTCTCACATAAGTTCCATTTTCAAGTCTCTCTCGTATCCATTGAACATTTTCTTCCAATCTATCATATTTTTCGATAATTTTTTTTACTTCCAATGTTTTATCGAAAAGCAATGAACGAGCGGGAAGTGAAGCATCATACTTCCTTTTAGAGACGGTGGTTCCAACACAACGAACACGCCCCCTTTCTTCTTGGCCAAACACTTGGCTTAGAGGATCATTATCAATAGTGAGGTCAGTGGTACCCTGAGTTGAAGATTCTTGCAAGGCGACCTTTTTTGCTTTAACTTGTTCCTTCAAAAGAATGATAAAATAAAATAACACAGGACACAAATATTATTCAAACAACTACAAAGTAAATTAAGAATTGTGTATAAAAGACAACATTGGGCACATACCATATATAGTTCAACACCATGCGTGGGTTTTCCATCCTTTCTCGTGTGACAAGCAATCCATATATCAGTGCGTGTGACTGGTTCCCCATCAGGGTTCTTCTCAACCTATATACTTGAAAGATTAGTCTCAGCCTATATAGTTAAATGGTTATTATTGTACTAGTAGCTAGAAACTCAATTACCATTTCATACTCTACTTCTGCATCACTCTTTTGGACACCCCCCATACATACTTTGAAGCCTTTTTGTTTTTGGCATTTTGGGCTCTAATTGCCTTCGCTTCAGGGGTGCTCTCATAGCGAACAAACTCCTTCCAATCCTCCTCTCTTACACCATTTGGAACATGCTTCTCTTGTTCCTCAATGGTAGGATACTTATCCAAATAGTCCTTCCTAAGATCTGCCTTGAACCTTCTGAAATATTATGGCATTTTCAAATGCACATTCCTTTTCACATAATTTGGGATGTCGTATTCACGCTCCAAATAAGCCATTGAGATATAAGTTGACAATAAAATAAGACATTATGAAAATCAATGATGTAAAATCTCACCTTGAGGCCATTCCACACATCCTCTTTGTAGTTGTCAGTAACATGGTGCCAACCCTTGAATTTGATGGGCACAAAGGTTTCAACAAGCTTTCCAATGTGTTTATTGAAATTTCTAGCACCAGGTCCAACTGCTAAACCATGGACATTGAACTGTATGGTCTTTTTAACTTCACTGTCATCATTTGTAGATGTAGTGACATCATTGGTGGAGAGATTGCCGCGAGTACTACCCATTTCTATCAATGACATTATAGATATTAACCATTATCAAACAAAAAGAAATAAGAAACAACTATATACACTACATTTATAGATAGTTTCCTTCCACAACATATCCACACAAATAGATTTTTATAAAGCATTGGAAAAGCCAATCTGAATACTTAGCTACAAAGCTTCCCTTTCCCAACTCAAAAGTCAAAATAAGAAACAAAGACAAAATAATTGGTCTCAACCAAAGAGGATAATCAACTAGAATAATATCTAAGAGTGTCTGCTTATAAATCAACTAGTATTCAATAGACATGGAATACATGGGAGTACCCTACTACCTCCATCTTTCCAATCAGTTTCAGTTCATCTGATACCAATTTTGCACCCAGGACTACTAGGTTTCAGAAAGCAAACTAAACTTACAGTCTAGAATAGATAGTTGAACACAGGAGAAATAACATACAGAAATAGTAAAACACACAGATAAAAATAGACAAGAATAACAATAATCATTTGAAGATAATTCTTTGAACAGTTCAAGAGAACGGTGCCGATACTAGGTTACCGCTAGTATACCGAGGTGTTCATCCAAGAATTGTTCTTAGAATTGTTTTGAGAAAACAAATAGAAATAAAGATATGTTTTTATTGACACTACCTCCATCTTTCCAATCAGTTTCAGATCATCTGATACCAATTTTGCACCCAGGACTACTAGGTTTCAAAAAGCAAACTAAACTTACACTCTAGAACAGATAGTTGAACACAGGAGAAATAACATACAGAAATAGTAAAACACACAGATAAAAATAGACAAGAATAACAATAATCATTTGAAGATAATTCTTTGAACAGTTCAAGAGAACGGTGCCGATACTAGGTTACCGCAAGTATAACGAGGTGTTCATCCAAGAATTGTTCTTTGAATTGTTTTGAGAAAACAAATAGAAATAAAGATATGCTTTTATTGACACTACCTCCTTCTTTCCAATCAGTTTCAGTTCATCTGATACCAATTTTGCACCCAGGACTACTAGGTTTCAAAAAGCAAACTAAACTTACACTCTAGAACAAATAGTTGAACACAGGAGAAAGAACATACAGAAATAGTAAAACACACAGATAAAAATAGACAAGAATAACAATAATCATTTGAAGATAATTCTTTGAACAGTTCAAGAGAACGGTGCCGATATTAGGTTACCGCTAGTATAACGAGGTGTTCACCCAAGAATTGTTCTTAGAATTGTTTTGAGAAAACAAATAGAAATAAAGAGATGCTTTTATTGACACTACCTCCATCTTTCCAATCAGTTTCAGTTCATCAGAGATTTAATATCCTGAGGAGTCCAGCTGTGTAATTGCAATTTTTGCTCCTTGAAGATTGCGTGAGATTGGTTCGACAAGTTAGGTTTCAATATTACAGGGCAATGTTCAAAGAGTTACATGCTTCATAGCTTAATTTTTTCTAGGATTTAAGTTTAATGTAAAGTTGCTCACTATTTTAGCAGACCAATCTCAAGGGAGTTTTTGAAAAACAGAAAAATTGTCATGTATAAGGTCTACTATACAGTCCATACTAGATATATGCTCAAGTAAAAGAAGGCCACCCAAAATAATAATGATAATAATAATATTAGTAATAACAATAATAAGAATTCAACATAAAATAAGAATTCTCAGCCTCATTAAATGTGTTTATGAAGTATGAACTTAAACAAATTATTCTTCAATCATACCTCAATAAAAGATAAGTTGAGAATTCAACATATACCTTATCCTCTTCGAGTTTCTGACGGATCTTCTCCCTTGCTTTTCTCTCTTCCTCCTTCTCTGCTTTTCGCAAGGCAATTATCCTACAACAGGAAAATGAATCTATTTTAGATTTAGGGGGCAAACAAATAAATTACACGAACAAAATTTCTTGAAAAAAAGAGCTATATTTTGACAAAAAATACACGTCTAACGGGATCAAGTGACAGAACAAACTACCAAAAATGGTTTCCCAATTTCATCAAACAATTGGATGAAACAAACTGCCAAAAATGGTTTCCCAATTGGTTTTTTGAGGCATGTTGACATTTATATAGGGAATCTGTTCATGGAAGTAGTTTGGGATTTCTAAAGCACCTACTTCATGGAGGTAGTTTGGGATTTCTAAAGCACCTACTTTTTGGATGGGCAGTTGAATGCAACTTTCATCACTCCTATCCAAAAGAAGGGTCTTGTGAATTAAATGATTTTCACCAATATTGAAATCTCTCAAGATTTGGAACAAGCATTCCCTGGGAAGAGGAGATAGAATTTGTTTTTGGCATGATAACTAGCGTGCTATGAGGCCTCTTAAGGAGTACCTTTGGATTTTTTAGGTGTCCAAAAGCAGTGGACAATTCTCGAGGACATTGGAACCTCGATTTGTGAAGGGCTTCATATGAATGGGGGATGATGTGAATTTGTGGTATGCACTTTTATCTCATGATTCCTAGCACCAAAGACAATGGTGAAAGTGGAGGTGGTCTAAGTCATGGCCATTCTCGGTCTCATCTTTTTACATTTACTTGGTTGAAGCTAGCCTGATTTGGGGGACATTTGAATTTCCCTGTGTGATCATTAAGTGGAGTCTTGGGACCACCTCCTTCTTTACTGTAACAATTCAAAACCCTAGAGTCTTTGTGTGATCATTAAGTGGAGTCAACTGCCAAAAACCCTAGAGATTCAAAACCTCTAAATAAACAAACTCTAGATTCAGAAACCCTAATTTCATCAAACAATTCACGCTTCAGATACACTTCATCTATGAACATATGAGTAGAAACCCTAATTTCATCAAACAATTCACCCTTCAGATACACTTCAGATACAAATACATTTCAATTCACTCTTCAAAAATTTAATCAAACACTTAGCACCCCATAAAAACTAAGATAAAAGACACAAAAAGAAAGCAAAGAGAGAGAGAGAGAGAGAGTACCTGTACGAGAGAATCTGCAGTATCGCTGATCGATTTTGCAAAATGGTTTGGAGGTTGAAGACGCCGAGCAAGGAGGGAAGAGCAGGGAAGGAGGGGAGGAGGGAAGTCAAGGGAGGAGCAGGGAAGTCGAGGGAGGAGGGAAGGAGGGGAGGAGGGAAGTCGAGGGAGGGAACATGGAAATTGATGTCGAGTGGAGGGAGCAGGGAAGTCGAGTGGAGGGGAGCAGGGAAGGAGAAGCTTCGAGTGGAGTGGAAGGGAGCAGGGAGGGTCGATGTCGAGTGGAGGGACCAGGGAAGGTGGAAGTCGAGTGGAGGGAGCAGGGAA
Source organism: Berberis vulgaris (assembly GCA_963556465.1). Classification (NCBI taxonomy): domain Eukaryota; kingdom Viridiplantae; phylum Streptophyta; class Magnoliopsida; order Ranunculales; family Berberidaceae; genus Berberis; species Berberis vulgaris. The sequence goes on along the minus strand of OY747133.1, from coordinate 43,360,690 downwards.
GGAGGGGAAGAGGGAAGGAGGGAAGTCAAGGGAGTTGGTCAGAGAGTCCCTCTCCCAGCACCGCCTGTTCGCCTCGTAGCTATTCTGGGGCAGGGAAATGTGAGGGTATGTTATTATTTTTGTTATAGTTATGTGTGCTAGATATAATAAGATGTGTTACATGCTTTCTGCATTGGAAAAGTTGTATGTTAGTGTGTTGTTATGTGACTCAAGATAGATGTGTTGTGTGACAGGTTTTGTGCATTCGTCGTTTTCTCAGTTGAGGGCTTTTTTCGATACGGGAACATCTAGGTATTTTATTCTAGGCAGTTAGTTGTTAGAGACCGTCTACAAATAGTGCTTTTACAGGAGCCATTGTGTGTTGTGTCCCCTTTGGGCACTAGTTTGGTTGTGGGAGTATTTTCCCTGTTTTGAGCTTTCTTTGTTGGGGTACACCTTCGTGTTTGACATTATTGTATTGGGTTTTGAGGGTTATCTTTGGATTCTAGATGGATTGGTTGTCTAGTCATTTGGTGATCATTGATTGTTTGCATAGGTTGGTGACGTTAGCACTACCTGATGTTTCGCCTCGTGTGTTGGCTTGTGATCCCGATTCTATTTTAGTGATGTCAAGTTTTCTTGGCTCCCTTGAGATTTCTAGTCCCGACACCAGTTCTGTTGAGGTTGTGTGTGAGTTCCCTGATGTCTTTCGAGAGATTCCTGGTAACTCTCCTCATCGTGATGTAGAGTTTCAGATTTACCTGGTTCCTGGTACTGCACCTATATCGAAATCAGCGTACAGGCTTGCACCTAAGCAATTGGAAGAGATGAAACTATAGCTTGATGATTTGTTTCGTAAGGGGTTTATTCGGCCGAGCAATTCACCTTGGGGAGCTCCAGCAATATTTGTGTCTAAGAATGATGGATCATTGAGGATGTGAATAGATTATCGAGATCTGAATAAAGTGACCATCAAGAATAAGTATCTGTTGCTTCGAATTGATGATCTATTGGATCAGATGAGGGGAGCCGTAGTGTTTACACAGTTGGATTTGCAATCTAGGTATCACCAGATGAGAGTTGAGGAACACTCTATTCCAATTATAGCTTATCGGACTCGTTATGGTTTGTATGAGTTTCCAATCATGCCATTTGGATTGACGAATGCACCAGCTTTCTTCATGGATTTGATGAACAAATTGTTCAGTCCGTACTTGGACAAGTTTTTGGTAGTCTTCATTGACTATATCTTGGTGAACTCGAGGAGTTTAGAAAAGCACAGATAGCACATTCGCATTATTTTACAAACACTCAGAGAAAATCAGTTGTATGCGAAGTTCAGTATGTGTCATTTCTAGGAGCCTGAAGTTCGATTTCTCGAACATGTCATGTTTAGTGGAGGTATTCAGTGGATCTAGAGAAAGTCGAAGCAGTGAAGTCTTGGAGACGACCAAGCAGTGTGACGAAGATTCGTAGTTTTCTGGGTTTGGTCTGTTATTACAGACGGTTCATCGAGAAATTTTTACTGATTGCGGCACCACTTACTCAATTAACAAGGAAGAATGTTCCTTTTGTGTGGTTAGAGAAGTGCGAAGAAGCTTTTGAAACTTTGAATCTTCGGTTAACTTCAACACCAATGTTGACTATTCCAACACCGCCGACTAGTATTATTTATCGATGCTTGCATTATAAGATTGGGTGGTGTGTTGATGTAGGACAAGAGGATTGTAGCCTATGTGTTTCGACAATTGAAACCCCATGAGAGAAGATATCTGACACATGATTTAGAGTTAGCAGCAGTAGTCTTTGCTTTGAAGAACTGGAGACATTATCTATACGGCGAGAGGTTCGAGTTGTTCACAGATCACAAGAGTTTGAAGTACCTATTCACCCAGAGGGAGTTGAATATGAGGCAACAACAATGGGCTAATTTTCTTAGCAGCTATGACTTCAAATACAATATCAGCCTGGTAGAGCCAATGTGGTTGTTGATGCCCTGAGTAAACGACATGCACTAATGGCAACCATGTTGATTCAGGAGTACTGAACACTCGAGACATTAGCTTCATTTGCAGTCCAGCCTAGGGGTGGGCATCCCATCCCGGGTTCCCGATCCCGTCCTGTCCCGATTTTTTCGGGTCTTAATGGGATTGAATAATTCCATCCCGATCCCGATCTAGAATGGGATGGGATGGGATGAAGATTTTCAATCCCGCCAATCCCGTCCCGTCCCAAACTAATTTTTCAATATTTATTATTAATATTTTTATGTATTAGTTTGAGAGAGTCAATTTTCGTTATTCTCGAGTTTTATCCTATCACTATTGCATTTTGTTCTCTTTATTTTTGAAAACTGCCGCTACCTGTTATTGTATATTTTCTTAACCTTATATAGAAAAAGTGATTGCCTTTTGACTTTTCCATTGGTTTATAAGATTGATACAAGCAAAAAAGCTTGATACAAGCAAAACACAGTCTTGAGTCCTGATTCAAAATAGTGTAGAGATTTAGTCATTCAAAAAGAAAGAGTCCTAAGTTTTTATGCTGAAATGACATGGATGGGTTGAAGTTCCTTTTAAAACAGGGAGCTTATGTTATGTGCTGTGGTGTAAACAATCTCAGTACTTAATCAATTTGGACTTTAGGGTAGAACTGTTGTTGCATTGCCTCAATCATCTTATTTATACAGCCAACTTCCCAAGTAAATGGTTGGATTGCTGGACCCTTGTCGATGATAATCTTCGCAGCAGTCACACACAGCACGCTGATCCCGTCCAGTCCCGATCCCTTATGAACGGGATGGGATAGGGATGGGTCTATCTCGTCCCATCCCGTCCCGTGCCCACCCCTAGTCCAGCCTACTTTCAGTACAGAGGCAGCATCATAGCGGGTTTAGCAGTTTATCCGTCATTGATCAATAGAGTGGTGGAGAGGCAAACATCTAATCCAGTGATTTTGAGGCAGATAACAGGTTTGGTAGTGGACACACTGGATGAGTGCCCTGCCGATTGGTCAATTGGTTAAGATGGCGGGTTGAGATTCCGTTGGCGGCTTTGTGTTCCATCTGATGAGGAGCTGCGGAGAGTTCTTATAAGAAGCTCATAAATCTCGTTTCACCATTCACCCTGGTGGAATAAAGATGTATCAAGATTTAAGACGTTCTTTCTGGTGGTGCGGCATTAAGAAAGACATTGGAGAGTTTGTGGCACGGTGTGCGACTTGTCAACTGGTAAAAGCCGAGCATCAGAGACTGTCTGAGTTATTGCATCCATTGGATATCCCGACGTGGAAATGGGAGTATATCACTATGGATTTCATCGATGGGCTTCCACGGTCGAGGAAAGGTCATGAATCGATACGCGTCATTGTTGATCGGTTGACAAAGTGTGCACATTTCATTCCTGTTAGCACAAATCAGACGGCAGACAGTCTAGCAGTGTTGTTCATTCGGGAGATAGTCCGCCTTCATGGGTCACCTGTGTCGATTGTATCCAACCGAGATCGCTTTTCACAACCCATTTCTGGCAGAGTTTTCAGTAGGCTATGGGTACTAGATTTGACATGAGTACATCATATCATCCACAGACAGATGGCCAGTCTAAGATAATGAATCAGGTAGTGGAAGACATGCTTAGGGTGCGCATCTTAGACTTTGGAGGCAGTTGGAAAGATCACCTAGCATTGTGCGAGTTTGTGTACAACAACAACCACCACGTAAGTATTGGCATGGCACCATTTGAGGCACTTAACGGACGAGCGTGTCCCCTGTTTGCTGGGCAAAGATTGGAGAGTCAGCTGTGATGGGGCTGGATGTGATCAGAGAAACTACTGAGAATATTGAGTTGATTAAAGCGTGTTTTGACAGCTCAGAGTAGACAGAAGAGTTACGCCGATAGGAGGCATAAGGAGTTAGAGTTTGCAGTTGGCGACTGAGTCTTTCTTAAAGTTTCCTCGATGCGCAAAGTTGTTAGATTTAGGGGTCGAGGGAAGCTTGCAACGAGATATGTAGGACCCTATGAGATTACGGAGAGGATTGGATCAGTGGCCTACAAATTGGCTTTGCCGTAGGGTATGTCTGGTCTCCATGACATGTTTCACGTTTCCATGTTGCGGAAGTGTTTGGTAGACCCGTCACAGATTGAGGAGCCCACTGAATTAGAGATTTTTGATGAGTTGACGTATCCAGTGAGGCCAGTAGCCACTATTGATTAAGATGTGAAACAACTTCGATAGAAGACGGTGAAGGTCCAGTGGAGTCACTGAGAGGGTGACATGACTTGGGAGCTGGAGGATCAGATGAGACAAAAATACCCTGAGCTTTTCACCTAATCTTTTTTGTCGTTGTTTAGTCTGATCTCGAAGACGAGATCTCTTTTGAGGTGTATATGATGTAATACCCGTAGTTTTTTCCGATTATTTGATTTGCTTTTTGGTTGTTTGGTTTGCTTAACTTCAGAGTTTTTGAAATTTGTTTCAATAGTATAAATTTAGTTAGATTTTAATTTCGTTAAAAAATTATATTTTGGAGGGTAGGGTGTCCTCAGAAATTTGGTCGGGGCAGATAGCCACCCACATATTAAGAGAGGAATTCCCCATTTATCTTATTCTTCCTCTTTTTCTCATTTTTTTCCCTTCCAAAGCGTCCTCCCCCTGCGACGTCCCTTCTTCTCCGGCGTGAGTTCATGCGATTCGTCGATTTCTCCCCCCAAATCTCTTCCCCTCTTCCTCATTTTTCTTCCTTTTTCTCCCATCTCCTTCTTGTTCGAGTTTTTCGCATTAAAAACATAAAAATCAAGGTGTGGGATTGATTGGAGCTGTTGCTGTCGGAGCGAGCAACACTGTTTCAATCAGCCTCTCTGATAACAGTTGGGGCGTCAGTTGGAACCTGTAAACCCCACATGCAAGGATGGTTTTTTGGTTTGCTGGAATTTCTGAAAAATTAGTTGTGCATGTCCGTTAGGAGGTTCTCCAGCTTGAATCAAAGCTTTGATCTCACAGGTAAGCTGCAATTCATGGTTTCGATTGTTCTGTAACCTATTTCCGGCATGTTGTGTTGTTCAGAGACGATCAGACCGGAGTAGGGTGGTTTTCGGTGAATTTTCGTCTGATTTTGGGCTTCATCGAAGTGGTCATCGAATTTAGTTTGTCGGTAAGTAATTTTCTAGCCATGCGCCGACTGTTACTTCTTCATTTTTCTAGTTTTGGCACTTTTGAGTATGTCTTTGCAGTTTTAAAAAATTTCCCTAGTCAAGAATTCACAGTTCTGCGAGTTGGGAGCTTTGGTCGGTAGAATTTGGGTTCCAAAAACCTATTCCGCTCAGGAGAGTGTAACTTTCGTGTTTATTTTGAAAAATACTTATTTTAAAATCTTGAATTGAATTGTTACATTATGTCGGCGATTGTGTGCGATTGAACACAAGTTCGGGATTTGACACTCATGAGGTTTTGGAGATTTCAATTGTTGTGTTCGTTCCTTTGTGAATGAATTTATGTATTGAGTTTTCTTAAAGCATGATATACATGAATGAAATGGATTAATGGCTAAATATAAATGTGGTTAGGCTTTGGTATAATATCATTGGGCTTATATACAGTGTTTTCAAGTATGTTTGGTATGACATAGTCGTACTAGTGTCCCGATTTAATTACCTGAGTTTTATTTGCAAAATTATATTGACACTGAAAGAATTAGTTAATATGGCCTATGTCAACAGTTTGTGTGTTTGCCGTAGATTGTTGGGCCTTGAACTTGTATGATTGTTTGACTCGAGGGACTTTATTGTTGTAGATTGGGTCATGTTGAGACCCTAGTGGAGTCGTGGACTTATGAGGATTTTCTAGTTGATCATTATTACACATCAGTTATGTTGGATTATGTATAAACTCGTAGTGCGTGCATGTTTAGATTAGTTTAAATGTCTCTACCCCGCTGTAATGCCTGTTGTGCCAATGCTTTAGAGTTTGCTCGCATCATGAGTTTGGTGGGTACTTGAGATAACTCATACCTACAGACATTGAGGACGCTATCGCATGTGGCATGTTCACTGAGGTGTGGTGAGCTCCCGCACGCGCTTGCCACTAGACAGTGCGATAGGACGGGTCCCGGAGGACGTGCTTAGGAGATTACTCGCTTTCCCTCCCAGTGCACTTGAGTTTGATTTGTGTAGTTAGGCCAGTCATTCAGGATGTTTGAGTTTTTATCCTAACAGATGGCGCCCCATTGGGATACAAACAAGCCCGAAGTGGTACAGGTGCATGTTGTGGGATGCATCTGGGTGAGACACATTCGTAGGGTATGCGGATACCTACGATATGAGACACTTACATATGAATTTATTTGGTTTCGACTTGATTGCCATACTTAGGAGGCTATGCAGGATTACGATATTGTCTTTGTCTTCATTACTTAATGTTTACTATGTTTGAATTGCCTGTAATTACCAACATATCTCATAAACATGTAGTTATTGTTCAACGTGGAATGCATTGTGTTGGTGCTTGAAATTAGAAATATTATCCTTAGAGACACGGTGTGATTCATACTTTAGAAACTTATAGAGGGACACCGCTTCCATGTTATGGATCATGCATCTAGGATTACTCATTTATTCATTATTGTGTGGCATGGATTCCTTCTGCATATTGTATTGTTATTTGTATTTAGTTCACTTGCACCAGATAGCTTTTTGCTTTGCTGACCCCGCAAAGGGTGTGCTTCTATTGGAGTGCAGGCAGTGTTGCTGTTCCTGGTGATCATGGCGCTTAGTCCCAGTCTCTAGCTGTAGACTTGTTTTGTGTTGTTTAGTCTTGTCAACTCTGTACGAATATGTTTTGCTTCCATTGTATTGTTAAATACTTTGTTAAATATTGGATGTTTGTATATATATTGGTTTTGTCGCTATGACGCAAGGCTAGGCGAATTGAATATTTTTTATTTTGTTCAAAGTTTATCGTAGTTGGTTATTTTCGTTTTGATTCTCGTTTCAAGAATATGTTATATTATGATGTTGTGTCCGGTTACGATTCGCCTATGGTTACGGATTCAGTTCACGTATCAGCACACTACGAGTCCCGTGACGAATCGGGGCGTGACAGCGTCCACCTCAGCGGATGCAGCAAGATCTTGCCCAGCATCTTTGAGTCCATTGGAATGGGCCAACCACCTGGAAGCAGGCGTAGACACGGTGCGAGGCTTTTTGCAGGCACCGACGAAGAAAGTGCCTCATTCAATTCTACCCTCTTTGACGGGCTGGAGATTTTGACCTTCAGGAGCTTCCTATTTTTTGAAGGAGGTTAACCATCAGGCTTCGGCTTAGGAACCCTAAAAGAGAGTGGGAGCCTTGTGTCAGTACTCTCACAGTCCACTGCGCTTGATGTTGGCGGGCTGCACAAAGTCTTCCATCCGCATTAATTCACCAAACTTATCAATGGGGTCTTTGTCCTCTGAAGAAAGAGGCGTTGTTGGAAAATTCCTTACAAAATGCACGGATAACAGTTCAACACGTAATCAATACGAGCGGGATCAAGAACGATATTACACTCACTCAGTTGTTTAAACTTCCATTCGGGATGTTTGAGTTTGTATCCTGATAGATGGCGCCTCATTGGGATACAAACAATCCCGAAGTGGTATGGGTGCACGTTTTGGGATGCGTCTGGGTGAGACGCATTCGTAGGGTATGCAGATACTTACGATATGAGACACTTACATATGAATTTATTTGGTTTCAACTTGATTGCCATACTTAGGAGGCTATGCAGGATTACGATATTGTCTTTGTCTTCATTACTTAATATTTACAATGTTTGAATCGCCTGTAATGACCAACATATCTCGTAAACTTGTAGTTATTGTTCAATGTGGAATGCCTTGTGTTGATACTTGAACTTAGAAATATTATCTTTAGAGAGAGTGTGATTCAGACTTTAGAAACTTATAGAGGGACACCACTTCCATGTTATGGATCATGCATCTAGGATTACTCACTTATTCATTATTGTGTGGCATGGATTCTTCCTGCATATTGTATTGTTATTTGTATTTAGTTCACTTGCACCAGATAGCTTTTTGCTTTGCTGACCCCGCAAGGGGTGTGCTTCTAATGGAGTGCAGGCCATGTTGCTGTTCCTGGTGATCGTGGCGCTTAGTCCCAATCTCTAGTTGTAGACTTGTTTTGTGTTGTTTAGTCTTGTCAACTCTGTACGGGTATGTTTTGCTTCCATTGTATTGTTATAAACTTTGTTAAATACTGGATGTTTGTATATATATTGGTTTTTTCGCTATGACGTAGGGCTGGGCGAATTAAATACTTTTTATTTTGTTCAAAGTTTATCGTAGTTGGTTATTTTCGTTTTGATTCTCGTTTCAAGAATATGTTATATTATGATGGCGTGTCCAGTTACGATCCGCCTATGGTTACGGATTCAGTTCACTTACCAGCACACTGCAGGTCCCATGACGAACAGGGGCGTGACATCGTCCGCCTCAGCGGATGTAGCAAGATCTTGCCCAACAACTTTGAGCCCCCTTCTGAATGGGTCAACCACCTGGAAATAGGCATAGACACGGTGCAAGGCTCTTTTGCAAGCACTGACGAAGAAAATGCCTTATTCACTTCTACCTTCTTCGACGGGCTGGGGATTTTGACCTTCAAGAGCTTCCTATTTTTTGAAGGAGGTTGGCCATCAGGCTTCGACTTAAGTTCCCTTAAAGAGAGTGGGAGCCTCGTGCCAGTACTCCCACAGTCCACTGCACTTGATGTTGGCGGGCTGCACAACGTCTTCCACCCGTGTGAAAGCCATGTCACCAAACTTATCCATGTTTGCTTTGTCCTCTGGAGAAAAAGGCGTTGTTGGAAATTTCCCTACAAAAAGCACGGATAACAGTTCAACACGTAATCAATACGAGCGCGATCAAGAACGATATTACACTTAGTTGTTTAAACTTCCATTCGGGATGTTTGAGTTTGTATCCTGACAGATGGCGCCTCATTGGGATACAAACAAGCCCGAAGTGGTACGGGTGCATGTTGTGGGATGCGTCTGGGTGAGACACATTCACAGGGTATACGGATACCTACGATATGAAACACTTACATATGAATTTATTTGGTTTCGACTTGATTGCCATACTTAGGAGGCTATGCAGGATTACGATATTGTCTTTATCTTCATTACTTAATATTTACCATGTTTGAATCGCCTGTAATGACCAACATATCTCGTAAACTTGTAGTTATTGTTCAATGTGGAATGCCTTGTGTTGATGCTTGAACTTCGAAATATTATCTTTAAAGACACAGTGTGATTCAGACTTTAGAAACTTATAGAGGGACAACGCTTCCATGTTATGGATCATGCATCTAGGATTACTCACTTATTCATTATTGTGTGGCATGGATTCCTCCTGCATATTGTATTGTTATTTGTATTTAGTTAACTTGCACCAGATAGCTTTTTGCTTTGCTGGCCTCGCAAGGGGCGTGTTTCTATTGGAGTGCATGCAGTGTTGTTCCTTGTGATCGTGGTGCTTAGAGTCAAAGTCTAGCTGTAGACTTGTTTTGTGTTATTTAGTCTTGTCAACTCTGTACGGGTATGTTTTGCTTCCATTGTATTGTTATATACTTTGTTAAATACTGGATGTTTGTATATATAATTATTTTTTCGCTATGACGCAGGGCTGGGCGAATTGAATACCTTTTATTTTGTTCAAAGTTTATCATAGTTGGTTATTTTCGTTTTGATTCTCATTTCAAGAATATGTTATATTATGATGTTGTGTCCAGTTACGATCTGGCGGTGGTTACAGATTCAGTTCATTTACCGACACACTGCAAGTCCCGTGACGAGCAGAGGTGTGACAACGTCCGCCTCAGTGGATGCAGCAAGTTCTTGCCTAGCAACTTTGAGTCCCCGTCAGAATTGGCGAACCACCTGGAAATAGGCATAGACACAGTGCGAGGCTTTTTTGCAGGCACCGACGAAGAAAGTGCCTCCTTCAATTCTACCCTCTTTGACGGGCTGGGATTTTGACCTTCAGGAGCTTCCTATTTTTTGAAGGAGGTTGGTCATCCGGCTTCGGCTTAGGAACCCTAAAAGAGAGTGGGAGCCTCGTGCCAGTACTCCCACAGTCCATTGCACTTGATGTTGGCGGGCTGCACAACGTCTTCCACCCGTATGAAAGCCATGTCACCAAACTTATCCATGGTTGCTTTGTCCTCTGGAGAAAAAGGCGTTGGAAATTTCCCTACAAAAAACACGAATAACAGTTCAACACGTAATCAATACGAGCGGGATCAATAACGATATTACACTCACTTAGTTGTTTAAACTTCCATTCGATCGGATGACCATCAAGTTTGATATACTTCGAGTATGCAAAAATACTTTTGACAGGACTTGTAATCGTTAGGCAACTTGCCCGGTGATTTCAATACGCATACAACATGCTCATTCAGACGAGGAGAGGTGAGCAATTGGATCACCGTTAGAGATACTCTCCGGTCAGCATCCTTCGCCCTAATTAAAATGGTGTTCACAATTCTGTACTTGTTTGGCACAAGCTGAGTGGGCAGAATGTCGAGGTACGCCAAGAAGCACCAAATCTCCTTAAAAACCAAAAATTGAAAGCCCGATTAGAGTATACCTTTGTAAAAGCAAATGAATCATTTCGCAGGAGACAAGGACGTCTGACCGGATCCCAATGTAAAGAGCTCCAGATCATCAGTGATCCGATACTTCTCGTGAAGGCCCACCAGATTCGCCTCTGAGATCAACCTCTCCTCGAAAAACTCATGGTCTTTAGCGAACAGTTCATCGAAAAACAGATTTAGGCTCGCCATGGAAGATCATACAAACTTTCGATTACGTTGGCGAAAATAGAAGTTCAGCAAAGCCAGAAGTGCAGAAGTGAAACAACAAAGCAGGGTCTATGAAATATCGCAGAAGTAAAAAAAACTAAACTCTGCAAAGGAGGGGACTTACAAATAAGCAAGGACTCCTGCCCTTTTTGAGCAGTCACGTACCCAGTTAATGATGTTCGCCGCTTGAGGAAGTGATTCAAACTCGATCATCTCAACCGTCCAACTCCCTAACGACATGACTTAGTGGACTGACGAGTTGGCCCACCAACTTGAGGAGAGTAGCTAATGAACCACCCAACCGTCTAGTAATCCACACCGTACACTTGTCAGGATGATCTCGTCAACAGAGTAAATCGAGCCTAGTTGAGTGCCCAATCTAGCAAAGCCTAGATAATACAAAACCCACTGAGGCGAGGTCTAAAAGATTGGACCCAATCATCGGTGCCTTATTAAGCCCATACGTCGTATGGTCAAGCCTAATACTCGTAAGACCTAATAAGGCAAGTATCTAGGAGTTTGACCTAAGACAGACAAGCCAGCAATACATTGACTCCGTCTAGGAAGAAAATACTAGAGTATAAGTCGTGCATGGAAACTCTCTTGCATGGACAACACTCCACAAGGGAAGAATCCTCAACAAATATTGGGGTACAAGTCGTGTACAAAAACTCTCATATATGGACAACTCCCAACAAGGAAAGAATCTCTAGCAAGATATATTTCTCTAAATTATACCACCAAAGGCATAGCCGAACAAGGACTCTCGCATGATAAATAAAGCATAAGGTTGAGGAACAAATGTATGCTACAGAACCCAATTTACAACATTACACCTTTCTCAAGCCTTGTTTGACTTAAGCATCGGAGTGCCATCAGCCGCTACAACGGTGGTCTTTGGATCATGTGTGTTCCCTGTGTAGGTCAAGGTCAAAGAGAACGGGATTTGACACCATCAAGTGGGTACCTTGAAATCATGATTCAGGCATATGCACTCTTTTTTCAATGTGAAATATATAATATACATATGACACTAACCGTGGCATGAGAACTGACCCCAGTATCAGTGCGGAGAACTCCGAGACCAGAAGCCAATATCTTTTCTCCCCCCCCCTCCGTACCTCTTAAGGGAGATGACTCAGCAACCTGTTTCCCCTTATCAGCGACGGTGGAAGGAGACTCGGACAATACTCTAGTTCCTGGACCAGTGGAAGGGTCACAGACAGTATTCTCAGGAACAAATTGTTCTTCCACAATAGATAAGCCAGGAGTAGCGACCTCCGACACTAGCCACTCCGTTTCCGTTTTAGAATGAGCCAGAGCCTCTGGCGACTCTTCATCAACGGTCAGATCCACAACATCCTTCTCCACGCTTGTGGAATCAGCAAGAGGAGGAGTGGATTCCAACCTGAACCTCTCGAGGGGGAGAAAACAATTCTTCAAGAGCTTTCTTCTCTGAGGGGCTAGGCACTTAGACACCTTTCTCTTCTGAGACCTAGGTGCCTGTGCTTCGGCGCCCGAAGAAGAACCGTTAGGCACAACTAGGGCACACCCCACGTCAACGACCTCACTAGAAAACAATCAACTCCGCTTAATATTACCTGGATGGATAACTTTCAGAATAGGCACCGACGACAGAGCAAGAAAGCCAACTCTTGTTTTCTCCTATTCAGATGAAAGGACGATAAAATTAGACAACCCTAGCCAGAAACAATGAATGAGTCTATCACTGACAGATATTAATAAAAAAAAATAAAAAAAACTTATGGAGGTCCCCAAAGTGGCGGATGGCCTACAAACCATCAAAGGAGAAATACCCATACTTTACAGAGGCATAAAAACAATACATATGTCAATCCTCTGGATCCTCGAACTAGCCAATCGTACAATGTGGCCTCACCAACCAGCAGAAACCATGGTTGTTTATTCTTATGGAAGTCGGAGAATGAAGCAACCTTGTCGACAAGTAGATTCTGACATCCTTCTCCCTAATCAGAGTAGCAACCAGTATTGTCCACCTATTCGACATTATCTGAGTCGGAGCAATGCCCAAAGAATACAAGTAGCGCCAGATGATGCTAGGAACAGGGAAGCGCATGTCAGCCTCAAACATGGCCTTATATAGGCAGATGCGCCCTTATTTTGGAACAAAACGTCAGTCCCTTTTCGAATGGAGCGATATTCCCAAATAACTGGGGATTTCATATTGCTTACAAAGGGCAATCGGGTCATCCTAGGACAACAGCGAATTTTTTAAGAAGTCTAAGCTGCCTTGATGTCGTTCTCGCTAGAAATTAAGATGCACAAACATGATTGAATAGAAACTCAAGCTCATTCAGACCGGAAAAGCACAGTATGGAGCAAAAAGAAACACTAAGAAAGTAGATGTAAGAACTTCCCCAAAACAAGCTTATATAGGTTTGGCGCGAAGGGGAGACGTTTACCTAACCGCTGCATAAACATTAAATGCGGCACGAAAGTCGAAAAAGCGTCGAACAATATGTCATCATGGCACACCACGAACCCGCACACACTATCAGTTAGTGGCCCAACGCGCAGACCCACTAACTAGGGGGAGTATCTGATTAGTCAGTCATACGATCACAACCGTACATGTGGCATGGGCTAACCCTTGCACCAGAAAAAGTTCAACATAGTCCCTAGCGGACCCATTCACAAACTATTGTTCAGCCTGTTAGTCAGGTGCCTGGCCCAAGACACGCCAACCCAAAAAGCACAATCTTAGGCCTAGGACAATAAGGCCTAAACACAGATCTCAGAGTTGTCATAGGCCCGCGATCCACTCGCATGAAATCAGCTATTAGCCCAATCAAACATTGGGTCCTAAATAGAGCCAAGTGTCGAAAAAACTTAGTCATGCACAGGTAAGATCTTATGCGAAATCTCCTCCCACCATCATGCCCTCGATCTCAGAGACAATTAGGGAGGGAACACTTGCTATAAGAGATTGTGAAAGGAAAAAAGAAATGTACACATACACATTGCAATTTGCACACAGTTTTCACTCTTCCTTGGATATCTTACTTAAGCATTGAAGTGCCTTCGGCCACCACAAGGGTGGTCCCTAGCTTAACCACTGCACATTTTTGTAGGCTCGAGATCTGCAAGATCAGCAAAGGCAGATCTGAACGCATCAACTTTTATGCCCCTACCAACTTTAACCATCACACATCTAAAGGGTCATATTAAAGTTGAGTGCCAAAGGCACGGGAATACCCTAGTTATATATATACTAGGTTGGTTTGGGTTTATTGGTTAAAATCACTTAATAATTGAAAAACAAATCGACAATATCGATTTCAAATTTTCAAAATCCGAAGCCAATCCTTAACTGATCACTTCAGTCGATTTAACTAGTTTATTCCCTTTTTTAACCAACCCTACCAAGTCTGTTTTTGTTATCTGCTCTCTCTATTTTGCGCGACACAATAATTGGATCGAGAAAGTTGTATGCTTGAGATCAAATGAATTCGATTGGGGGAGCGTTGTTGAAACTCATGGTCTGAGGCGTTGATGCAGATCTCACACACCATACACTTCCTCGGCCATTGGAATTGCATTCTCTATTGGTGTCTCCGTCCTAGGCGCTGGTTGGGGGATTTACATCATTGGTAGCATTGGTGCTACAATCAAGGCTCCACACATCACTTCCAAGAAGAATCTCATATTCATCAATTTTGTACTACTTAATCGGGAAGATAGGATAACAACAGTTTAGGAAGGCAATTGATATGTGTTTATTTGGGAATATAGGATAATAATGGTTTAGGAAACTATAAGATCTAGATTGTTGTACTAGCCATATAAAAGGGACACCTTTGTATCATTATCAATTCATTCAAGTCAATTTCAATCCTCATATACAAACCTTTTGTGGTATCAGAGCACTAGGTTCTGTGTATCCACCCAATCCCTCATACACCTACCATGGCTAGAGAAAACACCAACCAAGAAAACAACCAATCAAGGCATGTTTTACCTACTATCATCAAATCAAACCTCAACCACCCATATTACCTACATCAATCAAACCATCCTAGAGAAATCCTTGTGAAAACACTCTTATATCAACTATCATCTTCCACCATCAATGGCAGCATGTCACAAGACCAATGAGAGCTCAAACACTGTGTTTACTGTAATGGAGACACGCACAATGTGAAAAGTTGTTATTTCATCAAAAGTTTTCCTCCTGGACAAAAGTGGCACAATAGGCAACCACCTTTACCTCCACCACGATCCAACAACATTGGTCGTACATATCAAGGGAGCACGAATCAGTCCAACCAATCTGGTCCTCGACAACAATCATTTTCCAACAACGTCCAGATACCAGCACAACCCACTCATCATCTACAGTCCATAGCACCTCACTTCACTCTTGACCAATGTAAGCAAATTATGGATGTTGTTGGTAAGAAGGACGTTAATCCAACCCAAGCAAATTTTGCAGGTCTGAATTCTCCATCTTGTTTTAGTTTTCATGCTCAAACATGTTTATCGGATGTCTGGATCATAGATAGTGGCGCTACTGGCCATATCACACACTCCCCTAATCTCTTTACCACTCGGTCACACACTTCTCTTCCATTCGTTGGGTTACCCACCGAGGACAAGGCACCAATCACTTCAATAGGCACCATACAAACTAATGATATCTTTTGCCTTACTGATGTTTTATGTGTTCCTTCCTTTAATGTCAATCTTTTGTCCGTACCACGCGTTACTGATTTCCTACATTGTTTTGTTTGTTTTTTTCCTACATTCTGTTACATACAGGATTTGCACACTCATAAGATTATTGGTTGGGTAGGAGAAATGGGAACTTGTACTACTTCAATCAAATCATCTTGCTCCGCATCTTCGCTCTTATTCAACCTACCATGTGACCATCCAAAGTAATGTGTGGCATCTTCGATTGGGACATCCCTTCGATGGAAAACTTCATTTATTATCCAAGCAATTCCATGGTATCTCCCTCCGATGGAAAACTTCATTTATTTGTGATTTTTATCCATTAGCCATGCAAACTAGATTACCATTTCCCTCAAGTTCAATAAAGAATATTGCACCATTTGATTTAATTCACTGCGATATTGGGGACCACACAGAATTACCTCTCACTCCGGTGCCAAATATTTAAGCATAGTCGATGATTAGTCAAGAGCCACATGGGTGTGTTTGATGAAACTAAAATTCGAGACACAAATTTTGCTCAAGTCATTTTTTTTCGTTTGTGTCCACACAATTTAACACCAACATAAAGGCAACTCGTGTCGATAATCAGAGGGAGTTTGCCTCTTTAAAATCGTTTTTTTTTACAATGGTGTCATCTACCGACACACATGCACTAACACACCTCAACAAAATGGGGTCGTTGAAAGAAAACATAGGCATCTTATTGAAATGACACGAACAATATGCTTACATGCCAGCCTCCCTTTTCAATTTTGGGGTGATTGTGTCCTCACCGCTACTTATCTTATCAATCGTCTCCCCACACCTATCTTAACAAACGAAACACCCTGTGAAATTATTTTTGGTCGACCACCTACTTACACACACCTCTTTGTATTCGGTTGATTGTGTTATGCCACTAACATCAAACCCAAAAATAAATTCGACAACCGAGCCAATAAACGTGTCTTTGTGTTCTATCCTTTCGGGCAGAAGGCATATTGCTTATATGATCTTTCCAACCACAAGTTTATTGTTAGCCTCGACGTTTTTCACGAAACCATATTTCCCTTTACCTCATCCAATATCGACACTCTCCCTATGTCCACTTTGACAACCAACCTACCTACTCACTCTACGCTTCCTCCGGCAAATCCTTCTTGTCCCTTCAATATTGCTAGACCCACAAGTGCCATCCCTACCACACCTACTAACTCATTATCCACACCCACTACTAACCCCAATGACGACATCTCCTATTACCGACTTCCCCAATACCAAATTGCGACACCCCATCTATACCTACATTCCCAACCCCCAACATCGACATTTCTTCTCCCTCAACTCACGCATACACCAATCTCCACTCCTACTTCATGTACACCGTCTTCGCCACATATTCCTTCTCCACCGCCCCTTCTTCCTTGTCGACAATCCACTCGTATTCCCCAACCTGTTCTTCTTAGATATTCCACTGCAATAGTTCCATGTCTACTGCTCATGCCGAACATCTTCTGTAATTACACCAGGTAAAAATTCACGATATCTACTTTCTCATTTTATTTCCTACAACAATTTATCTTCTACTCACCATTTTTTTGTCGCAACCATCTCCAAAATCACCGAGCCTCTTTGGTGTGAAGCTATGGCAAAGGGGATACATGCATTTGAACAAAATAAGACTTGGATTCTCACCACTTTACTTGCAGGCAAATGTCTTATTAGTTGTAAGTGGTGTTAAAAGTCAAATACAAATCTGATGGTACTATCAAAAGGTATAAAACTCGGCTTGTGGCTAAAGGTTACACGCAAAAAGAGGGACTTGACTACACTGAGACATTTTCTCCCACTGCCAAACTTGTTACATTTTGTTGCCTACTCGCTATTGTTGTTGCTCGTGATTGGCCTATACATCAACTTGACGTACAAAACGCCTTTCTCCATGGTGACCTAGATGAAGAAGTTTACATGGTTCCTCCTCCCGGGATTGGCCGACACGGGGGGAACTGAGTATGTCGACTACAAAAGTCGCTCTACGGATTAAAACAAGCAAGCCACAATTGGTTTGCAAAGCTCACTGCTGCCCTACGAGAAGCTGGACTTGTACAATCTATGACAGATTATTCTTTATTCAAAAGGTCCAACAAAAATCCTTTACTGTCATTTTGGTTTACGTTGATGATTACAAGAAACAATTCTCCAGTCATTCACAACGTAAATATACACTTGAACTAATTGAAGACATTAGTTTATTGCAAGCATGTCCTTCATCCTTTCCCATTGAAAAAACACTAGGTACCACTGCTTGGTAGGGCGTCTCATTTACCTCACAGTGACCAGGCCAGACATCAACTTCTTTGTCCATGTGCTCAGTCGTTAGATACATAAGCCACACCAACCACATCTTGATGTTGTTTTGCGAGTATTGCGGTACATTAACAACTCACATGAACAAGACATCTTTTTTTCCAACTCAAAACAATATCAGACTCAAAGCCTATATATTGTGATTCAAATTGGGCTATTTGTCCCATCACAAGCTGTTTTGGGACTCAATGATCTCATGAAAAACAAGGAAACAAAAAACAATTTCATGATCATCAGGCGAAACAGAGTATCGGGCAATGGCAGATGCTTGTTGCGAGCTCAAGTGGCTTAGATATATCCTCAAAGACTTGCATATCACACATTCTGAACCTACGACACTTCATTGTGATAATCAGTCAGCTTTGCATATTGCCAGGAATCCCGTCTTCCATGAGCAAACAAAACACATTAAACTTGATTGCCACCTAGTGCGACAACATCTTACTTCTGGGTTGATTTCCACAATGTACACACTCACAAGGATGTAGCTCATCAACTTGCTCACGAAACCACTAGACAAGACACTGTTCATTTTTCTACTTGGCAAGTTGGGAGTGTACGATATCCACTCGCCAACTTGAGAAGGCGTGTTAAGATATTGTAGTTGATTCTTGTAACTGATATGTACTTAATCAGGGAGATAGGATAACAATAGTTTTGGAAGGAAATTGATATGTGCTTATTTGGGAAGATAGCATTATGAGATTTTGTTCCCATATTTATGGATTTTGTTCCCATGTTTCTTTCCTTTTTTTTCATTCCCTGGAATCCACCTTATTTCCTCATTATTTTTCTTCTTAATGTCTTCTTTATTTCCTCCTTGATTTTATTCTTTGTGTATAAATAGGATTCAATGTAAACTTGAAGAAATAACATTCAATCTAAGATTATTATTTCAATTGTATTTTTAACTTATGTTCTTGACATGGTATCAGAGCCTCTTTTGACTTCCTCTTCATATTCATAAGAATCAAAGTTTGGTTTCGTGTTCTCGGTTATTATTTTTTATCATATTATACCGTTTATCCCCTGCGACAATTCTTTCTTGGTTCTATATCACTATGACTAATTAAAAAAATAGTGGTGAAGATTCTCTAACAGGGAAGACTGAACTTACTGCTTTAATTACTCTAGAACGGCTAGATGGTACTAATTACATCGAGTGGTCCTTGAATGCTCAGAATAAAATTCATGGGAGAAGACGTTGGGGTTTTATTTCAGGTACTAAGATTGCTCCAAAAGACACTAAATCGGAGGAGTATGAAGCGTGGGAGGATGATAAATGTTTGGTTAAATCTTGGCTCTTTGATGCGATGACAAAGGATATTAGATCTTTCTTTCTTCGGTTGTCTACTACCACGAAAATATGGGAAGCAATCTAGCAAACTTATTTAATCAATCCGGATGCATCAAAGGCATATCAATTATATTGCTAGGTAATTTCTATCTGCCAAAATGAAGGTTCTATTATTTCTTATCTTGGCAAACTACAAAAGTTAATGGCAGGAATTCAATGATATTGAGCATTGTACTATGGAGTGTTCCAATGACATTGAAAAGTATACCACATAGATTAATTCCAATGTGTGTATGTGTTCTTGGCTGGTCTTGACACTCATTTAGATGGGGTTCGTAGTCGTGCACTTGTCGTTATACCACTTGAAAACATACAAACTGTTTATGCAAAGGTTTGTGCCGAAGCTAATCGCCAAGATGCTATGCTTGGAGGAATGATCGGTGAAGGGGCTATGATGGCTTCTCGGAAAATGCCCATCTCAACCAATGGTGTACGGAAGTGTACTCACTGTAGTGGTCATAATCATGTGGTGGATACATGCTTCAAGCTCCATGGATATCCGGATTGGCACCCAAAGGGCAAGAAGGTGTCTCAAGTGTCCAGTTATAAGGTGTATATGACTCTAATCCGAAAGGGAATCTAACCACAACTACCAGATTTGCTGCCAAGTCGGGTACATCTAACCCTGCTATTAAGCTTTCATCTTTTACTGGAAATAATGATTGAATAATTGACTTTGGTGCAACAGATCATATGACTTGTGATCGCTATAGGTTTAGTTATTTATCTTCTAGGTGTTACAAAACTACCATTACTAAAGCCAATGGTGTATCATCTCCAATGCTTGGAGTTGGTACAGTTCATTCATCTCCCGCATTAACTATCAAAGATGTCTTGTTTGTTCCCTCTCTAAATTGCAATTTTCTCTCTATTAATCAGTTAACCGAGTCTCATACTTGTGTTGCTCTACTTTTTCCTACTCATTGTATTTTTTTAGAACATCCATACCAAGGAGAAGATTGGCAGTAGTAAACAAAGTTACAGATTGTACTTTCTGGAGGATGGGTTCCAACGATCTAACAGAAAAGGGCAAGCACACTTAGTTGACAAGAAAAAAAAGATTTGGTTATGGCATAAAAGACTAGGACATCCCTCATTTAGTTATCTTAGGAGATTGTTTCCATTTTTATTCAGTATGTGTAGTGTTTCATATTTTATTTGTGAAACTTGTGTCATGGCAAAGAGCCATTGTACTATTTTTCATTTGAGTGATAAAAAGTAGTTTTTTTTTCCTTTTTCGTTAGTACATTTAGATGTTTGGGGTCCGACAACACTTTCTACTTATAATGGGATGAAGTGATTCGTTACATTTGTAGATGATTGTACTAGGATGAATGGGTTTACTAATTGAAACGCAAGAGTGATGTTTGCACATTCTTTCGTCTTTTTTACAGGGTGGTGGTAACACAATTTGGTATTCCAATTAAAGATTTTCATTTTGATAATGGGGGTAAATATTTCAAACAAGAATTGATGTAGTTCATGCATTCGATGGGTGTTATTCATCAAACAACCTGCCCTTCTTCTCATCAACAAAATGGTATCGCAGAACAGAAAAATAGGCATTTATTGGAAGTCACCCAATATCTTGATTGGTGGTCATGTCCCGTCTGATTTGTGGGGTGAGGCTTTGAATTCGGTAGTCTACTTGATAAATCGCACACCTTCTAGTGCCCTGAATTTTAGAAGACCGTTGGATGCTCTTTCTGATCACTGTACTCTTCCCCCAGTTGTTTTTCTAGTTCCTCGGGGTTTTGGGTGTGTAGTCTATGTTCACTTACATCCACATCAATGTACTAAGCTTGACTCTTGAGCCTTGAAGTATATGTTTGTTGGGTATGGAATGAATCAGAAAGGCTATCGATATTATCATCCTTCATTCATGAAATTTTATGTTTCCATGGATGTCGTCTTTCATGAGAAAGAATTCTTTTACACGCCGCCACCGACTACTGATTCATCACTTCAAGGGGAGAGTCTAGATGAAGTGTTTTATCATGAAGACTTGGATATTTTTTCCCCTTGAATTCGGATTTTCCCAATAACCAAACAACCGAAAGTTCTCCTGAAATCCATCCTTTGGTGGCTGAAGACAGCTCGACACCTACAATTGCTTAAGCAAATCCATTCCATAATAGTACACAGTTTCCTAACACTTCACCAGAACCACTGAGTCAATCTCTTCTGAAAATCCATTAGAGATACTTTCTAATCCTACTCTTGTTGACGGTAGTATTAATCTTGAGTCTCAATTGTCCCAATATCACCTTTTTACCCCGTTCTAACTGTGGCATACCACCTATTAGATATGAACCTGATCCTAAAACCAAAGTTAGACATCCCATTAGTAATCATGTCTCTTCCCAAAAGTTTCCCAAGTCATATGCATCTTATGTACTGCAATTATCATCTGTCTCTATTCCTAGTAAAATGCAAGAAGCTTTAGCAGATACTAGATGGACCAAAGCTATGGCAGCACTTGAAAGAAATGTTATTTGGGAACTTGTGCCTTTACCTAAAGGAACAAAACCGTGGGATGTAGATGGGTATTTGCTATCAAGCACAAGGCAGATGGAACTGTTGACAGATACAAAGCTCAACTAGTTGCAAAAGGGTATACACAATCTTATGGGGTTGATTATCAAGAGACTTTTGCACCGATTTCCAAACTTAATACATTGAGAATTCTTTTGTCATTGGCAGTCAATCGAGATTTGCCACTTCTTCAGTTTGATGTAAATAATGCTTTCTAACATGGAGATCTTGTTGAAGAAGTGTATATGGATCCTCCTCCAGGTATAGCGAAGTACTCAAATACAACGATGGTTTGTAAACTAAGTAAGGCTTTGTATGGGTTGAAGCAATCTCCAAGAGCTTGGTTTGGTAAATTTACCAAGTCAATGAAGAATTTCAGCTATAAACAAAGCAACTCTGATCATATTTGTTCTTAAAGCATCGAAAGGGTAAAATTATTGTTTTAATTATATATGTTGATGATATGGTGGTGATAGGTGACGATCATGATGAGATTGATAGTTTACAACTACACTTGGCCTCAAATCTCGAGATGAAACAACTCGATGACTTGAAATACTTTCTTGGGATTGAAATAGCTCGATCGAAACATGGTGTTTTCTCATCTCAATGGAAATACATTCTCGATCTATTAACAAAAACAGGGATGCTTGGATGTAAGCCTGTTGATACTCCTATTAAGCCGAATCACAAGCTATTTCATTGTTTTGGATGTGCCTTCTACTAATAAAGGGAAGTACCATAGACTTGTGGGGAAATTGGTTTATTTGTCTCATACCAGGTCAGATTTTGCTTATGCGATTTGTGTAGTGAGTTAATTTATGCATGATCCTCATAAACCTCACATGGATGTTGTGGAACACATATTGAGGTATTTGAGGTAGGGGTGGGCAAAAACCGATTTAAATTTGGTTAACAGACCAAACCGATTTTCAAATTTTATTCAATAACCGAACTGAAATATGAGTAGAAATAAAATAATTTAAACCGAACCTGTTATAAACAATTCAAAATTGGTCTACGATTTTGAACCGACTGGATAATAACCAAACCGACCAATTAATTAGATATATATAAATAAATAACATGTAGGTTTCAATACCTGATTAGTGCAACAAATGCATTGCGAATCACCCCTTCTCTCTCAGTTTTCAATTTTGGGCTAAAAATTGGGTCTGTCAAAAAATTGGGCCCGTCAAAAAATTGAACATGTTTTAATGAAAGCCTTTCAAGTGCTTGAGCCCGAAATTTCAGCCCAAACGAACCGGACCGATCCGAAATTCAGTTCAACTGGTTTCATCGATTTAAAAATGTAAAATTCAGTTTCGGTTTCAATTTTGGGCAAACCTAATGAAATCGGTTCGGGGCTCAAAACCAAACCGAACTGACATTGCCCACCCCTAATTTGAAGTCCGCTCCGGGGAAAGGGTTACTATTCACCAAACATAATCAACTGAATATAGAAGGCTATACTGATGCATATTGGGTAGGTTCAGCAAACAATAGAATATCTACTTCAGGGTACTTTACATTTGTAGGGGAAAACCTTGTGACTTGGAGAAGTAAAAAACAACCGGTAGTAGCAAGATCTAGTGCAGAAGCTGAGTACAGAGGAATGGCTTTTGGGGTATGTGAGTTACTTTGGTTGAGAAACTTGTTGAGGGATTTAGGTGTTAACGCTAAAAATGCAATGAATATGTGTTGTGATAATACATCAGCTATTGAGATTGCTCATAATCCAGTTCAACATGATCAAACAAAGCACGTAGAGGTTGACAGACACTTCATCAAAGATAAACTTGAAGCGGGAATTATTATTTTTCCATTTGTGAAGTCTGAAAATCAACTAGCCGATGTCATTACTAAAGTTGTAGTTAGCAAGGCGTTTAGCGACTCTTTAGACAAGTTAGGCATTTGCGATATCCATGCTCCAACTTGAGGGGGAGTGTTAGAATTATGAGATTTTATTCCCATAGTTATGAATTATGTTCCCATATTTCTTTCCCTTTTTTTCATTCCCTGGAATCCTCATTATTTTTCCTCCTTGATTGTATTCTCCTTGATTATATTCTTTGTGTATAAATAAGATTCAATGTAAGCTTGAAGAAATAACATTCAATCTAAGAATACTCTTTCAATTGTGTTCTTAACTTGTGTTCTTGACAATATTAATGATTTAAAAAATTGTAAGATCTAGATTGTTGTACTAGCCCTATAAAAGGGATACCTCTGTATCATTATCAATTCATTCAAGTCAACTGTAATTCTCATATACAAACTTTATACTATTGGTGTTTCCATCCTAGGCGCTACTTGAGGGATTTACATCACTGATAGCATTGGTGTTGCAATCAAGGCTCCACACATCACTTCCAAGAAGAATCTCATCTTCAACAGTTTTTTTTTTTTTTTACTTTACTACAAACCCAACCCAACATTTCTCTCCTTCATTATTTTGTATTATTAGATTCTCAATTTGTTTTTGATCTCCCCCATTTTTGTAAGGGTGTAAAGGGTTGAAGCTTCTGAGTGACTGGGGTCGAAATTGTTTCGAGTTGGGATTACATGCTCAACTTGAATTTAATCACGAACAACTGAAATGTCAGCTAGAAAGTTGTTAGTTTCAAAAATTAGAGCTTAAGGGTTACTTATAAATATAAAGGGTTGGCTAATAGGTATTTTGAAAAATAAGGGTGAAGAGAGTTCAGATAAGTATTCCTACAGTGTTAATTCATTTTGTTCCAGGAGGGAGTGCAACTTCATATGTGATTTTATGTTGTCAAACGTACTTATCCTTTAATTGTTTACACCATGAATTCATGAAATGGTGCACCTGTTCATTTCAGATAAAATGAGTGTTCAGGTAGGGGGAATTTGTTTTGTTGTTACAGGAGAGGGTTCAACTTCATTGTTATTTTTTGTTGTCAAACTTAGCTCTGTTTTACATGAAATAGCATAATTCAGTTTAGAGCCGGATTTACAAATTCAATGTTTATCGGACTTGGACAATGGGGTTCGTTGTGCATTTGGTATTTGTGTGATTCAACAAGATATACAACACAAAGCTTGGGACTTTCATCATATCAACACCTGTTCATTTTTTTTTTACTTGAAATCACTACAAAAAAAGGCCCAATAGCTACAAATACTAGAGACGGTAGTCTGATTCCGTCTCTAATTAAAAGATTTGCGACGGCAAAATACCGTCACTAATTCTTTTGGTAGTTGACCAAGACCATAAAACATTTGCAACGGCATATTAGTTGTCGCTAAGTTTAACAAATAAAAATTGGTTGCTACGGTATAAGTCATCCCCACTACATAAAAACTGTGCTTGTGACGGGAAAACTGTGGCTAAATTCAGAACAAACCGTAGCTAATTAAAACATTTGTAACAACATATTATCTGTCGCTAAGTTTTACAAATTAAAATTGGTTGCTACGGTATAAGTCGTCCCCACTACATAAAAATTGTGCTTGTGACGAAAAAACCGTGGCTAAATTCAGAACAACCCGTAGCTAATTAAAACATTTGCGACGGCACATTAGCTGTCGCTAAAATTGGTTGCTACGGTATAAGCCGTCCCCACTACATAAAAATTGTGCTTGTGACGGGAAAACCGTGGCTAAATTTAGAACAAACCGTAGCTAATTAAAACATTTGTGACGATATATTAGCTGTCGCTAAGTTTTACAAATAAAAACTGGTTGCTACGGTATAAGCCGTCCCTAATTGATTTTTTTGAAAAAAAAAAAAAAAAAATATATATATATATATATATATATATACTCAAAAAAAAATTGGGCGCAAAGAAGTCGCTCCCATCCTTGGGGTTTTTGTGAGAGAGAAGAAATCGCTGAGTTGTGAGAGAGAAGAAATCGAAGAGAAGAAAACCTATCCTTCTTCATCTTCTTCATTTCCGTCTCCTCTCCCCATTTTTTTCGCTCTTCACGGCTCTTCTTTGCTTATTCTTCTTCCTTCAGAGTTAGAGAAGAAAACCCAAAACCCATCATGGATTCAGATCAAGGAAAGCTCTTCATAGGAGGGATTTCATGGGAGACAACAGAGGAGAAGCTCACGGAGCATTTCGGCAACTACGGTCAGGTCTTGCAGACTGTCGTCATGCGTGACAAGCTCACTGGTAGACCTAGAGGCTTTGGCTTTGTCGCCTTTGCAAATCCCTCTGCTTTCGATAGGGTTCTTCAGGATAAACACACTATCGATGGAAGAACCGTGGAGGCTAAAAGGGCTTTATCAAGAGAAGAACGTCAGAACACCTCTAGATCTGGCAACCCTGGTGCAGGTAGGAGCTTTGGAGGTGGAGCTAATGTTAAGACTAAGAAGATATTTGTGGGAGGGTTGCCCAAAGTCTCTATTTTGGAAATAACCCATTGTTGATTTGCTCCCTTCGAAGCATTTTATATTCTCAAGCACCGATTTTTAGCTTGATTTGAGTATGGGATAATTGGTTTGAACTTTGAAGTGAAAAGAAAGCACAAAAGCTTGTACTTTCCTCAATCAGGTAACAAGTTCTTTGATTTCTTATTTTTTGTTCATGTTTTAGTTTGGGGTTCTTTTGTTTTGTGATTCTCCTTCAAAGGGTTCTTCCTTTTGTTTGGTCATTGACTTGATTTGAGCTGGAACCCACTTCAGTAAGATGCACACCATTTTTTTGTAAAAATTTCTATGAGGAGAACCATTTGTGAAGGAAAGCATTAGCTCATTTGAGTTGTTTGTAATTTTTATGTTCATTGATGGTCACATAGTTTCAATGCATTCTAATTTGATATCAATGTATATGAATTGCGGCTGGACAGAGGATGCGCAACGGGTTTTTGATGGAATGTTGGAAAAAGCTGTGGTATATTGGAATTCCATGATTAGTAGGTACTTTTCAAATGGGTTTGCTACCAAAGTTGTGCCTGATTGGTGCAACAGATCTGAGAAACAAAATGCAGAACCGGTGCTGCCTAAGAAGTTAAGTGTTTTATGCGCTGGCATTGAAGGGACATATTTTCCTAGTCTCTCCACATGTAAGCGTTGAAAATTTGGTAATGTCGTTTACTAATAGAAGGCACTCAAGCAAGTTATGTATATATCATGTTTTATTCTTCCTGTGACAGCTTTTTGTTTCTGACCATCAAGCAGTATACTTCAGGGGTGTTGAGTTACTAACTTTGACGTTATTGTTCTCAGGGGTGTGGATCGTGTGGGGAGGAGAAGCAGTCTCTTGTGCACTGGGAGAAGCACACAGGGTCCAAAGAGAAAGATTGGAAAACTAGTATTAGAGTGAAAGGTTCAATGAAGACACTGGAAGAATGGGTGCGTTTGATATTAATTCATTTCAATAATATTAATAGCTTAGTAGATCAATCTTGGTGTCATGCAACCATATTTGCTTCATCGTTTGGCAACTAAGAACCATAACCTGAGTATGGTCACATTTAACATTCATAAGGAAGACCTAATTGTCTATTCTATTATTTTTACCTTTTTTTTTTTGTTTGAAACATGAAAAAATAAAACTCACTTGTACTCATAAAGTAGACAGGATGTTTTATATCGAGATTTTTAAAATCATAAATATCCAAATGCTAATATGCTCATATTTTGGATCTTAATTAGTTATCATCATGCCTGTATTTTTGCTTTCCCATCAAGATTTCTAGATTCCTCTTTTTTTTTTTCTAAGCATTTATGATTGAGTAGAATGAACCTGGTTGGCCACCCTTGCTTAATTGGCTGCTAATCCAGTTCTGAATTCTTCTCAAAGTTGATAAATTTTTTGGAAACTAACATTACATCTGTTATCATCAAATTTTCCTATTGGTGCAGATGTTTGTCCTTATTTTATGATGTCATCAATATTCATCTCTTTGATGGACAGAGTTTATCTTGCCAATCAGAAGCTAAATATTTTTTTCTTTTTGGATTGCTGCAGATGTTAAAGGTTTCAGAGTATCATGATCGTGGCCTTTTGTCACGCCCCGACTCGCCACGGGAATCGCAGCGTGCCGATGCGTGAACTAAACCCGTAATATAGGCGGATCGTAACCGGCCACAACATCATAATATAAAACATTCTTGATACGAGAATGAAACGGAAATAAAAACTACGATAAAAATTTGAACAAAATAAGTATATTTGATTCGCCCCGCCAGAGTCATAGCGACAAAACCAATATACAAGCATATAGTATAGCAATATAATACATCTGATAACACAGAGGAAGCAAAACATACCCGTACAGGGTGGACACGACCAAACAGCACAAAACGCGCCTACAACGGAAAACATGGCCTAAGCGCCACGATCAGCAGGAACGCCAACACTGCATGCACTCCAATAGAAGCACACCCATTGCGGGGTTAGCAAAGCACAAAGCTAGCTGGTACGAGCGAACTAAATACAAATAATAGAATAATAAACAAGGAAATCTCATGCCACACAACAATGAATAAGCAACAAGTTCTAAAGTCTAAATCACACCGTGTCTCTAAGGATAATGTTTCTAAGTTCAAGCAACAACACAAACATTTCAGATTCCACAATAACTACAAGTTTACAATATATGTCGATCATTACACGTGATTCAAACATGGTAAATATCAAGCGATGGAAATAAAGACAATCTCATAATTCTTCCTAGTCTCCTAGGTATAGCAATCAAGTTGAAACCAAAAAATTTGTAAAATTCTGTATAAGTGTCTCATATCGTAGGTATTCGCATACCGTACGAATGTGTCTCACCCATACACATCCCACAACGTGCACCAGTACCACTTCGGGCTTGTTTGTATCCTAATGGAGTGTCATCTGCCAGGATACAAACTCAAACATCCCGAACGACTGGCCTAACACGGCCAACCTAACACAATCAAACTCAAGCGCGCTGGGAGGGAAAGCGAGTAATCTCCAAAGCATGTCCTTCGGGACCCGTCCTACTGCACTCTATAGTGGCAAGTGCGTGCGGGAGCTCACCGCACCTCAGCAAGCTTGCCACATGCAATAGCGTCCTCAATGTCAGGTGCGAGTCATCTCAAGCACCATCCAACTCACGATGCGAGCAAGCTCCTAAGCATCGGCACAACAGGCATTATAGTGGGGTAAAGACACTTATACTAATATCCACATGCACAAATGACGAGTTTGTACCTAACCAAATGTACCAAACGTGCAATCATAATCAATTCGACAATTTTTATAGAACCACGACTATGCCAAGGTCCCAACATGACCCAATTCACCACGATAAATTTATTCGAGTCGATTATCATACATGCTCAAGACTCGGCAATCCACAATAAAACATGACATACCATGCAAACTCGAAAATGATGTATACAAGTCCAGTGTCATTACACCAAAGCCTAATCACACCAAAATTCATTCACTATTCGATTTCATTCAAGTATATCATGCTTTCAAAAAACCCAATACATAATTCATTCACAAAAAAACAACACAACCATCGAAATCTCTAAAAACCTCAGATTTCGGACTTGGATTCAATTATACACAATTGACGGTATGATGTAAAACTTAAATTTAGAATTTCAAATAATTATTTTTCAAAATAAATATTATAGTTCCACTCACCTGAGCGGAATGGGTTTTCAAAACTCAATTCCTACCGGTCGAAGCTCCTAACTCGCAAAACTACGAATGCGGGACCACGGAAATTTTTAAAACTGCAAGGCGGACTCGAAGGTGAGCAAACTAGCCGAAAACTGAAAAAAATAAATAAATTACAAGCGGCGCGTGACTGAAAGAAAAACTTACAAGCAATAAAAATTCGGCAAAACACCCCGTCGAAACCCAAAGTTTGGCGAAAACGCTTCGAAACCCTCCCTACTCCGGTCTGATCGCCTCCAAACCACACAACGGGCCGAAAATGGGTCTAAGAACACTCGGAGTCACGAATGTGAGGCTCACCCACGCACCCAAAGCCCGAATTCATGCCGAAGAACCCTCAAAACGAACATGCACCCTGATTTTTTGAAAAATTCGGCCAACACCGAAACCACCCTTGCATGTGGGGTCTAAGGGCTCCAAATGACTCCACCAAGGCCCCTCAACGGCTGATCGGAGCTACGAAAATTGATTAAACAAATCCAACACCACCAAATGTTAAACTAGTTTTTTTGTTTTTTTTTTTTTTGCGAAAAACCAACAGAGAAACGAAGAGGGAATGAAGAAAGGAAGAAATGAGGAGGATGAGGTGAGATTTGGGGGAAGAAATCAACAAAACTGCCAACGAAATCTCGCTGGAGACGAAGAGTCGAAGAGGAAACCTCTCACTATAAAGAAAAAAAAAAAAAAAGGAAAGAGAAGAAAGAAAGAAAAGGTGGGGGTCGTCTTTTAAAGGGTGGGTGGCTATGTGCCCCCACAGCATTAATTGAGTACACCCTGACCAAATCCTTTTTTTTAAAACACGGATATTACATCATACACACCTTAAAAGAGATTTCGTCCTCGAGATCGGACAAAGCCACGGCAAGAAAACCTAGGTGAAAAGCTCGGGGTATTTCTGTCTCATCTGGTCCTCCAACTCCCAAGTCACGTCACCCGCTCGGTGGCTCCACTGAACCTTCACTAACTTCATTGTCCTGCGACGAAGTTGTTTCACATCATCATCAACAATGGCTACTGGCCTCACTGGATATGTCAACTCATCCGAAATCTCCACCTCAGCAGGCTCTATAATCTGTGACGGGTCTGCCAAACACTTCCACAACATGGATACGTGAAACACGTCGTGGAGACCTGAGATACTCTGCGGCAAAGCCAATCTGTAGGCCACTGGGCCAATCCTCTCAGTAATCTCATATGGCCCTACATACCTCGGTGCAAGCTTCCCTCGACTTCGGAACCTAACAACTCCGCGCATCGGGGAAACTTTCAGAAAAACCCTGTCACCAACATCAAACTCTAACTTCTTACGCCTCCTATCAGCGTAACTCTTCTGTCTACTCTAGGCTGTCAACAAATGCGCTCTAATCAGCTCAATCTTCTCAGTAGTTTCTCTGATCACATCTGGCCCCATCACAACTGACTCTCCAATCTCTGCCCAACAAACAGGGGACCTACACGGTCGCCGTAGAGTGCCTCAAACGGTGCCATGCCAATACTTACGTGGTAGCTGTTGTTGTACGCAAACTTGCATAACGGTAGGTGATCTTCCCAACTGCCCCCAAAGTCTAAAATGCATGCTCTAAGCATGTCTTCCACTACCTGATTCACTCGCTCAGATTGGCCATCTGTCTGTGGATGATAAGTTGTACTCATATCCAATCTAGTACCCATAGCTTGCTGAAATCTCTGCCAGAAGTGGGCTGTGCAAAGTGGATCTCTGTCGGATACAATCGAAACAGGCGACCCATGAAGGCGGACTATCTCCCGAATGAACATCACCGCTAGACTGTCCGTCGTCCGATTCATACTAACAGGAATGAAATGTGCACACTTCGTCAACCGATCAACAATGACCCATATCGACTCATTACCTTTCCTCGACCGTGGAAGTCCATCGATGAAATCCATAGTGATATATTCTCACTTCCACGTCGGGATATCCAATGGATGCAATAACCCAGACAGTCTCTGATGCTCGGCTTTCACCTGCTGACAAGTCGCACACTGTGCCACAAACTCTCCAATGTCTTTCTTCATGCCACGCCACCAGAAAGAACGTCTCAAATCTCGATACATCTTTGTTTCACCATGGTGAATGGTGAAACGTGATCTATGAGCTTCCTGTAAGATATCCCGACGGAACACAAAGTCGCCCACGAAACTGCAACCCTCCATCTGAACCCACTGACCAATCGGTAGGGCACTCATCCAATGTGTCCACTACCAAATCTGCTATCTGCCTCGTAATCACTGGGTCGGAGGTCCGTCTCTCCACCACTCTACTGATCAACGGCGGATAAACTACTAAACCCGCTATCATGCTGCCCTCTATACTGAAAGTAGGCTGAACTGCAAATGAAACTAATGTCTCAAGTGTTTTGTACTCCTGAATCATCATGGATGCCATTACTGCATGTCGCCTACTCAAGGCATCTGCAACCACATTAACTCTACCAGGCTGATACTGTATCTCGAAATCATAGCTGCTAAGAAAAATCAACCCATCGTTGTTGCCTCATATTCAACTCCCTCTGAGTGAATAGGTACTTCAAACTCTTGTGATCTGTGAACAACTCGAACCTCTCACCATACAGATAATGTCTCCAGATCTTCATAGCAAATACTACGACTGCCAACTTTAAATCATGTGTCGGATATCTCCGCTCGTGGGGTTTCAACTGTCGAGACGCATAGGCTACAACCTTCTTGCCTTGCATCAACACTCCACCCAATCCTGTACCGCAAGCATCAGTAAATACCACCAGTCGGCTACCAGGTGTTGGAATAGTCAACACTGGTGCTGAAGTCAATCGAAGCTTCAAAGTTTCAAATGCTTATTCACACTTTTCTGACCATACAAAAGGAACATTCTTCCTAGTTAACTGAGTGAGTGGTGCCGCAATCAGGGAAAATTTCTCGATAAACCGTCGGTAATAACCAGCCAAACCCAGAAAACTACGAATCTCTGTCACACTACTCGGTCGTCTCCAAGACTTCACTGCTTCGACTTTCTCGGGATCCACTGCAATACCTCCACTAGAAATGACATGCCCAAGAAATCGAACTTCAGGCTCCCAGAAATGACACTTACTGAACTTTGCATACAACTGATTTTCTCTAAGTGTCTGCAAAACAATGCGAAGATGCTCTCTGTGCTCCTCTAAACTCCTCGAGTACACTAAGATATCATCAATGAAGATTACCACAAACTTGTCCAAGTATGGACTGAACAATCTATTCATCAAATACATGAAGAAAGCTGGTGCATTTGTCAATCCAAATGGCATGACTGGAAACTCATACAAGCCATAACGGGTCCGAAAAGCGGTAATTGGAACAGAATGTTCCTCAACTCTCATCTTATGATACCCAGACTACAAATCTAACTGTGAAAACACTACGGCTCCCCTCAACTGATCCAATAGATCATCAATTCGCGGCAATGGATACTTATTCTTGATGGTCACTTTATTCAGATCTCAATAATCTATGCACATCCTCAATGATCCATCCTTCTTGGATACAAATATTGCTGGAGCTCCCCAAGGTGAATTGCTCAGACGAATAAACCCCTTACGAAGCAACTCATCAAGTTGTACTTTCATCTCTTCCAATTGCTTAGGTGCAAGCCTGTACGCTGATTTAGATATAGGTGCAGTACCAGGAACCAGGTCAATCCGAAACTCTACCTCACGACGAGGAGGGATACCAGGAATCTCCTAAAAGACATCAGGGAACTCGCACACAACCTCTACAGAGCTGGTGTTGGGACAAGAAATCTCAAGAGAGCTAAGAAAACTCGACATCAAAGAAACCGAATCAGGCTCACAAGCCAACACACGAGGCGAAACATCAGGTGGCGCTAACATCACTGACCTATGCAAGCAATCAATGATCACCGGATGACTAGACAACCAATCCATCCCTAGAATCAAATGATAGCCCTCAAAACCCAAAACAATATAGTCAAACACGAAGTTGTACCCCAACAAGGAAAACTCGAAACGGGGACAATACTCCCACAACCAAACTGAACTGCCCAAGGGAGACACAACGCACAAGGGCTCCCTAAAGGCACTACCTCAAGGTTGTCTCTAACAACCAACTGTCTAGAAATAAAAGACCTAGATGCTCCTATATCGAAAAGAGCCCTCAACTGAGAAGACGACGAGTGCACAAAACCTAGCACACAACACATATATCCTGAGTCACATAACAACACACTAACATGCAATTTTTCCTACGCATAATGCACATAACACAAATCTTACTACACCTGGCACACACAACTACAAGAAAAATAATAACATACCCTCAACATTTCCCTGACCGGGAATAGCTGCTAGGCGAACAGGCGGTGCTGGGAGAGGGATTCTCTGACCAATTCTAGGCGCAGGTGCTAACTGTCCCTGAGGCACCCTCTGCTGTGCTGGTCCATGCCTATGCTGAGGACAAAGTCTGGAAAAGTGCCCCTATTGTCCACAAGTATAACAAACTACATGCTCCCATCGATTTGTCTGACCTCTTGGACAATCACGGGCTACATGTCCTTCCTGACCACAAGTGAAGCAACCGCTCCTACTTCCTGTCTGACCGGGACCTAGACTGTCTCTGTTGCTGCTGCTGTCGATGATCTCCTCGGGAACATTTGTCACCTCTGCGGTCTCTGCCAGTCTTAACTGGCCCCCCTCTACCAGGGTCTCTCTGCTGGACAGCGGCACGCTTTGGCTGCTGTGCCTGCTCAATTGTCTGGCTTCCTCGGCCAAACCTCTGACTGCGTTCTGAACCTCTAGCTCGTCGAACCAAAGTCTCTTGTCTACACTCGGTGTCCACTCGCTCCTAACTCAAAGTGACGTCCACTAATCTCTCAAAAGGACGATCGATCATCACCATCAACTGTTTCCTTAGGAACGGGTTCAGACCACTCAAAAACTTCATGTTCTTCTCCTCTGGAGTATCTATAAAACAAGTGGCATAGCGGCTCAACTGTGTAAACTCGGCCAAGCATTCAGAAACAGATCTAGAACCCTGCTGTAAATGTAGAAACCTGTCCACTATCTCAGCTCTGGTAGAATCAGGAACAAAATGTTGTTCAAACACATGGCAAAATGTATCCCACTGCATCTCTAACACATCACGGTTCTACCTTAATGAATCCCACCAGTACATAGCCTCTGCGTCAAACTGGTGTGCTGCTAACTCAGTACGCTGTATAGGTGTCAGCACCATCCTCTCAAATATGAACTCTACCTTACGGATCCACCGATCCGCAGCTAGAGAATCTCCAGTACCATCAAATCTTTCACCACCCAAGCTGACGAAATCCCTGTTGCGCCGAGTAAACGGATCCTCTGACTGACTGCCCTGCCTCATATTCTGTGCCAATTGGGTCATCATTTGCATAAAAGCCTGAGAGACATCCTCTCCAGCAGTGCCTGATCCCTCACCTTGGGATCTCTTACCACGCACCATCACCAAACAACCTCTAAGTAAAAAAAAACACATACAATACATCAAACAACACAACAAAAGTCCTAACTCCTCTACCCAATTCACTCAAGAAAGTGGTATATGATGATGTTCTATGTGAACCGGTAAACAATGGCTCTGATACCAAGCTCTGTCACGCCCCGACCCGCCACGGGAATCACAGCGTGCCGATGCGTGAACTAAACCAGTAACATAGGCGGATCGTAGTCGGCTACAAAATCATAATATAACACATTCTTGATACGAGAATGAAACGGAAATAAAAACTACGATAAAAATTTGAACAAAATAACTATATTTGATTCACCCCGCCAGAGTCATAGCGACAAAACCAATATACAAGCATATAGTATAACAATATAATACATCTGATAACACAGAAGAAGCAAAACATACCCGTACAGGGTGGACACGACCAAACAGCACAAAACGCGTCTACAACGGAAAACGGGGCCTAAGCGCCACGATCAGCAGGAACGCCAACACTGCCTGCACTCCAATAGAAGCACACCCCTTGCGGGGTCAGGAAAGCACAAAGCTAGCTGGTGCGAGCGAACTAAATACAAATAATAGAATAATAAACAAGGAAAATTCATGCCATACAACAATGAATAAGCAACAAGTTCTAAAGTCTAAATCACACTGTGTCTCTAAGGATAATGTTTCTAAGTTCAAGCAACAACACAAACATTTCAGATTCTCAAAATAAATATTATAGTTCCACTCACCTGAGCGGAATGGGTTTTCAAAACCCAATTCCTATCGGTCGAAGCTCCTAACTCGCAAAACCACGAATGCGGGACCACGAAAATTTTTAAAACTGCAAGGCGGACTCGAAGGTGAGCAAACTAGCCGAAAACTGAAAAAATAAATAAATTACAAGCGGCGCGTGACTGAAAGAAAAACTTACAGGCAATAAAAATTCGGCAAACACCCCGCCGAAACCCAAAGTTTGGCGAAAACGCGTCAAAACCCTCCCTACTCCGGTCTGATCGCCTCCAAACCACACAACAGGCCGAAAATGGGTCTAAGAACACTCGGAGTCACGAATGTGAGGCTCACCCACGCACCCAAAGCCCGGATTCATGCCGAAGAACCCTCAAAACGAACATGCACCCTGATTTTTTGAAAAATCCGGCCAACACCGAAACCACCCTTGCATGTGGGGTCTAAGGGCTCCAAATGACGCCACCAAAGCCCCTCAACGACTGATCGGAGCTACAAAAATCGATTAAACAAATCCAACACCACCAAATGTGAAACTAATTTTTTTGTTTTTTTTTTTTGCGAAAAACCAACAGAGAAACGAAGAGGGAATGAAGAAAGGAAGAAATGAGGAGGAGGATGTGAGATTTGGGGGAAGAAATCAACAAAACTGTCGACGAAATCTCGCCGGAGACGAAGAGTCGAAGACGAAACCTCGCACTGTAAAGAAAAAAAAGAAAAAGGAAAGAGAAGAAAGAAAGAAAAAGGGGGTTCGTCTTTTAAAGGGTGGGTGGCTATGTGCCCCCACCGCATTAACTGAGTACACCCCGACCAAATCTTTTTTTTTTTTTGAAAACACAGATATTACACCTTTTGTCTTCCACTCCCCTCAAACGACCTTCTTTGAAATCGCGGAAACAGAAGTTGCTTGCCTTCTTACGATGCGAGGTAGTACTCTTATTATACTTTGATTCCTTACTTCATGTATGCACTTGCACTTGGGATGTGCATGTGCATCGAGAGTCTAGTTGTCATTTAACAAACCATCTTAAAATTGTAATTTTCGCTATGGCAGAGAAATATCAGCATGCTAACGTGAAGTGGACAACAAAACGTTGTGCTATATGTAGATGGGTTGAAGATTGGGATTACAATAAAATTATCATCTGTATCAGGTATTCTTTGCTCATTGATTTTTTTGGCTACCCAAATACTCTAGGATTAATTCATCTTGAGTAAGTTGTATCATGGATTTGTTTTTGAGTAGATGGAACTACTAAGAATTTATTTTGTATTTGTCAAAAGATGTCAAATAGTTGTCCATCAACTAAGAAATTTTTAAGAATTGAGATTCACTCAAAGATTTGGCATTGTATATGTATATATATCACGTGTGAAGGAGAATATTATTTTTGGGAGGAACTCTAGAAAAATATGCAACTTGGGTGCTTCTAGAGCCAAATTATTTGACAAACTCCAGATATGTTCTTCCAAGATTTTGGATTTCTTTTGTGTAACTTTATACTACCAGGTTTTTCATAAGTTATTTTACTTGGCAAGCATTGCAAAGTATTTGGTTTAGAATGTCTTTCTTTCTTTTATTGTTCAGACTCGGTCTCCATTGAAAATTTTCCCTAAATGTTTTTCCCCGAAGTGTCTTGTATGCTATACAATTTGCTGCCCAAGAAGGTGGAACAAATAGAGGAGAGACAAAACAACAAATCAGGATGATGTTGTTAGAGCACTTGAAATTTATAAGAAAGCAACAAATCATGTAGATGCTATCACAAAACATGTTTTATGATCATTAAATATTTGCAAACAGCTATTCCTAGCCTTTTTTTTCTCTTTCTAACTAGTTTCAACGTTCTTTTAACTGATGAAGTGCCTTCATTAAATATTTGAAACTTGCTGACGCTTTGAATTTGGACGGGGAGAAAAGTTTATTAAGATTGAAAAGGCATGCACACTCCGGATTTGTCTTTCCAAAATCCTTTTTGTTGTTTTTTGTTAAACCTTGATTCAAAATTGATCAGTTTTAGTTTGTCCTTGATTGTTAATCCATTTAAGTTTTCTGCTTATGTAGCCCTCTGAATCATATATATATAATTTCAATTTGAGGTTGATAGAGTATAAAGTTGTTTGAGATTGTAATTTTTGTGATGAACAAGTTATTGATTATTCGAACAAGGTTAGTGTATTAGTCATCATTTATGGTGAAAATTAACATAATTGTGTTCAGGTTTGAAATGTTTCTTCTGAATGACAAAAAAAAGGCAATGAGAAATCTGAAAATTAATAGAAAGAACTAATTTCATTATAAAAAATGAAATTTCATTAGTAATTTCTTTAGCTACAGCAAGTTAGTTTTAGCAACGGCAAATGTCGTCTCTATTTTGGCCAATTTAGCGACGGTCAGAAACTATTGCAAGATAGCTACGACAAATGTCGTCTCTATTTTGTAATTTGATACAGCTGCAGCCATATTAGAAGTTGCAACTTAGCAACGGTTTGAAGTCATCGCTAAATAGCCACGGCAAATGTCGTCTCTGTTTTGTCAAATTGATACAGCTGCAGCCGTCTCAAAATTCGCAACTTAGTAATGGTTTGAAGCCGTCGCCAAATAGCCACGACAAATACCGTCTCTATGTTGTCAATTTGCAACAGCCTTAGCCATCGCCATTGTTGTTGTCTCAAATACAACCTTGGAATTCAAATTTGTTTAGCGACGGAGTTTTTGCAACTTAGCGACGGTTATAAATCGTTGCCAATTAGCTACGGAATAGTACAATGTTGTTGTTATATTGGAGCGACGATTCAAATAGCTACGGTATTGCTACAATCGTTAAGCTGTCGCTGATTCATTTTAGCTACGCTGTTTTTATACTTAGCAACGGTAAAACGTTGTTGCTAAATTTACTTTTTTTGCAGTGAATATACACACTTCGCCTATTTGTATGACCATGATTTGACGATGAGAAACTCATATTGCCTACATATCTATATGATAGGTATATTAGATAATGTTTGACAAGGATAGAAGCTTAAAAATGTTGAATTGTTGAGATCATCTCCACTGAAAAGAGGCAATGTGGAGACCGCCAAGTGAGCTAAATGGACCATAAATAAGAATATGACTCAAATTTCTACGTGTATGGATAACCCTATTGAGTCAACATAAGACTTTGAGAGTATCACTAGTTCTATGTGTATAAGATAATAAATCTACTGACAAGACACTAAATCTACACACCCACAACTACAACTACAACTACAACTGCAACTGCCTCTCATGCTATTACTCCTTACCCATCAATGATCACACAACAGCTATTACCACTGCCCCCATTAACCCCCCTCACAACCACCAAGCTTCGGATCCAGGGGGCTCCTGCGCACAGTGGGCTGGAGGGGGTTCTGCGCAGGTGTCTCAGCCGTTGGATCAAAATCCGACGGCTCATATCAATTGGATTTGAAATGCAGATGTAATTTAAAATTTTGTTTCCCGCCCAAAACTCCCTCCTCTTATATGATATGAGCCGTTGGATTTTGATCCAACGGCTGAGACACCTGCGCAGGACCCCCTCCAGCCCACTGTGCGCAGGAGACCCCCCAGATCCCCAAGCTTCACCACAACCTCTTATTTCCTCAACACGTGCCACACTTCACATCAATCAACACTCACCTCAAGACTTTTCCTTCAATCCCAATGGAACGCAAGCCCAACAATTCTCACACGCAGTTAGCTGTTCATGTCTCTTCTTAAGGCATTAATTTTGGCTCTACTTAGTCAAATGACGTCATGGAAGCCATCTCTTCTTCTTCACTTCTCAATGCGGTAACAGGTGTAAACCTAATTGTCAGCACATGTTCAGAACCCAACGATCAGTCCAACATAGATACCACTAGCCAACAGTCCTTGCTAGTTGAAACTCGATCATCACCGCCACTCAACCAACCTGGTACTCATGAAACTCTTGGGGTGTGTTTAGTTGCATGGAATTCTATGTCATGGGAATCCATAAGGGGACCCCTATATTTTAGGCTAAATTGATGTATCACTTCACATCCACTATTTGATTTTGTGATCAATGGTGGGAATTGAAGTCCCATGAACATGAGAATCTCACTCCTTGGTCCCCCAAGGCATGTAATTCCCATGTTCATGGGACTTCCATTCCCACCATTGATCACAAAATCAAATGGTGGATGTGGAGTGATACCTCAAATTAGCCTAAAATGTAGAAATCTCCTCATGAATTCTCATGGCATAGGATTC
Source organism: Berberis vulgaris (assembly GCA_963556465.1). Classification (NCBI taxonomy): domain Eukaryota; kingdom Viridiplantae; phylum Streptophyta; class Magnoliopsida; order Ranunculales; family Berberidaceae; genus Berberis; species Berberis vulgaris. The sequence continues at coordinate 43,320,784 of OY747133.1, read as the reverse complement.
CATGTAACCAAACACACCCTTGGTTCTTTCAAGCAACAGGAGCTCCTCCAAGCTCAAGTGTACAAAGAAGGCTCGCTCACACACTATGCTATTCAAAGTGAAATTCTTCAATGCAAGATTACCAAAAAAGCAAACTCCATGAGACTCTTCTTTGGGTCAGTTGGATACTTCATCAGCCACACTCCCAGCTTTATTGGACAATTTCACAAGAGAAGCCCCTACTCTTAACTTTCGGTCAAATTCTTTAGAGCAAGTTTATGCCTCAATAGGAACTCTACACTCCGTTCTTTTTTCAACTTCTTATGGGTTAATGAAAAGCAGTTCACACTCCCCCACAGGCCTGCACAGTACAAGGTCAGGAACCAATTGAGAACCAAGTGTACGACAAAGCTCAACAAAATGAAATCGAAATGAAGGCAGTCAAGGAACACGCCAAAGCCAATTGGGCAATGAGAACAGGAGCAAAGCTCACCTTGTCTCCTCCACAACAAGCAAATCCAAAAGTAGACAGAGACAAATTGAAAGCCAAGATGCCTGCCACTGCTAACCTAGTAGGAAAACGAGGTAAAGGGAAGCTAGAATTGGAACCTGAAAAAAGAACCAAAAAAGGAGGCAACAGAAAAAAGCAAGGAATTTTCATCGGAGAAGCCCATTCGGATTGCCAGTCTGAGAACAACTCCACTTCTCCAAACCATTCGCCACAGAGACCTCAGTTAGAAGTTGATATACTATATACCTCCAAAATGGTGTGCAACTCACTGGTCGCAAAGAAGTTCCTAATGTCTCCTAAGACCACTCCTCCAATGATCTGAGTCAGAATAATCAAGTATTGGCGAGCGCTAGGAAAGGGTCGCCACCGTGGTCACAATCCTCTGCTTCAACGCTAGGGATACATGCTGCCAAATTCAACCAAAAACCCCTGACCTTCTTGCCGTATTGCTCGAAGCATAGTCTTTAATGAAACCAAGCTTCATCCCAACGAAGGGTCTCCTTTGAGAGTGAGTGTCTCTGACCCCAACCGAAATTTCAGTATTTGATCCTTCCAGTTGATGGAGGTAGTTCCCAATGTCTCCAACCACTGAACTCCCAAAATTACATCAGATCTTCCAAGCCCTATAGGAAGGAAATCTTCCAATATCTCAACCCCTTGCAACAACAACCGAACACTCCGACAGATCCCACTTCCCTGAACCGTGTCGCCTCAACCCATGGTCACCCCGTACACTCCCGTAGCCGTGACTGGCAGCTTAATTTGCTCGACCAATTTTTGAGACACAAAGTTATGCGTCGCCCCACTGTCGATCAAAACTACCACCGATTGGTTCGATATTTCACCCTTGATCTTCATTGTTTTTGGGTTTGTCAACCCCATAACTGAACTTAAAGAAACTTCAATTGTTTGACTGATCTCAACCACTTCCAACTCTTTCTGTTCGTCCAACTCCGAAACTTCTTCCTCCTCCAATTTCTCTTCACTTTGCGCGATGAGAACGCTGATTTCCCTCTTCTTACACCGATGACCTGGTGAATACTTCTCATCACATTTGAAACAAAGACCTCGTTCTCGCTTTGCTTGGTACTCCGCCTCAGAAATCTTTCGGATCTCTCCTCTCGGGAACGATTCCTTCTCAAGGTCTCGGTAATCTCTTGAATGGCGAGAATCTGTATCTCGACCTAGAGCTTTAGGGACATCTCTGGAATGAATGAGAGATTGGTGCCCTAATGGGCCTTGCCCAAATTATTTTTTTGGCCCAAAGCCCGTTGTTGATATGTTTGAAAGCCCGAACGAGCCAAGCCTGTTAAAGCTTGTTTTTCCACTACCCGTTGGGCTAACTCCATAGTCCGACCCAGAAAACCCGGTTCCAACATCCTTATCTCTGCTCGAATTGCAGGTTTGAGACCATTGATGAACTTGCTCAGGTATACTTCTTCATTCAAGGTTTCCAGCGGAGCTACTAGCGTGACGAATCTTCTTCTATAGTCAGCCATTGTTCCTTCTTGTCTAAGAGCAAGAAAATGCTCACATAAAGACCCTTCTTGATTGGCCCTAAATTGTTTCGAAAGTATCCCTTTTAATTCTTCCCAAAACAAAATTGGTCTCCTTCTGCTCTCCCATTGATACCATAGAAGCGCATCAGCCTCAAAAGATATTACTGCGGCTTCAATTTTCTCTTCATTGTTGTATCTTTGAAAAGAGAAGAATCGTTCAGCCTTCAAGATCCAGCCATCTGGGTTTGTTCCATCAAAGATCGGCATCTCCAACCTTCTAGGTTTTCTATCCATTTGATATCCTTGTGAAGTAGAACCCCCCCATTCTTCCATTTGGACTCTGTGTCTCAGCATTTAGTGGAGGAACTTGATCTCTCTCTGTAGTAGAAGCAGTTTTCTGATTTTCTTGTTGTGTTTTCAATATCTGATCCAATCTTTGGAGTACCTCTTGATATCCCCCTTTCAAGGATTCTAATTGATCCTGAACATTTACCATAGATTCTTCTAAAGTTTCCATTCTTGCATTAACAGTAGACCCAGTACCCTTTCCAGCCATTATTCCTCATAATCAGTTGTGATCTGATACCAATTGTTATGAACCAACCAACTCTCCCAAAAACCCGAGCTGTCCAGGAGGGGAAGGTCCATAACAAGGATCATAACATTGCCCCACTTTTCCAAAGCCGACGTCCTCGTCGGCCCACTCTATCGACACTGGCCCACTGAGCCTTCTCTCAGCTATCAGTATTCAACAACTTAGCACTATGCCCATATATAATGCTAAATTATTTTAATCCAGCCTATAGGTCGCCCCTGCCGAGATTCGAACCTTGGATGTGGAGTTTGGCTCTGATACCAATTTGATAAGAACTTACCTGTGTATTGCTTTGTTTTGCAAGATGGAAGCAGAATTACTAGCAGATCCAGAATAACAGAAGATGAATTCCTTGCAGAATTACCAACACTGACAAAGAATTGTAGATACAAAATAAAGGACTTGCAATTTGTAATCTCTGTAGGGATAGTAGCAATAGGAATGAATTGTATTGAATGTCAAAAGGGCTAATTCGAGATGCCCAATCTCCTGTAGAGCAATTGCTCAATTGTACAATATGTTTACAAATCAATGAATGCCCTCTTTCTCTTATTGATTTCCTATTTATACAAGTATCTATCATAACCACTGACAGTAATACTAACAAGGCACCTAACAGACTCTACTAACAGAGCACCTAACTGACTTTTAACAGAACAACTCTCACACAACCTTATCCTACAGATAGCCTACTTAACAGACTACTTAACAGAACATCAGCAACCACCTTGTAACACCCTGGATTCAACAAAGCATCTGCAAAACATCAGCAACCACCTACAATAGCCTGGCTTCACAATGCAACACCAAAACAGCCTATGACAACCTGAATTCAGCAGTTCTTCCTTCTCGCATAAGTAAACCTTATCGGAGGTCTATCAGAGCGCCAAGAAAGGGTTGCCACCGTGGTCACAATTCTCTGCTGGAACGCTAGGGGTACAGGGTCCCCCAGCGCATTCCAAAATCTTAAGGCCCTCTGCCGGTTTCAAACACGAAACAGCAGTATCGGCAAATTGTCTTTCAGGTGGACTTGCTTTATTTTGGAAATAATGTATTAATCTTACAATTATTTCTTCATGCAAATATTTATTTTATTGCACTATTGATAATTATTATTCAGTCACTCCATGGAATATTCTTTTTGTTTATGGGGAACCAAACTCGTCCTTGCGTGCCCCTTTCTGGAACACACTGACACAAATATACAGTACTCACTCGGGTTCTACTCTAATAATGGGAGATCTCAATGCTATTCTTCATCCTGATGAAAAAGTAGGACACGCAACCCCAGCACAAGTCCGACATCTTAGAACTTTCATGGACACACACCATCTGTTTGATTTTTCGCCTAATGGCTCCAAGTTTACTTGGAATAACAAACAAAGAGATCGAAATGGCATTAAAGCAAAGCTTGATAGGATACTCATTTCCACAGATTGGTTGAACCTTTTTCCCTCATCCGTGGCCCGTACTATTTACACATCCTCCTTTGACCATCGCGCTCTTACTCTAAAACTTGTCAATAATTTTCAATCCAAACTAAAGTTTTTTCGATTCTTCCATATGTGGACAAGAGATCCTCGATGTAAACAACTTGTAAACTCTTCTTGGTCCCCACGACAACACAACACTCCGCGTTACAATTTCCACCTTAAAATGAAGAAACTTGGTCATTTTCTGACAAGATGGAACAAAAGTGAAATCCGGAACATCCTCAAAAACATCGAGGAAATGCTTCTAGCCCTTGATAAAACTCAAAATGCAAACATCCACAAAAAATTCCACTTCCATCACTATTTTGGAAGATGGGTTTACGGAACTCTATCTTCGAGAAGAGTTTTTCTGGTGCAACAAATCGAGCGAATCCTGGATTAAGGAAGGAAATCGAAATACTAAATTCTTTCACCTATCAGCCATGCTCCACAAGAAACGTAACCTCATCTTGCGACTCCGAGATAAAAATAACAATTGGCAGTCTGATTTCTCATCGATCGGTGTAACCCTCAATGATACTTTGAAACCATTTTCAAATCTTCGAGTCCAAATCTCTGCCCTTACATGGCATCCTTGTTCACACCCATCCTATCAGAACAAGAAAATGAGAATCTTCTAACCATTCCCTCTAAAGAAAAAATCAAAAACATGATTTTCTCCATTGGCAGTCATAAAGCGCTTAGTCCGGATGGATTTCACGTTTTCTTTTTTCAACATTACTGGGTACAGTTAAAACAGATGTGACCGAAGTAGTCACAGAGTTTTTCACAACACATTGCTTGGACCCTAAATTGAATGAGACTTTCATCGCTATTATCCCTAATGCACAAATCCCACCACTCTGGAGAAATTCAGACCCATAGGGCTTTGTAATGTTATTTACAAAATCATCTCTAAGATTCTCGCTAACAGATTGAAACCTCTCCTTGATGACATCATTTCGCCAAACCAAGGTGTTTTTCTGAAAGGACGATCCATTACCGACAACATAGCCTTGGCCCACAAAACTTTTTCCAAATGAAGCATTGCAAGAAAAAAAAAACAGGGCTAGATGGCTATAAAGATTGATATGGAAAAGGCATACGATAGAGTTGAATGGTCCTTCCTTCTCCAGATCATGACTCAATTGGGGTTCTCGGTAGGCTAGATTTAAATGATCTCTCATTGTGTCTCCACCTCTTTCCTTAGGGTTTTACTGAATGGCAGCCTTTTCCCGAGTTTCCACCCCTTTCGGGGTCTTTGACAGGGATATCCGATTTCACCCTACCTTTTCATTCTGGTGGAGGAAGTTTTATCTAGACGACTAGCTAAAGCTGAACGAATCAACAGATCAAGGGCATCAGCATTCGACATAGATCGCCATCTTTCAGCCACCTTTTCTATGTAGATGACCTGCTCATTTTCTGCAGAGCATCACTTTTCGAAGCACATATAGTCAAGGACATTCTCTCATCCTACTGTGCAGTTTCAGGACAAGCAGTGAATTACGACAAATCTTCAATTTTTTATAGCTCAAATGTTCACCCAAGACATGCAAAGATGATTAACCGAACTCTAGGATAAAAAATGTATAACTCCAAGGACAAATATCTCGGTTCTCCCTTGCTTTTATCAAAGAAAAATTCTCTGATTTTCAATTTCTGATCTATAAAATTGAAGCCAAATTATCATCTTCGAAAGCAAAGGTATTGTCCCTAGTCGGCCAAACAGTATTGATCAAGGCTGTTATTAATTTCATTCCCGGTTTACACCATGCAGACTTTCCTCCTCCCTCACTCTGTCACTAACAAACTTGACAAAATCTCAAAGAATTTTGGTGGAACGGGACGGAAATTAGTAAGGCAAAACACATTTTCCCTTGAGACCGTATCACTCTTCCCTGCTATCTGGGAGGTTTGAATATCCTGAGTCGAGAATCTGGAACCTCGCCTTAATGGCCAAAAATATCTTGCAGACTTTGTCAATATAACAAAATCCTCGATCCCTTCAACTCAAGTCCATCTACTCGCATAACAAGAGCCTCTTTCAATTGTCTCGCACACCGGCCTCAGCCTCTTTCACCTGGAGAGACAATCTTACTGTCCTTCAACTGATGAAACACTATATGTTCTAGCAAATCCACTCTGGTACCACCATTGACCTATAAAAAGACTGTTCGGTCAAATTTGATTCTACCTGGCTAAGTGCCATCTTGCTACCAGTCCTAGTCATGAAAGACAGAATAACTACCCTGCTACAATCCTTGACCATTGGAGTAACACATCAAACACGAGCACACTCTGGAACTCAAACCTCATCCTCTCCCGTTTTCCCTAGCTGGTTGCAAAAGATATTATGGACATCATAATTAGACCATCGACCGAACCAGACACTCTTATCTAAAATGGTGACAAAAGAGGTCTCTTTTCTGTAAATAGTGCTACCAAAAAATTTCTAGCAGAGGCATCTCAATCGTCGACTTCCTCCCCTAGAGCTTGGAGCTTACTCCTAAACTCTATCTGGAACTCTGGCGAATTAAAGCCCCTACCAGCAACATGCTCCTCTTTTGGAGACTAGCATAGGTCCTGCTTCCAACAAAGTCAAACTTTCAAAGGATTCATGTGCCGATGGACAATTGTGTATTTTTTGTCGCACAAATCAAGAAGATGATTTGCATCTCTTCTTTTTGTGCCCTGTCATCTCTAGATTATGGCAGCTCTCACTGGTCCCTATCAACTGGGCAAACGCCATCTTCCCCAATGCCACTATCACCAGTGCTTTCATGTTTATGTGGGATACGACAAAAACTTACTCTTTGGTCACTGAGGAGATGTTATCACAATTTATGGCAGTGATCAAAATGGTTTGGCATATTCGCAGTAATGCCATCTTTCGTAAGATCAAGTTTTCTACTGATCAATTCTTCATCTCCCTCAACAACATTTGGTCATCTGGATAGGACAAACCCAGTTTCACTCCAACATATCTTGGAAACAACAATTACAACCTTGAACACCAATACTCTTGACCCAGTCAGCAATAGCAGTCCCAATTCTAGGAGACCCCAGGTTGACCACTCCATTTCTCACTCCCCAAGCCAACCTTCTAGACTCCTTCAGATCCATTTAAAAATCCAAGCTGCTAGAAACCATAGACTAAACTCACACTCCTTTCCCCCGATGCCTCTTCATGGAATGATTGTGGTTACTTATGATGCTTGTTTTTTCGCCTCTTCTCAGCGATGAGCTTTAGGTATTTCAGCAGTGCATGACTGTGGTAGAGTCCTAGCTAAAGTGGCCTCACCAATTTCAGGCAAAGTTCTTGATATCACTATGGCCGAGTGTTTGGCGGCAGAGGCAACTCTTCTACTTATCCAATCTCGACAGTGGCGAACATGTTTTTTGCTTGGAGACTCTGGTTCTCTTGCCACAATACTCAACACAAGGCACCAGGATGATCAGACCAATGTATGTTGGATGTGGAGCCCACTCATTAGTAGTGTTAGGAATTTACTTAATAGAGACTGGTATTGTAACTTTATTCCTCGTGAGCTTCTAAGCTCACGAGCTAGCCACCTCATTTGGACACTTATTATGCTCTCATTATTAATATAATATGCAATATGCTTCATAAAAAATAAAAAAATAAAAAAATAAAAAAATAAAAAAATAAAAAAATAAAAAAATAAAAAAAATCCTTGTCAAACATGTTCTAGAAACAAACAGCAAAATGTGGACTGTCAATAATGTATCAAACTTTTGACAAGCTATATACATCAAAATGCAACGAAAATTTGTGATTCCCCTACGAGATTATTTCTGCCAAAAATCATGGGATCTGAGACTCTAGGTAGGTTTAATCGATCATAGGGAGGAATATGAATCACGTGTGATCTGAGCACCTCTCCATTGCATGTTGTTAGTTCGTAAGGATTGCTGCGAGAATATTCTTCATCAATAGCGATTTCAAGTACACATTGATTAAAGTGTTTCTTCCTTGATTATTGACATGATCTATTGGTTTGGGATCGGTTAGATTCCTACAAGTGGTATCAGAGCATCCTTGTTATAATCATTGAAGAAAACATACTATTATTATTTTCTTATTTCTCGATTAATATGAGTTTTATAAAACCCTAGAAATTTAATTCATCGGATCTGGTTCTCCCCGGACGATTAGATTGTGGTTTATTTGTTTACTACTCAGCCCCATAAGGTGTTCAGTGGTAGTTGAGTAATTCTTGCTGGCCTGGGTTTCACGTCTGGGAGGCTGCCTGGACCCTCCTGGGCACGTGCGCCTGGGAGGGTCTGAGGCACGTGCGCTCCAAATTTGGGCTCCAAATTTTGAATCGAAAGTTTTTGGCTCCAAATGAATCCATCTGCCACTCTCCCTTCTTCACTCAATCCCCACAATTTCTCTTCTCCTCTCCTCTTCTCTTCTCTTCCTGCTTATCTTCGCCACCAACAATATGGCAGCACTTTAGTGAAAGACATTGTCAAGGAATTCGACACATTCTACAACCAATACACTGATACCCAGCTGGCTGTGGTGACTTCGGTGGTGAAATTGGAGTCGACCCACTTGGCGCAGATTGCAAAGCAGGTGCAAAAAATGACGGGGTCCAAGAATGTGAGGATTAAGACTCATTGATCCATCTCTGATTGCTGGGTTTACTATAAGGTATGGGAGTTCGGGGTCCAAGTTGATTGATATGAGTGTCAAGAAACAGCTTGATGAGATTGCCACCCAGCTTGATTTCAGTGATGTTTTGCTCGCTGTTTGAAGAAATGTTGAGAGGGTTTTTATCTTGATTGTTTATTACACATTATATTATGAAACTCTGTTTTGTAATTTTAGTTTTTGATAAGAAATTGTGAAGGATTCTTCAACATTGTCACTTCTTTATGGTGCGTATTGTTTGTTTGATTAAATGCCTGTAATAAATTAGAGGAGAACACAAAGTAATCGCCATTGTCAAAATCTCTAGGCATTAAAATCTCTAGGCATTTTGTGGAGTTGTTTCTTCATGGTAAGCAAATTTTGAGTTACTAAACTGACTGATATTTTGATATTCTTTAAAACACTAGTAAAATAGTATGTGCTTTCAATGGCCACTTTAGCAGGCTACAAGTTTGATATTTTTTCACAGTGGGATTTAAGTTACCTCTATCACAATGGAAGCTGTGCTGAACATATTGAATCGAGAGATAACATATGCTACTTCGTTATGCAGGGTCCTATAGAAGTGATACGTGTACTTGAATCATGAAGCTATAGATCAGATATTTACCAAAAGCTCGTGTTAGCATCCCATGTTGCTAGGACAATTCTCTGTTGCAAGTTTCTGTTGATGAACAAAGCATCAAGAGAGAGTGCATGCAGGGTTTGCTATATTAAGAGAAATGTATTGTCCGAGTTGATAAATTTGTACAAACGGCATGGATCTGAGTGCTTGATCCATGCTATGTTTTATTTATTCAGAGTCATTCATCCTACTTCACTTTGCATTTCTAGACCTAATTCTGTCCAAGTTCTTGTATCTGTTGATGACTCTATGCACGACTTTATATGACAACAGTGGGGTTATCTCACAAATACGAGTGTTTTCTGTTAACCCAACATTCCCGGTAGCAGGTTTGTTCAATTGCTTTAACAAGTTTACTAAATTATGTTGGTTTTGTGGAGGACTGAAGAAGATTTCATGATTAGTCTGAATTAGCTCAGGAATGCTTTAAATAGAGTAGAGGCACAATTGCTTGCAAGAAAGGGAGAAAAAACCATAGATTACTAGGTTTTACAAGTTGCTAGGATTTATGTCAACCCGAAGACCATACGATAATACAGATTGTCAGTGTCACAGAGTAATAGATAACAACAGCAGAATAAAATGCCTCCTTACATATAACTCGATACTTCCATTATGAAGTAACAAAAACAAGCAAACTCGACTTCACATTTTAATGATGCATCGAAGGTTGTCCCCTCCAAGCATGTAGTCAAATGCCTTGTTGATCTCACTGAAAGGCACCTCATGAGTGATGAATTTTTCCTGTTCAATCTCCTGTATAGCAAACCATAACAATAATCAGTAAAATGTTACAGGGTGCTCGTATCTTTGATGCTATTTGATTCAGTTTATTACCTTGTTCATGTACTTCTCTACAACACCAGGAATGTCAGTTCGGGGCTTGTAGTTTCCAAAGAAGGTACCCTTGAGAGTCCTTTCGTTCAACAGATTCATTAGGTGAGTCTTGAATGCATCCTCTTTGTTTGGTACACCAACCAGCACAGCCAAACCCCAACCATCATGAACACATTCAAATGCCGAGATCATTGCAGCAACACTTCCAGTACATTCAACTGCCCTGTCAACTCCTCCATTTGTCATCTCAGCTATAACCTGACGATGATTCCAAGTAAAACTTCCATTAATTTTACATAACAACTCGTCAAAACTAAGTAATTTTAGGGGACATTGGTCTCTAACACACCTCTTAAACAGGTTTGCTATGGTCCTTGGGGTTAACAAATTCAGTGACTCCAAATTTCTTCGCTGTAAGAATCCATATAGGAAACATTAGCATTCCGTAATTATAGAACAAGCAATTTGCAAATAAGCTGAACTTGATTCATGGAATTCAAGTGCAATCTTAGCCAAATGAAGATAAGAAAATGGACATTACCTTCATCAAATCTTTTGGGATTCAAATCAACACCAATAATCCTTGAACAACCGGCAATTCTTGCTCCTTCAGCGGCCTGAAGAGAAAGCAAATATGTCAAACAGAAATTCTTTGAAACGAGTGTAGGAAAAGAAACGACTCGTTTTGGGCAGGGGAGCTTACAGCAAGGCCTACTGCTCCTAATCCAAATATGGCTATTGAGGAACCCTTTTTAGGTCTCGCAACATTCAAGGTAGCACCAAGACCTGCATTGTATAAAAACCAGGCCTTGCATCAATAGGAAGTTTTAATACAAGATGAAACTGATCAAAACGAGGTTTTTATCAACTTCGAACCTGTGGAGATTCCGCAGCTGAGGACGCAAACTTTGTCAAGCGGTGCAGCCGGGTTGATCTTGGCAAGACAACCAACATGAAAAACAGTGTACACATTGAAGGTGGAAGTTCCCACAAAGTGGTGTATTGGTTGCCCTTTAATGGTAAACCTCGACTTTCCATCATTAAGCATTACACCTCTGTCAGTGTTAATCCTAAGGAGGTCACACATGTTCCTCTCCTCCGATTTACAATGAGGACACTCCTTGCACTCTCCAGTGAACACAGGTAATACATGATCCCCTGGTTGGAGCTCTGTTACCCCTTCACCAAAGCTCTCAACAATCCTAAAAGCCCATAAATGTTCAAGTATTCAAGTCACCAACTATTTAAAACTAAATTATCTTAATCAATGTAATCGAATCAGAATAACATACCCTCCAGCTTCATGACAAAAAATGCGAGGAAACAATGGGGTTTGTCCATGCAATGCAGATTAACAATGTATGGGCTTAGTAATGAATGATGCATTTTCCATCATTAATAATAACTTCTTAGAGTTGATGGTCATTGTTACCTTGGCTTCCCAGAAATAGACATCGGTGTGGCAAAGGGCAGTATAGAGGATCTTGATGCGGACCTCCATTTTTTGTGGGGGTGCTACCTCCACTTCTTCCATCACCAATGGTTTTCCTGCTTCCCGTGCTACCATGAAGAAACAACTCCACAAAATTGCTTACCATGAAGAAACATTTAAATCTCTAGGCATTTTTAAAGATGTAATCAAAAAATCTCTAGGCGCCGTCCGAGAGAACTAACAAACTGGCGCTTAGTTTGTGTTCTCCTCTAATTTATTACAGGCATTTAATCAAACAAACAATACGCACCATAAAGAAGTGACAATGTTGAAGAATCCTTCACAATTTCTTATCAAAAACTAAAATTACAAAACAGAGTTTCACAATATAATATGTGTAATAAACAATCAAGATAAAAACCCTCTCACCATTTCTTCAAACAGCGAGCAAAACATCACTGAAATCAAGCTGGGTGGCAATCTCATCAAGCTGTTTCTTGACACTCATATCAATCAACTTGGACACCGAACTCCCATACCTTATAGTAAACTCAGCAATCAGAGATGGATCAATGAGAGTCTTAATCCTCACATTCTTGGACCCCGTCATTTTCTGCACCTGCTTTGCAATCTGCGCCAAGTGGGTCGACTCCAATTTCACCACCGAAGTCACCACAGCCAGCTGGGTATCAGTGTATTGGTTGTAGAATGTGTCGAATTCCTTGACAATGTCTTTCACTAAAGTGCTGCCATATTGTTGGTGGCGAAGATAAGTAGAAAGAGAAAAGAAGAGAAGAGGAGAGGAGAAGAGAAATTGTGGGGATTGAGTGAAGAAGGGAGAGTGGCAGATGGACTCATTTGGAGCCAAAAACTTTCGATTCAAAATTTGGAGCCCAAATTTAGAGCGCACGTGCCTCAGACCCTCCCAGGCGCACGTGCCTCAGACCCTCCCAGGCGCATGTGCCCAGGAGGGTCCAGGCAGCCTCCCAGGCGTGAAACCCAGGCCAGCAAGAATTACTCGTGGTAGTTAGATAGATATCAAAATTTTTATTATTTTATAATTTTTTTCTTGATTTTACTGTTAAAAAAAATCAATCTGGGACATACCTTCCGGTCGTTGATGCTTCTAGTCAACTGCTCGATTGTCCATCGTCATACGTTTATTCTAGTCGACATCGATTGGAGTTTACTCGTGACCCATCGATCATCTTACTTCGACCTCACTGGTAATCGATCCCCCTCTTGTTTCGACCATTGTTACAGTCGATTTCGATCGATCGTCGTGCTCCATTGGCTGCTCTAGTTGATCGCCTCTCTAGTCGGTCATGACGGTTGGGTGGGGGCGGGGCTTTGGCGGTTGAAGAACCATGGTTTTGCTTCAGACTTTCGATTCATTCAGAGAGATGAAACCAGCGAGGGAAATTCTAAACGGCGAGGGAACCCACGAGGGAGGGGGTGAAGTCGTTCATCCCCTTTGAGATACGTAAAAGTGTGTATCTCGAGGCGCTTTCATGCATCTCGAGGGGGTGAACGGCTTCACCTCCTCCCTCGCTGATTTCCTCGCCCCTTCCCTCGCTGTTTAGACAAACCCATTTCAATTAAGTAAAGAAGACGACCCTTACTTGTGCATTTTTTTGTTAATTTTTATTTGGGGCCTGAGTTGCAAGGGCTTGAGTCTATATATGGGGCCTGGCTCAATTACTTGGGCATGTTTTGTAAGGGCCTGTTTATATTCAATTGGGCTTTAAAATTGGGATGTAACAATTTTTTTTAATTCATTTGGGCCTACATCTTATGCAATTGGATTTGGTTTGGTTCAATCCAGATGGTTGGTTCAGTTAGTCTGTTTGGTTCAGCAAACTTGATTCGGTCAGCTGAACTGGAACGGTTTAGGACCATTTTGGGCCTGTTTGGATCGGTTTTAGGCCTGATTGGCTAGAACAGTTGCATTTTTTGGCATTCTTCACTCCAGCATTTAAGAATATTTTATTTAGCAATCCAAATTTTAAATTTAGGTGAAATTTTGTGTTACGTCGCCTAAGTGACATCTTTCATGAAATTTTATTTGAATTTCAGTTTAATATTTTAATGGATTGCATATGGTTATGTCATGACCCATGCAAATAACAATCAGCCCAAAAGAAAGTTGTTATTTTGGCCGGTTCATGAGCAGTCTAAGGTAATTAATTTAAGTAATTTTTTTGGGATATACTTATGCATTCAATGATCCACCAAAAGGAATGTCATTGTTTGGCCAAGCCTGATTTTATTTTATTTCTATTAATTAGCCTTAGTTGTTTATAGAGAACCACATACACGTTACCTTGTCTGTCTAAAGACTTGAATTGTAATGGTGTGTTCGATTTCTCATGAGAGCCCATTATTAAAAATGTAAATTTATATGTACAATTTTTGCCCTTCGTTTATTTGTTTGCTCCTAAATTAGAAAAAAATTGCATGATGTTGATGATTGTGTTATTTATTTTTCTGTTATCATATAAATGCATTAAGATTGATGGGATGTACATATATTGATGTGAGTTTTTTTTTTCTTTTGTGTTATTTAGTGAATGCTTCTTCAATATCTGCCAACTTAAACAACATTTTAGTTCTTAATGGTTCCAATTTTGAAAAATGGAAATAACATATAGTGATCGCTCTTGGGTGTATGGATTTGGATTACGCGTTTCGTGTTAATGAACTCATTAAGCCTACTGATTCTAATTCAGCTGAAGAAAATGCCTCTTCTGAAAAGTGGGAACGCTCTAATTGTAGTCTTATGATAATGAAACACTCTTGATGTAGTCGATTTCTACTTTCCTTCCTTGCTGCTTACCTAAACCTGCACGGGTACCAAACGTGAGCCAAGGACCACCTTGTGGTGGACGATATGCACTTTGATGCTTAAGTTAGATAAGACTTAGGAGAGGCTTAAAACTGTAAATTGGGTTATATTGCATATCTCTAATTCATCAATCTTATCTCCTTTTTATAGTGAATGAGTCCTCGCTCGGCTAGGCCTTTGGTGGCATAGTTTAGGAAGAGTGATCTTGATGTGGAAATCCTTTCCTGATTAGGAGCTGTTCATGTGGGATAGTTTCCCTACACGACTTGTACTTTTAGATCTGCGAGAGATATTTCAATTTCTAAGTGTTGTCCATGCAAGGAAGTTTCATTGCCCGATTTATACTCTAATATATGTTTCCTAGTCAGGTCCAATGTGTCGCTGTCCTGTCTGTCTGTCTTGGGTAGATCTCTCAAATACTTGCCTTAGAGTTCTTACGAGTATTGGGCCTGACCGCGTGACGTGTGGGCTTAGTGACCCCTTACAACTCGGACTCAACTGTCTAGATTCTGCCAATGATGGGCTTGCTGTTGTTTGGACCTCACTGGATTGAGTGTGCAATCGGGTCTGTTTCGTTCTATAGATGAAATTATTATGGCACATGTACGGTGCTGATTAGAGAACTGTTTGATGTATCACCAGCTACTCCCCCTGAGTTAGTGGGTCATCTTATCAGTAAGTTGATGATTTTCGTCAATTTACACATTTTAAAACACATCTAATAGAGTCAGAAATACCACAAACTGGCTATTAGGTTCTTTGATCTTTTATAGGCTATTTTTAAGTAATTACCAATTAAAACTACGCTTGCTTCATCCGCCAGGTCATTTCATGAAGCAGTTGTGCAATCATGATGATTGAGTCTGAGAGATTTCCTCGAGCGGCGAATTGCATTAATCAGGCGTGCACCAGCTTGAAAGCGGAAAAGACGGGAGCTCAACTTTCTATATAGATCTCTTGCCTGGGGAGTATAACTCCCTTACTCATTCGATCTCTGAGATTCTGCTTTGATGTATTGTTTGTTATGCCTTTGACTTTGCTCAACCTTCGTATCCAAAAGCTTGTATTTTCATGGCGGATCGGGATCAGGCTTTCTGATGAACTATTTGCCATTGGCCATAAGTTGTTTTAGGAGAGATTTCTCTCTGAATCTGATATGAAAATCCAGCGTAAGACATTTTGGATTCCTGATGATCTGGTGCTCTACATTCTAGGCGTCGATATGACGCCATTGTACCCTCTTGAGGGGTTTATCTTTCTTCACTGAGGTATGCTGCAATCGGGTGTCTGTTTTCCCGTTATCAAGGAGATCTGGGAGTTTTTTGTGTACCTCGAAATTGCACCCGCTCAATTTATGCCGAATGGGTATAGGACTTTAATCGTCATTCTGATTAGCGCTAAGGACACTGGTGTTCGAGAGTCTTCGAGGGCGATGCAATTGCTCACTTCTTGGATTAACGAGCACGTTGTCTGTGTGTGTTGACATCGCCAGATTGCTTCAGCAACCTACCTGATGATTTTAAATCATGGCAGAAGTATTGTTTCATGGTTCCTGCGGACTCCTCGTACTTTGAGCTTACTGATCGTCTGGTCGAGCGTGAATTTAGACCATTAAGTTGATTCCTTCTCCGATCTTACTTGTGTCAACTGCATATTATATTGACTTGTGATTTTTGCAGGGAGATTCTCGACATCGCCTCTTTCTGCTGAAGATAATGTGACTTTTGATGCGTTCCACGACATGCCTCGTCTAGAGATAGAGGATGTAGTCAAGCATTCTAATTTTGAGCACAACGGTATGGAACTTATTGGCACGTGGCTCCCACTGTGTATTGGGTGAAGAAGCCAAATCCTGAAGGCGCGTCTGTTTCGCAAAAAATGAAACTTCCTAAGATCAGGGTTCCAAGCCCTTCAAGGAGGGAAGAAATAGATGATGCGCTTCATTCTCCTATGCATCAGAAGATATCTCGTGCTTTGTCTAGGTCCATCCACAGGCATCTGGCCTCGTCTGAAAGACGTGATACCATCGGGAAAGATCCTCGTGAGACTGCTATTTCTGAGGGGCGTGATGCTTAAGTTGTGGCCCCTGTCTTTCTTCCTGACTTGGAAAAAATATCTGCAAATGGTGGGCGTAGAGAATGTTACCAAGCTGAGCACCAAGCAGGCAGAGTTTAACAGTAGGATGTTGCTGCAGGCGGGCATGGAAGCTTCGAATGGTCGTTCTTTTTCTGAGGGGCGTGATGCTTCGCCTATCTTTGGATCCTGAGTCTGTTGAAGAGCCGTCTAATCATCGACGTCATGGTGAAGGTTCTTCTTCTTATCATCCATTCTATGCTATGTCTCGTTCTCGTTTTCATGTTCAACTGACGACGAGTCAGAGGAATAACTCACTTCCTTATTCCCCTAAGCTAGGCCGACACGTGAGAGAGATTCGGGTGTTGCCGGCAAAGGGGAAATTGTTGATGAAGGCCTGATGCAGTGAAGGCGGATAAGGGCAGTGCTAGAGTGATTTCGGCTCCGAATGATCTTCATCCGGATGCACTTATTAGTTTGTTTGCTCCAAATGTTATAAGGGTGAGAAACCAAGCTTAGCATCAGGAGGTTAACATCTCTTACACTATTAGGAAGCATATCAGTAGGTGGAATGACTGGCTGGCGAACTATGTTCCAGAGCTAGTAGGAGAGACGCTAGGAGTGCGTTTAGATAAATGGTAGAAACACCTTGTGTTGGGGATGTTATATCTGAATCAAGTGGTCGCGTCTGAAATTGAATTCGAGGCTGCTCGTGAGAGGGTGTATACCATGGAGTGAGTCTTCGTAAATCTGCAGAAGTCATACTATGATGCTCTTCACGAGATTGAGTCGTTGAGGAAGCAACTTGAAGCTTTCTCAAATACTGGAGTGGAGTCCAGTTCCATTGGGTCAGAGGCTAAGAAGGCTCGCTTGGAAGCGCTTGAGTCCGACTTGGCAGGAGCAGTGTCTGCGAGTGATCGGTTCGAGAATGAACTCAACCTTGACCGTCATGACTTGCAGTTTGCCCGTGATTTTGTCGATAGATTGCAAGCTGAACTACATGTTCTGCATGCTTAGAGGATTAAGAAGGAGTCTGAGTGGACTGTCAGATGTCAGCAATTGGAGGCTAGTGCTGAGTTTCATGCCGAGAGTGCGTGGATCGCTGGAAAGCAGTTCCAATTGGCACAGAGTGAGCTGAATATCGCCAATGATAAGCTAGGTGCTGAGCAATCCAAGACTGAGATCCTGTCGAGCGAGTTGGAGCAACTGAGACAGGAGCTCGCCGAATAAAAAAGGCATGAAGAGAAGCTTCTCAAGGCCCGGAGCACATTTTAATTCAACAGAATCGTGCTTAAAAGGTTGAAGCTGCTGCGTTTGATGGAGGAGGAGCACCCCGACTGGGATCTCATCTATTATAAAAATTATGCATATGCTAAGTTTGGAGTGACCTTTGATTCGTTTGAAGAAGAAGGCAGCCTTGATGAAGGGGGTCGAGAGGCAACACCAATAGATGTGTCTCCTGTTTCTTCCCCTGCTAAGTCTAGTTCTGTTGTATTTGACTCTCCTCCTGATGAGGGGTAAATCTTGTACTTGAGTTTGCAAATGAATAGTACTTTGCATATTTTTTGTCTTCCTTTGTTTTCCTGCTAGCTTGTATCTGTTTTGTCTTATTTCGACATTAGTTGTCAGACGAGGAATTTTGCTGGGCTAGGTAGCTAATGTTTGATTTGTTGTTGGGAACTCTGACTTCTTATGCTGCAGTAGTTGGTACAGTTCTGGTCAGATTCCTTTGTAGAGATCGGGGAGTGTAATACACCCTTTGTCTGGTGGCTTGGTTGTCTGTTGGACCAACAGTTGTTGTTGTTGCTGTTATAAGCATATTAGTCAGACTGTGGTCCTAGCACTTGCACCCCTGTAGATTATTGGACAGTAGTCTTTGCGAGTCGTCTGGGTCAAGCTTTTAGAATTCTGACCGGACGTTTGACTCGTATTTATTTGCTATTAATATAATATACTTAATTAGACCGGGGGTTGTTATTGTCAGTTATGACTGACTAAACAGGGTCGGATTTCGGAGACCATGGTGGTCCCTGGCAAGCTGTTTTCACCAGGCTACATGGGACTAACTAAGCTCCCATTTTCCAACCCATCTTGATTCGTTCGAGGCGGACTAGGAATTGGAACGAGCCAAAAGTTATCATCGTCAATCGTTCTTACTAAACTTTTGACGGGGGTTCAGTGATCATTGTCTATAGTTGGCAAATGATCTCTAGAAAATCGCCTTCACCAGGCTACATGAGCACTAACTAAGCTCCCACTTTCTAGGCCGTTGGAATCCACGTGCAACGAACTAGGCTTCGAGCAGACCAAAACCATCGTTATCAACAGCCACTGACTAAGGTTTGGTCGGGGTTCGGCGATCACTATCTGCGTATGAGTAGTGACCCCTAGCAAGCCATTTTAATCAGCCATTGAGAGCGCTGACTAGACTCCCACTTTCTAAGCCGTCAAAATCCGTTATGTGCAGACTAGGCTTCGAGCATACCAGAAGCAATCATCGTCGGTCGTTACCGACTAAGCTTTGGTCGGGTTTGTTCTCTATTGTCCATGTTTGGACAATGATCCCTGGCAAGCCGTCTTGATCAGGTATCAGCGCGCCAACTAGGCTGCCACTCTCTAAACCGTTGACACCCATTTAATTTAACGGACTGGGCGTTAGAGCGTACCAGAAGTTGTTGCCATACATCGAAACCGACTAAGCTTTGGTTAAAATAAGATTTTGGGTGCCTTTGGGGGTTCTGACTTACTTGACTCGCCTGTAAGATTCTGGACGTGTAAGTATGACTTGGGGGTCCTGACCTACTTAATTCGCCTGTAAGATTCCAGACGTGTAAGTCTGACTTAGGGGTCCTGACTTCCTTAACTTGCCTGTAAGATTTCGGGCGTGTAAGTCTAACTTTGGGTCCTAACTTACTTAACTTGTCTGTCTAACTTGGGATCCTAAATTACTTAACTCGTCTGTAAGATTTCGGGCGTGAAAGTCTGACTTGGGGGTCCTGACTTACTTAACTCACCTAGCGGTCCGATTCCAGTGTCGGATTGATTGATCAGACTAACAATAAACTGACCAGATTTAATGAACAGTAGCGAAATAATAGTGGAGCTAATGTTTTCGGTTTATGAATAATACTTTGTAGGCACGTTCTTTATTTTCTCGGCGCTCAGGGCATTTGTTGTTTGTTCTTTTAAGTGTGTTGGGTCGAATCTGGTAGGGCATAAGTTTGAGCCCATCAGTTGAGGGGCCCATTTACAAAAATCTTAATGGATCAGTGTGTCAGGGATACAGCACATTCTGCGAGACGGTTCAGTATCGATTACTCCCCCAATTAATGGTGCTGCCCGCAGAGTCATTAATTCAAAAGATGTGAACTTGTGCAGTTGCTATTGAAACCGTCGTTCTCCCGATCTCCCGTATGGCATTTAATGCTGAAGTAGATGCTTATTGATGCCTCTTTGTAAACCATTTCAGCTATATATGGGTTGGCGATTCTGCATTCAAAAACTGCAACACAAATAGTAGAGCATGTTAATCAAATGCATATTACTAGAGAGTTTGCTTTGGGTTTTCCAAAGGTTGAAGGAAGATCTCCTCTACTGGAGTCTTCGAATGTTCTAACATTTGCGCCTATGAGTCTTGATAAGACTTGTTGTTATGCGGTGCTACCTAATTTGGGTGGGCACTGGATTGATCTCACGAGATCTTGTAATGTCTTTTTACATTGTAAAGAAGAATTACAGACTTCCTCTTGGGGGTCAGGTCTATCTTACATCTTTCGATGCTCGAACACTCTCTCATTCGTTTACTGCTGTCAAGGGTTGGTCCTCGCTGATATTTTATGGTTGATGGGAGAGTTGGAAGTCGTAGCTCTCATCCTTGGGGTGGCATCTCTGCCTCACCTCAGGCAGTACTCGCTTGAGAGACGTCTCCATTTGGCAGTATTGTGAAACCTTGACAAATCCGTTGCTCCGGGACGTTCTAGTCAGGTTTCTATAGCTTCTTTTAGTTCCTCTTCATGAGGCAAACTGGTGGAGCGAAGAACTGAGGGAGCGCTTGCAACCCTCTTCGTGTACTTTGCTTGCCACATCCGAATCATTTGCCTGAGGTGATTCGGTGGAGAAATTAATTGAGAGTGCTCTTTTGTCATCTATCGCGGATGCTTAACTCTTTCCACCTTCTCATCTGGAGGCGGAATAGCTGATTAGAGTCTCTACCCTTGTTTCAGCAAATAGATGCTTGCATCATACTTAGATACTTGTAGTGTAAACTGATGTACTAGTTGGTCGGCAAGCCTTGTAATAACTCTCATTGCAATCAGTAAAATATGTTTTATTTCTGGAATGTGTTCTATACGAAAACTCTTCTACACTGAAATGAAAAACAAAAAACAAGAAACAAAATCAAAGCAACAAATAATTTAACTCTGAGCGGAGACTAAGCTAATTCGGCCCTGAAGGAGGCGCAAATGGTCCTAGCTCATATTGTGTGATCCCTCTAGCAAAGTTTTTTTTGTAAAAGCTAACGAAGTTACTAAATAGTGGACTTCGTGCTGGCAGGCAGTTCTTTGCTGATCAACAACTCTTGGAGTTTGTGCCCGTTTGCTGAAGTATTGTTACTTAGCTCTTTGTTAGTCTGGATTACCTTGATAGCTTTGACTCCTGGGTCTCTGCATAGTTGCTCCTTAGTTATTTGGGTATTTCCGCCTTCATAGAGTAGTTCACCTCTTTTGTCTTGGCCCGATGCTTGACATGTTGGGTCTGTGGGCCTGAGCTGTAACTGACAACAATTTAGCGGCTTCAGGGCTGCATAATGACATTCTCTTGTGGCTGGCCGATCTCCTCGGATAGTCTCTTGGACATGGTTGGTTGTATATTCTATGCGTTGGTGAAGGGTGGATACCATTGCTTCCATATGATTTAGCCAGAGCCTTCCCTGAATGATGTTATAGGTGGACGGGGCGTCAGCTACCATGAACTCTTGGACAAGGTATTTCCTTAGTTGTGGCTCTCCTGCCACCACCATTAGATTTATCTTCCCAATGGGGAAGCATTTCTCTACGTTGAATCTGACCATAGGGTGGTTGGCGGGCGTTAGGTCCTTCTCTTGTAGCTGCATGTTGCGGAATGCATTGACGAACATGACATTTAGCGAGCTTCCAGTGTCCACCAAAGCTCTATTTACTTCCCACTTAGCAATAAGGATGAAGATGACCAGGGTGACATTAGGAGGATGTACCCCCTAGAGATCCCTCTCCGTAAACGCCAGTGATGGGATCGAGCTGTGAACTCGTGCGTGCTACACTTGTCTGTCCTCATACTGAGATAGTGTCCATATCTTAGTCTGTCATTTTACGGGACCTGTTTATCTGCTCTCCCTCGGGATAGACCTCGTGGAGGTCGTAGATAATGTTAAGAGCTTCATTTTTGATCTCCTTGACAGCCTATACTCTTTTCTTTGCTCAAACATGCCTCTTGTCTGAGCCTAGGAACTTCTTGAGTTTGTCTTTCCTTATCAAGTACTCGACTTCTCCTCTGAGTTTTCTGCAATCCTCAGTATCATGTCCGCCTTCCTTGTGGTAGGCACAATCTTTGTTGTTGTCGCGCCTAGCAGGGTCTCCTTGCTGCTTAGGCCGCCACTTCAGCTCTTCCCAATCCTTGATGGAATCAAAGATGTCGGACAGACTGGTGTTTAGAGGGGTGAAAAATTTGGACCCGACGTAATTCGAGTCCTTGTCTTGCCTAGGGTGGCCCGAGTCGGTCTTCCCGTTTGTGCACTTCATTTTGTTACTGTCGTCGTCCTCTTTCTTTTTTCCCTCTTTGCTATCTTTCGGAACAAAGGGTTTCTTGTCTGACTACGTCTTTTTTTGGCAGCCAACATTTTGTCTAGAGTGATGTATCTTTGGGCACCTCTGAGCACGTCCATCATTTTGGCTAGGGGGTTCAAGGTGACGAAGTCATTGAGCTTGCCTCTTCTCAGACCCAAAGTAAAAGCTGTGATGGCGGTGTCATTACTACAACTGTCGATGAGGGTCAGATTAAAATGAGTGACATATTCCCTTAACGTCTCATTCGGTTTTTTTATTTGTGGTCAGCAGATAATGCGGGCCCCTCTTGAGCCTTTGGCTGCCCACGAAGCGTGTAAAGAACGCCAATGCCAACAACCGAAATGAATCAATGGATTTCAGATGAAGGATGTGGAGCCACGACAGTGCCAACGTCTTCAGGCTTGCAAGGAATGATCGACACATTATTGCATCGGACCCTTCTTTGAGCGTCATTACTTGTTGGAAGTGACGCATGTGATCGGTCAGATCTCCTGTCTCGTCATAAAACTCCAACTTCGTTCGGGTGTATTTCTTGGGCAATGGTTCATCCATGATATGGTCCATGACTAAGGGACCGTGAGACGATCAACAATCTGGGATTGTCGCCCCATTGCGGAGGGGGTTATGCGAGACATGCTCGTCGGTTCTGGGCGCTGGAGGTGATCGGTCGGATCTCCTGTCCGTCATAAAATTCTAATTTTGATGGGGTGTATTTTCTGGGCAACGGTTGGTCCATGTTATGCTCCATGACCGGAGGGAGTGTGAGACTAAACAACACATTTGGGTTTGTGGCCCCATTATGGAGAGTGTTTGTGCAAGACGTGCCTGTCGGCTCTGAGCGTTGGGTCTTTATTAGTCGTGCCTACACCTCTTGTCCATTGAGAAGTTGTTGGGACTGCGCGGCTCTTGAACATGCTCTCTGGAACTTTCTGAGGAACAAGTTATTTGCTGCTCACGGTCTCCCTTTGCAGATGGATGATTATGTTGTTTGAGAGCTTCCAATGTCTCTACGATCTGCTGCATCATAGGTCCACCCTCGGGTCTACTATGGGTGCCAGTGGTATGGGGGTCTGAGGAGGTTCTTCCCGTGGCGATGGTAGAACTAGCGGCGCTTTGTCTGTTTGAGCATTCGAATGCTCGACATCATCTCCATTGTTGCGAGACCTTGTCGTCACCATCTCGTTGATTCTCTGGAAAAGGTGGAACTATAGTTCTTATTGAGAAAATTTGTCGTTCCCTACGAACGTTGCCAAACTGATGTAGTCGATTTATGCTCTCCTTCCTCGCTGCTTACCTAAACCTGCACAGGTAGCAAACATGAGCCAATGACCATCGTGTGGTGGTCGATGGCACTCTGATGCTTAAGTTAGATAAGGCTTAGGAGAGGCTTAAAACTATAAACTGGGTTATACTGTATATCTCTAGTTCATCGACCTTATCTCCCTTTTATAGTGAAGGAGTCCTTGTTCGGCTAGGCATTTGGTGACGTAGTTTAGGGAAAGTGATCTTGTTGTGGAGATCCTTTCCTGATTGGGAGTTGTCCATGTTGGATAGTTTCCCTACATGACTTTTGCTCATAGATCTGCGGGAGAGATTTTTGTTTCTAAATGTTGTCCATGCAAAGAAATTTCCTTGCCCGA
This sequence comes from Berberis vulgaris, assembly GCA_963556465.1. Classification (NCBI taxonomy): domain Eukaryota; kingdom Viridiplantae; phylum Streptophyta; class Magnoliopsida; order Ranunculales; family Berberidaceae; genus Berberis; species Berberis vulgaris. The sequence continues at coordinate 43,296,773 of OY747133.1, read as the reverse complement.
CTTATACTCTAATATATATTTCCTAATCGGATCCAATGTGTCGTTGGCCTGCCTGTCTTGGGTAGATCTCTCAGATACTTGCCTTAGAGTTCTTACGAGTATTGGGCCTGACTGCGTGATGTGTGGGCTTACTGGCTCATTGCAACTCGACCCTGAGTGTCTGGATTCTGCCAATGATGGGCTTGTTATTGTTTGGGCCTCACTGGATTGAGCGTGCAATCGTGTTTGCTTCAGTCTGCATACGAGATTTTCATGACACGTGTACGGTGCTGATCAGAGGACGGTTTAATGTATCATCAACTTTATTTCTGAAACTTTTCATGGTGCCATGCCTAAGGAGGAAAATGCTAAAGATTTTCTACGCCAAGTTGCAGACCAATTTGTTGCATTGGAAAAGGCGGAGACAAGTTTACTTCTTAGCAAACTTGTTACCATGCGGTAAACTGACAAAGAAATATAAGGGAGTACATAATGGAAATGTCTAATCTTGTTTCCAAAATGAGGATACTAAAGTTGGATTTTTCTGATGATCTCCTTGTGCACCTCATTTGATTTTTCTTCCTACATAGTTTAGTCCCTTTAAGATCAATTATAATACTCAAAGGGAAAAATGGACTCTTAATAAGCTCATTGCTCAGTGTGCGCAAGAAGTGAACGTCTATAACGAGAAAAGACAGAAAGTGCTTATATGACGACATTTTCCAATGGCAATTATGGCATTAAGAAAAAAGAAAATAAATATTTTTGTTAAAGCTAAGGGAACTGCATCTGATGGGACTTTACAGGAAAATGTGCAACAGAAACATGATAAGGTCGCCACATGTTTCTTTTACAAGAAAGCGGGTCATATGAAGAAGGATTGTCTCGAATATTAGAAGTGGCTCTCAAAGAAATGTGATAATTTTAGTTTTGTTTGTTCTGAATTTAATCTAGCTGAGGTACCACGCCATTCCTTGTGGATAGATACAGGTGCAACTATTCACATCAGTGTTTTCATGCAGGATTGCATAAGGAGTCGGAAACAAAATAATGCTGAAAGTTCATATATAGGGGAAATGACAATAAAGCTTGTGTAGAGGCAATTAGAGTCTTTAGATTAAAATTAGAGTCTCGTTTTTATTTGGATTTGGATGAGATTGTTTATGTACCATCATTTAGGCGGAATTTAAATTCTGTTTACAGTTTGGATAAATGCGGTTATACATTTTCTTTTAGAAAATGAAGTTTTAGTCTCTAACAAAATTTCAATGTTCCTTGTACTGGATCTTTGATTGATAATCTATATAAGTTAGACTTAGATGTTTCCCACTTACAGTCAAATGGAACTTTGCATGTTATTAAATATGGTAGCAAGCGAAGATTAATTAAAGAGACCTCATATATGTTATGGCACACGCGTCTAGGTCATATTTCTCGACCGAGTATTGAAAGGCTTGTGTCAACTGGAGTTCTTCGTACCCTGATTTTACAAATTCTATGATGTATTGAATGCATAAAAGGGAAACAAACAAACACCAGGAAGTTAGGTACTCATAGGAGCTCAATTGTCTTAGGTTTGATACATACTGATATTTGTGGTCCATTCCTTACGGCTTCTTGGAATGGTCAACTGTATTTTATCACTTTTACAGACAATTATTCTCACTATGGGTATCTATACTTAATACATGAAAAATCACAATCATTGGATGTGTTCAAGGTCGTTAGATCTGACCGTGGTGGTGAATACTATGGTAGATATGACGGTTCGGGCCAATGTTCAGGTCCATTTGCGAGGTACTTACAGGAATGTGGCATCGTCCCTCAGTACACCATGCCAGTGACTCCACATCAAAATAGTATATCTGATAGGCGAAATCGGACCCTAAAAGACATTGTTAGGAGCATGATTTGTCATTCTACCTTGTCAGAGTCTATTTGGGGAGAGATCTTAAAGACTGCAGTTTATATCCTTAATAGAGTATCCAGTAAAATAGTCAACAAAACCCCATATGACCTATGGACTAGATATTATAGGTCTATCACTCCAGATATTTGTTGAATTGACACTTGGTAGGTTCTTTGCACTAGGTAAAATATTCATTGTTACGAGTGATGAGTTTGCTCTAATGTCCAAAGAATGATTTATATATGAAAGAAATACATGAAAATTAAAGTAGAGAGTATAATGTATGATAAAGTTTTATCCATATTAGAATATTAAGCATATAAATGAAATGTTGGCAGATATTTAGGATTAAAGAATGTTCACTAAATAATGGCTATTACAGTATTTAAAAAGAACACAAGTTTATACTTATATGCTACAAATCTAATCAATTGGATTAGATATTCAAGTTAAAATTTTAGTGTACTGCCCATAATTCTTTGTTTGATGTAAAACATTTGATCAAACATTATGGTTATAAAGAATTTTTATTTTAGTGTTTCACGCAATAGGTTTCATTTAGAAACGTTATGAAATAAAACTGCTGATTTTATTCAAAGAATGACAATGGTTCATTCTAATTATATCAACTTCAAGTTTTTTTGTTGTTAAAGAAATGGTTGAGAATCATCCTATAACAATTAAGAATGTACCATATAAGGTGTTTAACGAGCATGCCGCTCGTTTACGGCGTGGTTAGCTCTTATGATGTTCTTTATCAGTGAGAGTCTATATTCCCATGGTTAATTGTCCTTAGTGATCGCCATAAAGATTTCTACTTTTTCAATTATGGTTGCGCATATATAGTCTGATTAAGTAGAATAAGGCGATTCGATTTTGAATCATAAGGTATGACCAATTGAAAATGGACATGATCAGGGATCACATTACATGTCATTTTCATGCTACACATCCATACTTTGATCTATGTCGTTGATTGTATTGGTATTTATGACCATGGATGGGTCCAACCACGATAAATGTGGTGAATGCCGCTATAATCCTATATTGATATTTTCAATGGATCATATTGTTTTCAGACGACACTCACAATTCTCGACAGTCAAGTTTTGAGCTGATAAAGTTTACTAGGTATAATCTATGTAGTCAATGTGGGAGATTGTTAGAATATTCTCTTAAGGTGGATCTACATAGTTCATATTATTATACATTGTAGACTGTCAAACTATAGGTGAGTGGTGTTTGATTAGACTCGATTAGTTTTGCTCATTAAGAAACAAGACTAGGGTCATAAACAAGTTTCTAATTACATGTTTTATGTCTTGACATGGAGTATGGAGGTTATTTAAGTGTAAATATCAATTTAAGTCTCACTATAATTTTATTATTGATGATGGGCTAATAATAGAATTAAGGTTCTATATTACAGTTGAGGTCCCCACTCCAAACCTAATTTCTTCATCTCCTATTTTTTCCATCCGGTTTGAGAAACACACGATAAATGTTCTGGAGGTGAGAGATCTCTCTGCTGCGTGTTGCTAGTTCGTGAGGATTGCTGCGAGAATATTCTTCATCAATAACAACATCAGGTACGCATTGATTACAATGTTTCTTCCTTGATTATTGACATAAGCTCTTGGTTTAGTATCAGTTAGATTCATACAATTATTTTTGCCATAGTCATGTTATCTGAGACTCTAGGTAGGAGGAATATGAGTCACATGTTCTGACCCATTTTATATTGGCTTCAAAGTTGGTGCATGGAGATGTTGAGCAAACCTGGTAAGTGGAGCGGACATGCATTATGTGATGCAACTTCTAATCTATAAGAATCCAAGTCTCAGCTCAGGGGTAGCTTTGTAGCTGAACCATATTGGAAAGTTAGATGGTTGCCTTAGGCCCCACCTTGTGAATAGGTCATATGCCATATAATATCTAACTTTAAATATCTAATATCTTTCCTATACACATATAGTTATGTACATATGAACATTATGTAAAGAATTGTATTGAAATATTATTATTGTGATTTATAGATTGAATACAAGCTTATAAAGCTAAACCTGACCTAACCTTCTAAAGATAGGAAACCTAAGACTTCTTTTCTTTAACACCCCCTCAAGTTGGAGTGTATGTTTGTAATACCCAACTTGCTAAGAAGATTATCAAATTGATAAGTGCTCAAAGATTTAGTTAACAAATCTGCCCGTTGATGTAGTGTTTCAACATGCTCAGTCTGAATAGTACCCTTTTATATCTTTTCTCTAATCAAATGACAATCAATCTCTATATGCTTCGTTCGCTCATGAAAAACCGGATTAAATGCAATATGGAGTGCAGCCTTGTTGTCACAAAACAAGAGAGCCGCCTGAGGATGATTAATGTGCAAATCATTAAGAATGTACCTCAACCAGGTTAACTCACACCATGTAGAAGCCATGACCCTATATTCTACTTTAGTTGTAAATCTTGCCACTGTAGTTTGTTTCTTAGCTTTCCAAGAAATTGGTGAATCGCCAAGCATGACACAATAACCTGTAATGGATCTCCTAGTATCTCTACATCTAGCCCAATCTGCATCACAATAAGCTTTCAACTGTAATGAGCCGGTGGAAGCGAAAAAATACCCTGTCCTGGTGAAACCTTGATATACCTCAAGACCTTGTGTGCAGCATCCAAATGTGGTATCCTAGGCTTGTCCATAAATTGACTTAGGACATGTACTGAATAAACCAAATCTAGTCTCGTGATCGTTATATATATCAATCTTCCAACAAGTCTGTGGTATTTTGCGGGATTTGGTAGTAAATCTCCATCATCCTGTGTGAGCACCAAGTTTTGATCCATAGGATAACTTGAAGGCTTTGCTCCAAGATACCCTGTGTCCTCTAATATTTCAAGTGCATATTTTCGTTGAGATAAAGCAATCCCTTTGGATGACCTCGCGACTTCAATGCCAAGGAAATATTTCAATTTTCCTAAATCATTGAGTTTAAATTTTACAGCCAGAAATTTCTTTGTTTCTTCAATGTATTGGAGATCATTACCTGCCAATATTACATCATCAACATATACAAGAATTGCAGTAAAGTTGTTACCCTTGGATCAGACGAATAATGAGTAATCAACCTTAGACTGATTGTAGCCTGCTGATATGAGAGCAAAGGATAACTTAAGGAACCATTGTCTCGAGGCTTGCTTGAGACCATATAAGGACTTGTTCAACTTGCATACTCGAGTCTCCCCCTTTCGGCCGAATCCAGGAGAAAGACTCATGTACACATCCTCAATAAGATAACTAGAAAGAAAAGCATTGTTGACATCAAGTTGACATAAATGCCAACCCTGTGTGGCTGCAAGAGCAAGGAGAATACGAACAGTAGTCGATTTAGCAAAAGAGCAAAGGTTTTTTTGTAATCAATACCTTCAACTTGACTGTATCCTTTAGCCACAAGACGGGCTTTCTAGTGCTCAACACTACCATCTAGATTAAGTTTGATCTTATAGACCCATTTACAACCAACCGGATGTTTGCCAGGAGGAAGAGGTTGTAAAGTCCAAGTGTTATTGGTTTCTAGAGCGTCAATCACAGTTCTCATGGCTTGACGCCACTTTGGATCCTGCATAGCCTGCATAAAAGTGGTGGGTTCTTTGACTAAAGAAAGGGAAGTGGTGTAAGCCTTGTGAGAGGTGGATAAATGGTTATAGGAAAGAAAATAAAAAAGGGGGTCAACAATACCTATAGAAGGCCCAACGTTCAAAGCAGATGAATGAGATGAAAAGGAAGGCAATCGAGCATCAAGATGATATTGTTGAAGATAAGATGGTTCACAGGTGGCACGAGTAGAGGTGCGAGGTGGGAGAAGTAGGTCTAAGGGTGGAACAGGGGCAGGGGCGACCATTTGGGGTTGGGTTTCCGAGGTTTCCGCCCGGTCGGTGACTGAGACATCGGATTAGGCGACCGATCGATGGGAGTGGTCCGACTGGTCAGAGAAAGGCATTGTTGGAGGATCAAAAAGTGAAGCATGAGCGACCGATCGGGAAAGTGTGTTGGACTGGTCAGTGATGTGATTGTGCATTTTGTTAGAAAAATAAGGAAAAGTCTCCTCATGAAAGATGGCGTCACGAGAAACAATGACCTTTTTGTGGGTGAGATCATAGACTTTATATCCTTTTTGCCCGTGAGGGTATCCAAGAAAGACACATTGACTAGAACAAGCATCAAATTTGCTAGGACGTTGGGCATGTGTGGAAGCGAAACATAGACAACCAAAGACTTAAAGGTGAGAGTAGGTGGGTGATTTGTTAGAGAGAAGTTCAAAAGGCGTTATGCCTTTAAGCACAGAGGACGGTGTGCGCTTAATGAGATAGGCAGCGGTGAAAATTCCTTCTCCCCAAAAATGTTTAGGGAGATGTGCTTGAAACAAAAGGGCACGAGCAACATTCAAAAGATGTCTATGTTTGCGTTCCGCCACCCCATTTTGTTGGGGCGTAGAGACACAAGAAGTTTGATGAGTAATGCGTTTTGATGCATAAAAATCACTGAGAAAAAATTCAAGTCTATTATCACTGCGAATAATTTGAATTTTGGAAGAAAATTGGTTTTCAAAATAATTAATGGAAGAAATTAAGAGTGTGCGTGTGTCAGACTTGTGTTTCATGAGATATATCCAAGTACATCGTGTATAATCATCAACAATGGTGAGAAAATAGCGTGCTCCAGAAAAGGAAGCATCGTGATATTCTAACATGTAATAAGAAAAAAGGAGCAATACTCGAAATATGAGATAAAGGAAATTTATTTCTAGTTTGTTTGGCCAAAGGACAAATAACACATTCATTGGAAACACAAGTACTAACATGGCGAAAAGAGACAGGAAGGAGATGAAGAGCTTTATCTGAAATGTGACCTAGGCGATTGTGCCATAACACAGAGTTGTTGTCTCGAGTGATGTGACAAGTAGTGTAAGTTGTGGTGGTGGTGCCCTCCAGATAGTACAAACCATCAAGCTCAGTTGTTGTCCCAATCATCTTCCCCAAACGAAGGTCCTGTATCAGACAAGAATTTTTAAGAAAAATGGTGAGAAAGAGATAATGTTTTGTGAGTTTGTTAATGGAAATTAAATTAAGATTAAAATAGGGAACACAAAAAACATCATGCAAGGTAAAAACAAAAGAGAAAGTCATGGTGCCAATGTGTGTAACAACAGCGAGTGTACCATCAGGAAGCTCAACGATTCGATTGTGGACAGTTTTGGAAGAGGTGAGTAAATGAGGGTTATGAACTATATGATCAGTCGTGCCGCTATCAAGGATCCATGATGAACGAGAGCCATGAGATTTGAGAGAGAGTACTTTACCTGTCGATTTTGTAATAGAAAGGTCACTACCAATATTATGAGCCTTGGACTTGTTGTGGAGCAAGACCATGATTTGCTTGCACTACTCGGAAGTGAATGGAAAAGGATTGGATGGCTGCACATTAGAAGAAGTGGACACGTTATTGCCCCTAAGACGATCTTTATGAAAACGTCGTTGTTTAGTATGATCGACTCTCTTAAATTTCCAACAATTGTCGATAGTGTAGGCTTTCAATCTACAATAATCACAAGTGAGATGAGAACGACATTCAACAGCAGTATGACCAACCCTGTCACATGTTCCACACTTGGCGTCGGGATTAAAGGGCTTTCGGGGTACTCTCGACTTGTCAATGTTGCATGCACATTTGGGATCAATACTCCGCATGACAAAAGCTGCAGCATTAGGTATGTTGGATTTGCTTGTAGAAATCTCTTGCTGGCGTTCCTGACGAAACACAAGGGAATAAACCTTGTTGAGTGGAGGAAGTGGATCCATCAACAAAATTTGACCCCTAACAGAATTGTAGACATCAGTTAGCCCCATCAAGAACTTGACTGAGCGTTGAGTGTGGACATATGCGAGAACGGTGTTTATGGTGTCACTAGTGTCTTCAGCAAAACCAACCACAACATCCAATTCGTCCCATAGAGCCTTCAATTTGGTAAATGAGGCACTCACATTCATCGCCCCTTGAGTGCATCCATGGATTTCAGATTCAACATGATAGATATGCACGTAATTAGTTTGTGCATACCTTTCTTTCGAATCAGCCCACACATTATAGGCCAATTCACAGTACATGGCACTTGCCTGGAGGTCAGGTGAGATGGCGTTGATGAACCATGATTTCACCAAGCTATTGCAACGATCCCATTGTAGCAGTTCGTCATTATTGGCGTTGTCGCCGGGTTTTTTGATAGATCCATCAACAAAACCCAATTTGTTTTTGGCTTTGAAAGCCATGGTCATTTCTAGACTCCATATGTTGTAATTGGTAGGAGTGAGCGGATGTGAAACAAGAACCACCCCAGGTTGATCGGAGTGGTAAAGAAAGTATGGGTGATGAGGATTGTTATATGGTGAGGTGGTGGTGTTTGAACCATTGTTTGTATTGTCGCCCATGGTGGCGGCGGGTATGTAGTGTATTGGTGGGTCTGACTAAATCGTGGGGGTGCTAATAGCTGATCCTTTAAAAACCTTTTTCTTTACTGTACTGGATTGCTGATCAATTGTTCCAAGAGCAGTCTGTATATCTCTGGTGTTGAAAGCAATGAGGTGCAAGCAAGAGCAGTTTGCTCCAAGAACTTTTTTTTTAAAACAAAATCTTCTTTTTCCTTTCAAATCAGGAAGACGAAAATGAAGCTGCTATCTTCTGATGGCGAATTTGATGTGCGATCGCTGCTATCTTCTTATGGCGAAAACGAGAGATGGCGAATCTGATGTGCGATCGCTGCTCTCTTCTGATGTTGAGACTGATGGAAGCCCTTCTTCTGATGATGATGATTTGCAATTGATGATAGGTTGACGATGTTCGATTTATGGGTTGATGATGTTGGAAGCCCCAATCGATCTCTTGTTGATGATGGTCTGAATGTTGATGATGGTGATGATGTACTTGGATTTATGTTGATGATGGTCTGAATGTTGATGATGTACTTGGATTTATGATGGTGATGATGTTTTGACGATGTTTTGATGGTGGTGATTGCAGTGTTGATGGTGCATGCAATTACTTTGTTCTGATTACAGCGTTGATGGTGATGATGTTTTGACGATGTTGATGGATCACTTTTGATGGTGACGATGTTGATGTTGATGGATCACTTTTGCAGTGATGGTGAGATTGCGTGGCTGCATGAGGCGGTGCTTGTTAATTTTTAACAAGCGAGAAGGATTATCGGCGCAGTGGCTCGAGTTTAGTTAATCAGAGAAGCCTCGCTCTGATACCATGAAAAGAATTGTATTGAAATATTATTGTTGTGATTCATAGATTGAATACAAGCTTATAAAGCTAAACCTGAGCTAACCTTGTGGAGATAGGAAACCTAAGGCTTCTTTTCTTTAACACATTATGCGTAAGAAGATATTTTTATTTCTTACCCCTTGTATATGAAACTCTCTTTGTGATTACGAATGCATTTGGGCTCTTGTGAATTTGAGGAAAAAGTAAGTTATTTATTTATTATTTTTTGCTTTCTTACCAATATTTTAGAAGTAGTGGCTTTGTTGCAATAACTTCTAGAATGGGGACTACTCTTGGTCTTTTTCGTGATATTCTTATATGAAAATGGCCCTACTTGTAGTATTCGCCTTATGCCTCGAGTGGCAAATGTCCTTGACTTTGTAAACCACATGTTCAACACTTTTTGAGTAATGGATGAAACGGTTTTGTTAGTTTGATTCTACTGCTTGGCACTGGGGATTCCCTTAAACCATGTCACTGAAGTTTAAACTTCAGATTATTGTTGTTTTGAGAAGAAATGGTACCACTTCCTTTTCAAAATGTCGACTTATCAAGAAAAAAGCTCTGTGTCCATATTATATCACGCGACTCTCTATCATTAACAGAAGATTTTAGATACTATAGATAGATGTTAATCGCATGTGGTTGTGATATGTGATTTATAATGCAGCCAATTCTCAGTGTGATTTTGCATGATATCTAGGATACTACTTCCGGTGAGTTTCTGCTGTGCTTCTTTGGATCTGCTGACTAAGGGTCACTTATATGTGTTTTGAGTTGTGAATGTAGTACTTTCTATTAGTTTTTAGTGTGATTTTCTGTGAAGGTGTTGCCATATATGGTGTTATTGTGGCAATCATCCTACAAACAAAGCTAGAAAGCGTGCCTATGTCCCGGATGTATAATCCCGAGTCTCTCAGAGCCGGATTTGCCCTGTTCGCCTCAGGAATCATTGTTGGCTTTGCCAACCTTGTCTGTAGGTATTTTACTTTTCTTACCTCACATTTCCTGAAAATCTGGCATAGACTTACAGGATCTTAATTTACTTTGTTCCTTCTTGTTAGAATTTGAAGTAAGTTTATGAAAAGATCTATTTTATTTCATTATGAAAAGATGTACAATCTGTAATGCTTATATAGACAACTCAAATGATGTTTAGCTGTCAAAACAAATGCTCTAACAATAACAACCTGACTAACCAACTGTCTAACAACATGACTAACTATCTCTGACCATACTGTCTAACAACCTATCTATTAGCCATTGCTTTGCTAATGACTAATTATACTTAACACCCCCCCTCAAACGAAGGGTAGATACATCAACCACACTGAGTTTGTTACGTAGCAATAGGAACCTGGGTTTACCAAGAGCCTTAGTGAAAACATCAGCAACTTGACTAGATGCTGAAATATGATGAACCTGAATGAGCTTGCGAGCCACCTTCTCACGCACAAAGTAAATGTCAATCTCAATATGCTTGGTCCTAGAATGAAGAATAGGGTTGGCACTAAGCAAAACAGTACTCTTGTTGTCACACCAGATAGTAGGAATGGAACAACCAATTTGTAGTTCATGAAAGAGGGATTGCAACCAAGTGAGCTCAGCTGTCACTGAAGCAAAACTCCTATACTCAGCTTCAGTGTTACTTCTGGAGACAATGCTTTGCTTCTTAGACGACCAAGAAACAAGGTTAGCACCTAAATACACACAATAGCCAGATGTAGACCTCCTGTCATTAGGGTCAGAAGCCCAATCAGCATCGCAATAACAAGTTACCTGAAAAGGAGTAGGAACAATGTGAAGTCCAAAAGTGGGTGTAGCCTTGAGATACCGTAAGATTTTCTTCACTACTTGCCAATGTGATTCAAGTGGATTCTGCGGGAATTGACAAACACGATTCACAGAATATGCTATTTAAGGCCGAGTGATTGTAACATACTGCAATGCACCAACAATGCTACATTACAATTGAACATCTTGGACTGGATCACTACCCGTAGCAAACAATTTTTCACCCCCACTCATAGGAGTGGATAAGCCATTAGCATATTGCATCTTAGCACGACACAAGAGATCAGAGATGTATTTAGACTGAGATAGAAATAGGCCATTGGTAGTATGTTGAACTTGAATCCCAAGAAATAAATTAATAGAACCCAAATCCTTTAAAGAGAATCTAGCATTGAGCTGATGAATGATCTGAGAAACAGCCTGGGAATCAGCACCAGTGATGAGAATGTCATAGACATACACTAGAAGAAAGATAGGAGATGGAGAATGTCGGATAAAAAGAGAAGAATCAGACTTGGTGGGAACAAAACCAAACAGAAAAAGTGTATGTCTGAGTTTATCAAACCAAGCCCGAGGAGCCTGCTTTAAACCATATGAAGCTTGCAAACAGCCTTGGGTCGTGAAGCGTCAATAAACCCAGGAGGTTGCATCATGTAGACTTCTTCTGAGAGATCTCCATTCAAGAAAGCATTGTTGACATCTAGCTGAAATACAGACCATCCATATGTGACTGCCACTGTGAGTAAAACACGAATTGTAGTAGGTTTAACAACCAGACTAAAGGTTTCTGCATAATCAAAGCCAGCAACTTATTGAAACCCTCTAGCCACTAAACGGGCTTTGTATCTGTGCACTGTGCCATCAGAATTTTGTTTAACTTTGAATAGCTAACGACAACCAACAATAGAACGATTCTGAGGAAGATCCACCAGTGACCATGTATGATTTCTCAGTAAAGCCATATACTCATCCTGCATTGCAGATAGCCAATGAGGTGTCTCCAAAGCCTCCTGCAGACTAGAAGGTGTAGTTGAAGCTATATAGACCTTGGGCTTGTAAATACCAGCCTTGGACCGAGTGACCATAGGATGACCAGGAGCAACACTAGGAATAGGCAGAGGAGCCTCACTATCAGCAGTCAGAGGAGCAGGACTAGTAACAGGACTATCACTAGAATGGGTCATAGGAATAAGACTAATGTCAGGAACAGGACTAGGAGCAGGATGATAAGACAGGACCACTGAGCTAGAGGAAGGAGTATTACCAGAAATGGATGGCCTAGTGTCAGTAAGGTGAACGGGAAAAGGAATAATTGCAGGAGAAGGAGCAGGAACAATAGGTAGTGAGTTAGAAGAGAGAGTATGCCATTTTGTATAAGGAAAAGAAGTTTCATGGAACATAACATCTCTAGAGATATACAACCGACCAGTAGATGACAAGCATTTGTAGCCTTTATGTTGAAGACTATAACCAAGAAAAACACATTCAATAGATCGAAACTGAAGTTTGGTAGAATTATAAGGTCGTGTGTTAGGAAAACAGGAACAACCAAAAACTTTAAGTGTACTATAATCAGGAACTTTGTGGTAGAGAACTTCATATGGTGAAAGGCCCTTAAGGGCAACCAAGGGAACTCTATCAAGAAGAAAAACAGATGTCTGGACTGCATCATCCCAGAACTTCATTGGAAGTGAAGCATGAGCAAGCATGGTAAGAGCAGACTCAATAATGTGCCTTTGCTTTCTTTCAGCAACACCATTCTGCTGATGTGTAGTTGGGAAAGCAAGGCGATGACCAATGCCATGTTGAGCTAGATACTTGGAAAAAAATCTATACTCCCCTCCCCAATCAGACTGAATACATTTAATAGGGAGACCAAACTCTAATTCAACTTGAGCTTTGAACTTAAGAAATGTTGAAAAGGCATCAGATTTGTTGTGTAAAAGAAAACCCCAAGTGAATCAACTAAAACCATCAATAAAGTGTATGTAGTATTTAGAACATGATGAAGACAGCGTAGAAGCAGGACCCCATAGATCAGTATGAATCAGTTCTAAAGGTTTTGTATATACAGTAGAAGAACTAGGAAAAGGGAGTTTGTGTATTTTTCCTAAACAACAAGAGGAACAAAACTCCTGATTGATCGTATTGGGAACAGACATATTACATCTGGTAAGAATTTTCTGCACAAGAGAGAAGGATGGATGACCCAATCAAGCATGCCAAAGAAATAAAGGAGAAGAAGACATAGAGGTAGTATGAGAAAATGGACTACTTGAGTTAGTATGATTAACTGAAACACAGGCAGTTTGATGGACAGTGATACTGGGAAAGAGAGAATGCTGACTGACTAAGGATGCTGAAGTGCGGACAGATGCTGGAATGCTGACTGGGAATACTGGAATGCTGATTATCGGGCTTGGAAAGCTAAAATGTTGACTGACTTGATGCTGAATAACTGAGTGACTGGCTAGGAATGCTAGAATGCTGAAATGCTGGAATGCGGACTGATGCGAGAATGCTGGAATGCTGGAAGTCTGACTGATGCTGGAATGCCGACTGAGGAATGCTAACTATCGGGCTTGGAAAGCTGAAATGCTGACTGACTTGATGCTGAATTGCTGAGTGATTGGCTAGTAATGCTAGAATGCTGAAATGTTGGAATGCGGACTGATGCGGGAATGTTGACTATCGGGCTTGAAAAGCTGAAATGCTGACTGATTTGATGCTGAAATGCTGATTGACTTGCTAGGAATGCTAGAATGCTGAGATGCTGACTGATGCAGGAATGCTGAAATGTTGAGAATGCTGAGATTGCTGAGAATACTGAGAAGGCTGAGAATGCTGATCATGCTGGAAATGTTGAGAATGCTGAGAGTGCTGAGAAGGTGAATTACTTTGAATGCTGACAGGAACGCTGAAATGCTGACTGGAAGACTGAGAGGGTTGATATGAATTACTGACTTGAAATGCTGAAAGACTGGAATGCTGAGATGGACTGGGAACCTGAGAAGGACTATGATCTGGAATACTGGGAGAAATACTGAGAGATTCTGCAATGAGAGACTCAGGTTTTGACTTGGTAAACAGCATGGATGGAAAAACATAGAGTCGTTTGTTAAGCTTCCCTTCCAATAGAACTCGATGTGTGACCTGATCCTTGACAAAACAGAGGTCAGGATGAAACTCAAAGTAGACACTATTATCTCTTGCAAACCGAGAAACACTTAACAAATTCTTAGTTAACTTAGGAACCTGAAGAACATTCTGAAGATGTAAAATTTTTGAAGAATTAGAGGACTGAATAAAAGATTGACCAATGTTCTCAATTGGTAAAGCTGAACCATTACCAACAAACAGTTTTTCTTCGCCATGATAAGGAACGGATGACATGAGACTCTGAGTATATGGAGTACAATGATCTGTAGCTCCTGAGTCAGGATACCATCTACAATCAGAAGATGTAGAAACCTCACCTGATCGCATCATGGACTGTGAATTTGCACTCAAATAAGAATGAGGAGACTGACTAGAAGTAGCAGAAAAGGCATGACGAGGAGTTGGCATAGCTAGTTGAGATGGTGAGCCTGAAAAAGATGATTGTAAATTGGAGTTCCATGGATTTGCAGTATTAGTATCAAACCGATTATAACATTTGAATGCAAGATGTCCAATTTTGCCACAGATTTGACACTGAGGACGATTTGATCCAGATCCAGACAGCCTATATCCTCTTCCAGAACCAGATCTTGAACCTCTTGGGTTGAATGGAGCTCTGGACTGTGGCCTCCAACCTTGGGAGTTCGACACAAATGTTCTAGGTGAAGGTTTGTAGGATGTATGTGCTACATTAATTGAACTCAAGACATCAAGATCTTTAGCATGTCTTTCACTCCTGGATTCCTGAGCAAGCAAGAGAGCCTCAACTTCTGCCACACTATAATCATCTGATCTGGAGCTCACGGATACTACAAAAGTATCATATATCTGAGGTAATCCATCAAAGATATCATTGATATGATCTTTTGAAGACAATTGATGCCCTACGGATGCTAACTGATCAATAATGGATTTAAGCTTCAATAGGTAGTCATTGATGGACATACCTCCTTTCTTGAGATTTTGTAGTTGAGTTCTGAATTGAGAAACCTTGGCAACAGTTTGAGAGTTGAAGAAAGTCTCAAGAATCTTCCAAATGTGTGCAAAAGTAGAACAACATACTAACCTGGTAAGCAAAGATTCAGTCATGGAAGAAAGAAGCCATGAGAACAGAAGTTGATCTTGCTGTTCCCAGTTGAGATATTCAGGATTAACTCTATTGTTTGTTTGATCTTCCATGGAGAGAAATCTTGACGGAGGTGAAGTGTTCTCAATGAACTTCTGAAGTTTGTGTCCTTTAATCGTTGCTAACACTTGTTGTTTCCACAACAAGTAGTTGTGCTCATTCAATTTTACAGACAATGAATGAGTGAACATCACTGGTTTTGATTCTGTCATGGCAGAGTTCACGAGTGATGTAGCATTGGGTGAAAATCTGCCATTGATACCTCTTGAAAACTGAAAATGAAGGAGAAGAAGAAACTATAAAACGAAGAGTTACAATCTGTGCTCTGATACCATGTTAGAATCTGAAGTAAGTTTATGAAAAGATCTATTTCATTTCATTATGAAAAGATGTACAATCTGTAATGCTTATATAGACAACTCAAATGATGTTTAGCTGTCAAAACAAATGCTCTAACAATAACAACCTGACTAACCAACTGTCAACAACATGACTAACTATCTCTGACTATACTGTCTAACAACCTATCTATTAGCCATTGCTTTGCTAATGACTAATTATACTTAACACTTCTGGCTACAGGCTGTGTGTGGGTATCATTGGAAGCAGCTCCTCACTTTTTTTGTGCAGATTTTAGTGATTGAGATCTTGGCAGTGCGCTCGGATTGTTTGGAGTAATTGTTGGAATAATTATGTTAGCTCAAGCAATATGGCCATCAAAGACGGCCTAGAGTGTCGTTGCATCGGATTCTGGTCACAAAATCTTCGTATTTTCTCCTGGTTGATCTCTCTGAGGTATTGGTGCTTGTTTTATCACCTTTCAGCAATAGGTTTGTGCATGTATTTTCTCAATTTTTTTTGACCAAGTACACCGATGTATATCAAACAGATCCATAAAAATAATGAAATTGCGGCTTTGCTATCCCCTCTTATCTCAAATTACTGTTTTCCCACTCTATCATTGGAGAGCTTGTGCCATTATAGCCTCTCATTATCCAGGGAGACTGAATTACGAGTTGCTTAATAGATTTCGTCTAGTCCCTGATCCAATTTTTTATGTTGGAGTATTCTCCATTCTCTCAGATTTTGTGGACTATCATAGAGTCCCTCATCTCTCCTCCTCTTATGTCAATTGAGTTCCTCTTTGTTAATCGACCAAATCACCACCACCTTTCCTTCTCATATGTCCTTGTTTAAATAATGTTATGTTTTTTGGTCCCTTGTTAGTTAAGGATATTCTTATTTGGCACCCAAAGTTCTTGGTAAGTAGACCTTCATGACAAAAAAAAAAAAAACAAGTTCAGTTACATTAAACAAGTCATCCCATCCATTTTTTGAATACAATTGTATATGCCTACTACGAGGCCTTAAAGTAATACTTAAACGCATGCTGATGAATTTAAGCAATTAATCTTTTCCATACTCTTTTGCACCCTATGTAAACACGTGCAATGCACATGAAAAGTTAACATTGTCTTTTCAAAATGGAAAATGAAATGTAAATGGAAATGGTCACAAATGATCAAGTGGTTGAACTCTCACCGCGTCTTCACCCTTCAGACAAGAAACATAAAGTTTTTTTGAAAAATGACTTTTAAGGTCTATTTTTTCACAAAAAATACTATTTAGTTACCGTAGTTGATGTAATTGCTAATTTGTGCATATTTTTATACTTTTATAACTAACAAGGACTATTTTATTAACCCAAATTAACCCAAAAAGTTATAAGACATTTTTACTCTTCAAACAAATAGAAAACCTACTTTTATGACCAATAAAGACTATTTTCTTAATTATTCTAATTATAACCAACCAATTGCTGGTTGGGTTAGATTATATAAGTTGATGATTTCTGGTATTTTATTTTTACAATCACTCTCTAAAACATATTTAATGGAGCTAAAAGTATCACATTATTATTATTATTATTATTATTATTATTATTATTATTATTATTATTATTATTATTATTATTATTATTATTATTATTATTATTATTATTATTATTATTATTATTATTATTATTATTATTATTATTATGTGTGTGGGGGAAGGGGATGATTTTAGTTCTAAGTAGATAATAGTTATTACCTCTTAACTCGCTCAGTAATAGCCTTAAAACTCAAACTGTCAAATTTTTTGATATATAGAGTCATCAGTTTGTTATTCAATGTTGCAAATCGCATGACTTCAATAATCGTTGGATTTGTTAGGCTAGACTAATAAGTTGATGATTTTCGTCAATTTACACTTTCCAAAACACATCTAATAGAGTCAGAAATACCACAAACTTGTTTAGTTATTATTATTATTATTCTTTTTTTTTGCATTATTTCAGCTATAAAATTATCACAATGTTTACCTCTTAACTCAGATCGTTAATAGCCCTAAACTTGAACTGTAAAAAAATCAAGAAAATTAGTCTACATGAATAATACTCAAGTTTTTTTTTTCCTGCAATGATTGATATTTATGAAATAGAGAAGTGATTGAACTATCTGTGATTGGGGATACATCAAAGCTTTCAAAAAAATTTCAATGAGTGACAGTAGAAATTGAGGAGGCTATCAAGAACAATAAAAGCTATGACTGATCATTGCAATAATAATAATAATAATAATAATAATAATAATAATAATAATAATATTAAGTAAATAAATAATAAGAACAATGAGATACCTCTAGCTCCATTAGATATGTTTTGGAGAGTGATTGTAGAAATAATGTCAGTAATTATCAACTTATATAGCCTAACCAAACTAGCAATTAGTTGATCATAATTAATTAAAAAAAGTCATTTTTGGTCATAAAAGTATAAACACGGGTTTTATATTTGTTTAGGAAGTGCAAAAATGTCTTATAATTTTGTGAATTAATTTGAGTTAATAAAATAGTCTTTGTTGGTTATAAAAGTGTCAAAATAGACACAAATTAGCCATTACATCAACTACAGTTAGCCAAAGATGTGATGGCTCAGTGGTGGATGGTATCCTAGGTCAAACCTAGCCAGTCACATTTGGAGTGGGGTTAAGGGATTAAGAAAAAAAGAAAAAACCCACAGTATCTAAATAGTCTATTTTTTGAAAAAGTAGGCCTTAAAAGTCATTTTCCCAAGTTTTTTTTTCACACGTTGTTTTTTAATCCCTTAACCCCTCTCACCCAGATGCTGCCGATTGGGTTTGACCCTGTGACCTAGTGATACCATCTGCTACTGGTCAACCACTGAGTCATCACACCTATATCAAAAAGTTTTTTTTTTCTTTTTGGAAGGTGAGTTGGGTTTTCAGGATTTCATAACTTCTCAAAGACCACTGAGCCCACACGTTTATATCTGACGTATATGTCCATGTGTTTTACATAATTTCCACCCTTATGAGGATTCACTACGAGTAATGCTCTCCACTTTAAATTATGCGCAAAAATTTACTCCCTCAACCGCTGCAAGGGAGCATGTAGAGAGCACAAATTTGAAGGTAAACAATGCTTTTTTTTTTTGCTTTTCATTTTGGGCTGTCATACTATTTATACACAAGATTTCATTGGACAATTAAAAAAATAATTTCACGGTGTCAATCAAACAAGAATAACCGTAAAGAAAAGGCAATGACTACTCCACACCACTAAAAGTATTGTCTCACACCATTTAACTCTCCCACACCACCTGTTTTATTTTTCACACCACCACTCTTTCCCACACCACCTATATAAACATAAAAACTCAATTTTCTCCTCCCCATTCAAACCGAAACACAAGTCTCCCCTCCCCCATTCAAAATTTCCCTCTCCCCACAATGAAATATTTTGCAAACACAAAACAAACCCTTGAAAATCTCTCAAAATCGAAACCCAAATCACAACCTCCCCAAAATGCAACCTCTAAAAAACGCAACCTCTCAAACGTAAAATGCAAAATCGAAGGCAATGGTGGTTTTGGTTGCATAAGAAGGAAGACATAGTGACTACTACGTGCAATGTGTGCCATGAAACAAACACGTCATTCGTCAAACTGTGGTGCTAGGTAAAAATATGGAAAACGGGTCGTGTTTTAGTTTCCATATAAAACAAAAACACACTGGTCATGGTTCGCTGCGAGTTCTAATATATCGGGGTCCATAAACCAATTTTTGTTGTCTATCCGCACCTGACCTTCCGAAATTAACAAAACATTCTTGGAAACCTTGACCCCTGACTCATGCCACATTCCAACCCACAACTGTTCATTACTTTCAAACTCCATCAGTAGGTATTTTTGTACCTGTTTCCAACCATTTTTGCTGTTGTAATGTATGAATTTGGCTATGCATCAAAATCTACAATTTTCATCGCTTGGAACATTCTCAAGGTTGACAATATAATCCCGTATCAAAGACGGAATTTGGCTCATCAATCTAGTGTTACAAATTTTTGGCTTTTCCTTTTTGTTTGACAACTTCGTACTTTGCCTTTTAGTTCCTCTTGAGTCATGGCGTATTCGTGGCCTGATGGATCCCTTTTTGTCGACCTCTCGTGCTTAGACAATTTCTTCTTTTTAGGTCTCCCCTTGCCAGCCACAAGTGCTAATGGTTAAATCATTACAGTTGAACTCGGACAACTCAACTCTAAAAGCTTCCTCTTCGTCACCAACTTCTGATTATGAGTTGAATCATTAAACCTATTCATATGAACGTCGACCACTGAGTCTATAATCACATTCCCACGTTCACTAATAGGTGTTGTGCCAAGTTGAAGCTAATACTTGTCTATGGTGCGTACTGGAATTTATTTTGTGGAGTTAGATAACCTATAAGTTCATGAGCACAAGGGAATCTATGAGTGGTTCGAAGCACATACCACACTTGACAGGGTCATTGCCCAGATTTTCACACCTTCGAATTTCTAAATTGATCAAATCAATAGCTTTGTACACCATCGACCCATGAAATTTGCCAAATAAACTGAACATATGCTCAGCCTTCACCTTCGTCAGACTTTGTTGAAATGACGACTCTATCTCTACCAGTTGGATTATTCGATCATATCATGCATCTTTGTCCATACATTCAAGAATATACCTTGTGAATTTTCCAACGAATGCTTCAAATTCGAGTGTGCCCCTTCAACTCGACCGGTTGTCCATTGGCCAAAATGCATAAATGTATTGGTCCATGCACTGACAAAGTACTCTTTATGAGGATACCAAACCGTCTTGACATATTCCAAACACTTCAAGTATGATGCTCATCTTCTATCAAAGTCAATTGTGGTCTTATTCCATTTCTCCTCTATACTTGATCTATACAAATCTGAAACTATAAACTCGGCCCACCCGTCATTATCCTCAAACTGTTTTTTGCAGTTTTTCTCAACATTTGTGTTTATGTGCCATGTGCACAATAATCTCCTTACCTTAGAAAAAACTCGCTCAATAGCCTTGATCAAACATAATTCTCTATTAGTCACAAACACGCTTGGTAAGTTGTCTGGCTAAAAAATTCCTACAAGTTTTTCCAATGCTCAAGCATATGACTCTTCCTTCTCAGAACACATAAAACAAAATACAACATTGAAGGTCTTTCTAGTCGACGCCACACCAACAATTTCAAACGACATCCTATAGCGATTCATTTTATATGTGCAATTCATAAGCATTACTTGTGAAAATACTTTACTAACTAGATATATTTAGGATGCGTCCAAAAAAGGTTGGTGACTCTATTCCCCTCATCAATAGTATGCCACTCTATGTAATTGTGCTCCCTCAACAAGTGTAGAGTATGTTGCAAAGTCGTTCTGCCTTTTTGTTGGATTGTCTTTATCCGACAAATTAGATTGTAAATATTCTTCAAATTCGAGATATTATTCTGATACATCTCTTTCAATCGAGACAAGATGTGGCGAGGGTTCACACCCGACTTCTCCATATTCTACACATATATCATCTCATTTTCATTCAATTTACAAGCAAACAAATGACCAACAAGTAAGGTTGATCGATGATGATTGTGGGTTCCACAAATCACTTGCAACATCCAATGGTCATTCTATAGTGGGATCCCTCTCAACTGAAATCTACAGCCACACTTCTTTGTATTGCTTGATCGAACACAATTCTTTACCCTTTTGTCAGACTTCCTTCCCCTTTCACAACCAAAATGGATCATTCCCTTCCGTCTTTGATTAATAGATTCCGATTTAGTGATAATAACAACTATGTTATTATCCCTACCGATGCCTTGGACTCAAGCTATCAACGCAGACTTTGATGATAATACCTACAAAAATTTAAAACTTGTTAATAACAACATATTTATAACAATGAAAATTGATGAAAACGAAAACACAAACTATCTTACTTCGTCCGTAACAAATAAGTGATCATTATTGACTACCAGTGCCATTGATATTTCTTCATTGTTAATGTCACCACTTCCATCATTAAGTAACTTGCCATCAACATTATCATCATCATTCTGCATAATGATTCATTTTATAATTAGTTTCATATATTAATAAAAAATTTAATTTACTTTTAACAACAAAATGACGGTTACCTCTAATGGTACGTCTATGAGTTCACAATATCGTCAAAAGGAGTGTCCATACTTATTACATCCATTAGATATGCTCATGCACCAATGCATCATACAATAGTTAAACAATTATCTTGAAAATAATTAGATTAAATTTTTTTTTAGGCAAATTACCTCTATTGGAATGAATTGTTCTTGCTCTTTAAATTGATCATGCAACCGAGGAGGAAGAGATGAGGAGGGCGAGGACGATGAGACCAAGGGTTTTTGCGATTTTTGGGGTTTTGGTGAAGAGGAAGAGATAGGGAAGAGGAGGAGGACGAGGAAGCTTGCAAGGAAAAGGAGTTTGCTCGCTGAGTTTCGGACGACACGCAACAAAGAGTGCGAGAGATCGAGGGAGAGAAGTTTGCGTTTTTTGCGTTTTGAGATTGGGTTTTTTTTTGTTAGGTTTTGCATATTTATTGGTGGTGTAAGTAAGAAAAAAAAACTCAATGGTGGTGTGAGACAACGTTTTTGGTGGTGTAGAGTAGTCGTTGCCTAAAGAAAATCAACCGGGCTATGAGCAAAGATTGTGATTTCGTATTTCGAGTTAATTTTGGTCTCCTGATTTTAAGAAATATTTCGTTCTGTGTAGAAAAAACATAAAAATTTCGGTTGTGATTTCGAATTTAACAACAAATGTTATGCATTTTAAACTCTTAAATACTAGTAAAAATGATTCATAATACCATACAAACCATATATTACATAAGAATCACTTACATAACACAGTTTTGATACTAAAAAAAACATTATAACATCTTAAATATATGAAGATTAAAATATTTATTTCTTTTCTCAGGAAAATTTCAACATATTTCAGATTTCGATAACTTCAAAATAAGAAATATTTCGACATAGAAATCACATTCTTTGACTATGAGAACATTTGGCTGGGGTAAGTACTAATTTGCAATTTATAGCGGGGCAACAAGTATTTACCCAATCAAACAATCTAGAGAGCCAGGCCCTTAGAGCCGGGACAGCGATAGGGGGTTCTCTGTCCGTGCGATTGTGTTCGATTGGAGCATTACGAACATCTTTAGGATGATGAATGATATAGAATGATGAATGGTACTGGGCCGGACCTCACTCTAGAAAAGCCGAAACCTCTCCGCCTCCTTTTCAAACTCCCTCGAACAAAACCCAACTTTAACTTTCAACTCTGTCTCTCTCTATAGTCAAGTCTCAACAACAATAGCGGCGGCGACAATGGTACTCTCTAACCCTTCCCATCTTCTTCACATTCTCTCGCTCTTCGTTGTAGGATTTTTAGGGTTTGATCTGATCTTCTATTCTATGCATTTGTTGTCTACAGGCTCTCCCAAATCAGCAAACTGTGGACTACCCTAGCTTCAAGCTCGTCATCGTGGGTGATGGAGGAACAGGTACTCACTTCTCTCAAAAACCCTAATTTTAATTTAGTTTCTCCTCTGTTTCTTAATGCTGCTGCTGCTTCACTGCAGGGAAGACTACTTTTGTGAAAAGGCATCTCACAGGAGAGTTTGAGAAGAAATACGAGCGTAAGTCATTTTTGTTGTTGTATTTTTTGTGATTGATTTGGGGTGGTTGTTCTCGATCTTGATCTTTGGGTTAAATGAGATAGATTTGTTTGTGTCATCTGTTTGTTTGCAGCTACCATTGGTGTCGAAGTCCATCCTTTGGATTTCTTCACTAATTGCGGAAAGATTAGATTCTACTGCTGGGATACTGCTGGCCAGGAGAAGTTTGGTGGCCTAAGAGATGGATACTAGTAACTCTTTAATCTCATTTTCTCTATGCTTTTCTATGTTAAACTTGCCTTATACTCTAATTTTGATGCCCTAGTAATTGCTGGATCTTTCGCAAATCTCATCTGTGTCTTTTTCAATAGGATTGTTTGGGTACACAACTTAAATGTCTTATGTGTATACAATATTTAATGGTTCGGGTGAGCAATGTTTTTGATGTTTCAAGCTGAGGGCTTGTATAAATTCTTCATGCTTCAAGTTCTGGGTTGTTTTTCCTAAGCCTTTTCTTCTTTATGAGGAGGTTCACTTTTTATACTAAAAGACTTGTTGAGCCTCGAATAAATGGAATAAACTTGTTGCAGCTTCCCCAATCTCTGTGGTTGGTTGCATGACTGTTGATGTTAGGAATACTACTTAACCCAATCTTCTAGGTTTAATACTTATTATTATTATTATTATTTATTTGTTATTATCATCATTATTATTATTATTATTATTATTATTATTATTATTATTATTATTATTATTATTATTATTATTATTATTATTATTATTATTATTATTATTATTATTATTATTATTATTTTGTTATTGTTATTATTTATTCGTTATTATATTTTTTTGTTGATCTACCATGTTTATACTTTAATCTTTACATAGTGTTGTTTCAAGTTTGTTATCAATTGTTTTATTTACCAGTTTACGTCTTCCTGGTTCCATAAATTATGCCGTATTTAGTGTCGTACTCCTCGACTTATAAATTCTTTGTTTAATTTGCAGTATTCATGGGCAATGTGCAATCATCATGTTTGATGTCACTGCTCGTTTGACTTACAAGAATGTCCCAACTTGGCATCGCGATCTCTGCAGGTGTGCAGTATCTTTGTTTGCAATTTTTTTTCTTTGATGATATGAGTCAGACATTCTGGTAATATAAGCCTAGATGTTTTTGAACATGTACTAATCAACAATCCATGACTAAAAATCACAGGGTTTGTGAGAATATCCCAATTGTTCTTTGTGGAAACAAAGTTGATGTCAAGAACAGGCAGGTGAAAGCCAAGCAAGTAACATTTCACAGGAAGAAGAATCTTCAGTACTACGAGATTTCTGCAAAGAGCAACTACAACTTTGAGAAGCCTTTCCTTTATCTCGCTAGAAAACTTGCAGGGTAATTTTTATGATTTTTTTCCATTCATTTTCTTTTTAATTGTTTGTTAAAATTTTCAGTCAGATCCTTTTATAATGTAAGATGATAAAATGACGTAATAATTCAACAGAGATGCCAACCTCCACTTTGTTGAGTCACCTGCTCTTGCTCCTCCTGAAGTTCAAATAGACATGGCAGCACAACAACAGTAAGTTATTCTGAATCCTCCTCTCTTTTTGTTCTCACATTTCTTTCATTTTCAGTGTTATTGTTGTTATTGTGATTGTATACGTATAATTGTGATTATTAGTATTCGGTTCGTTGTTTGATTGAGACAGCTAAATTATACAATAAAAAATGGACCAAAACATGGAATGAAAAGACAAACCCCTTTCATGTTATGTGTATAGTTATGAGCCTTTAGCTTAGAATCAGCATTATGCCACCGAGCACAATCATGTGTAATTTTCTAGTTTCCCTTGGATATCTAAATGAAACCTAGGGATTTCTTCAGAAATAAACTGAATGTTTTATTCTTTACACAATTCGAGTGAATTCTTCCACAGATCCTTGACATGGAATCTCAGAGATGCACATTTTGAAAATATAAAATCTTATGTGGTCCAACACCCTTTTATTTATTCTTGAGCATATGATGCTACACTTTGTTCAAAGAAGACATGCAGCTGAAAGATTTACATTTACATTTTTTTCCTGAAAAGAATGAAGAAACAGTTGGGTGTATATAGTGGCGGAGCCAGGATTTTCACTAGGGGGCGTGGGGGCAAGTTACCAATTATTTTTCAATTGACATCCTAAGAATTTGTATGTATGTGTGTGTATCATCATGTATACTTTTTTCAGTTTTACTTTTAATATTATTGTCAACCCTTGAATTAATTTTAACTTTACTGTGTTGATTTGAGTTTCAAATTTAATTAACTATAGTTTTTGAAAATAAAATAAATTAACTTGTTAAATGATATTGCAACACTATTTTCCTACTATTAGTACAGTCAGAAAGGGGATTTAATCTAATTTATTAAATTTAATGTCAGGCAATGAAGTAGTGGACATGTCTGGGTTATAAAGATAAAACAATGTGGGAACTAATAGGTAATACTATGGGACCTACATATATAGGTCATTGAAGATGCAAAAGGAAATTCAAGGCTGGAATTTATTAATTAGAATGAAGAGGGTGAAATAACACGAGACAAAGAAACACTACATGAGTTATGGATTTTCATGAAATTTTTGGGGGCAAACAAGTTACTCGAGGGAGCTGAATTTTTAGACTTGGGGGGGGGGGGAATCTTATAAAGCGAGAGCATGGGGTCTCTCTGGGCTTGTATGTGGCTCCATCCCTGGGTGTATAATTGGGAGAGATTTAAGAGTATAGTGACTTTCAGTTTGGAAGTTCATGCTCTTAATATAGATTTTAAGGCGTTCAGTGCCTCTGTCACTGTTGGTCAGTTTCTTCCATTAATAAAAAGTGCATTGTTTGATAAAAAAAAACACATTTTTAAGAGAGATAATAACACAGTGATATCACTCCTTCCATTGTACGTACGTATAAGCACGAGTTGATGATAACTTCATTATGAAAAATGACTTGGAAGTTTTTTAATGGTCTAACAGCCTTACTTATGATTTGGCTTACCAGATTTCTTTGTTTGAAGTATATTCTACTGTAATTATATTCACTATTATTATTTTTAAATATTGCATTTGTTTTCTGCATAATTTTTTGACATGTGGAAAGATTGGTAAATACTGTGAATATGGTTTTAGAAAGTGATTGTTTTCTTATTCAAATCCATTTGTTGTTGTAGACACGAAGCTGAGTTGGCTGCAGCTGCTGCTCAGCCTCTTCCTGATGATGATGATGATGCATTTGAGTAAAGATTGTATTCTGCCTAGTCAGGTTTCTGCAGATTATGTTTTCCCAGTGCTGTGCAACTGCAGCGGTGCCTCATTTTCTTACTTCTGCTGTGGATGTGTGGCGTCGTTGATTGTTTCATCAACATGAGAGTTGTTACTTTAGCTTTCTTATTAAATCACTCATTTTTCTAGTGATGGATGGGTGTTTCTACTCCCATTTAGGTGATTTTAAGTGATTTATTTTAGTAGTGACTGTATCGAAGCTTTACAAATTGCAGTGAGTCTTGATTTTGGGCATGGCTTTGTGCAAGTGATTTTGGTCGTTAGTTGTGGTGCTCCATGAAATTCATTTGTCAGAAGGCATTTGTAGTATTTTACAATTTTAACTCTGTTATTGGGACATCCAGACTACTTTGTAGAAGAGAGTCATATTTCTGTTGGTGGATGAACGGAATTTATCCTTTTAAGGAACCATGGAGCAAGGGTGCTCTTTACATATATTGCAAGTGCTCCAAGGGTGCTTAATATGATAAATTGCTCTTTACAACCAAGGGTGCTCTTTTCTATTTACAACTAAGGGTGCTCTTTACATATATGATAATGGATAATTTACATATCAGAATATATCAGAATATATGATAATTTACATATCAGAACATATCAGAATATATGATAATTTACATATATGATAATGGATAATTTACAACTAAGGATAATTTATGGCTACACAACATATCAGAATATCTCAAAATTGCTCTTTACTTCTATTTACAACTAAGGGTGCTCTTTACATATATTTCTATTTACAACTAAGGGTGCTCTTTTCTTCATATTTCCTCATACAACCAAGGGTGCTTAATATGATTAATTAAGGCGTGTAAGTCACACTTAATTAATTAAATGTTGTTTCACACACACTATATAAACAGGTGCATGTATTGCCTATGTTTACTCAAAACTTCTTCAAACAAAGCCTTTTACAGTTCTAACATGGCTTTAGGGTGGCTTGTTCACTCTGTGTGCACAGCATTATACCCTAAAAATGACGTTACTGGGTTCACAAAGAATGAGTATGGACCGACAAGGATGCTGAAGTACCCCAATGGAATGAAGGGAACAAATGAAGGAAAAACTACTCGTAAGGCTACTTGTCCAACAGAGTTCCAGATGCCCATTCACTACCCAAGGTATCAAAAAGTTGATTATGAGAATATGGAAGAATGGAGGGTGGACATGCTGCTCAAAGAATATGGTATTAGTTTTGAGGGTACCCTTGATGAGAAAAGGTCCTTTGCTATGGGTGCCTTCCTCTGGCCTGACCAAATTTGATCATCATCAACTCCATTACTCTATATGATCATCCCATATCGCATATGGCATATCATCTTGTATCATGTAATGGATGGTCTATTCATGCCACTAATATTGCTGTATTTTGGTTATTAAGGCTTGTTATTAGTACGTAGTATAACTAGTAACGACGATGTTTAATTAGACTGTGACATATAGAAAGCGAGTATTTCTAATGTTTGATATACAAGTTTTAGCTGCCCTGCCTCCTTTGTGTGTGTGTGGTTTTTTTTATTGGACTATTTGTAATAAGCGATTTCTGACCCTGACCTTGGATACATCGAACGTTCTTCGTACAACTGCATGCCTTTCTCAATCACCATGATTCGACAATATATTATCCAATTTTCTGAGTTCCCCATGTGAATTGTCTGCTTGTATTTGTTATCTTCTGTCTTGGTTGATAGGATTGCAAAAATGTCCTTAATACTTTCACCTAGTGACATTGCTCTCAAACAGATTACAATTTAATTAATCAATGATACAATTTGATTAATCAATGACTATTGATAAGATGATCTTTTATTCACTATGAAACTAGTTTCTTCGCTGAAACTCTTGTTTCCAATTTCAAATTTAGTTCGCGGGTACCTCAAATCTCTAGGATTGTGGGAGATTAAGATATTATTTTGTTTCTGATTTTTTTTTTCTAGCTAGGAAGAAATGGTTGAAGGAGGAATCCCTTAAATCCCATTTGTTTATCTTGGTTGCAAATGCCAAAATAAATTTGAAGCCCCCTAAATATGACACTTTTGGATCCCAACATAATGGCAGTGTTCTCTGTGTCTTCATAAGATTATGCATCGATATGTTTGTTTTGGTTGAAGAAGAAAAAATTATATATATTTTTGGTTCCTTACAGTAATCTGTTGTTGGTTGGGATGATACCTAGGAACAAAGCTCACAAAGTCACAATGATGCTTTGTGAAGGACAGTCCAGAATTCAGGTTTAGGCTGAGAAAGTTAAGTCCTAATGTTATTTTTTCTGAATTTGGCAAACTATACACCTCTTTCTTGTAACATTCTAACAAGAAGTCAAGTAGAAAATATTAAAAGCATACAATAACTAAGTTATTATGAGTTGATTTTCATAGTTAGAGAGTAGAGATGACGTTTTAAAGGCGTTGAGCTTTCATTGAGGTCTTAGAGAATTCAACTTTTACTGGTCTCAAACTCCCTTTTCATATAGACCTTACGGTTTTAAAAGCATTTGACTATGAATGCCCACACATCAAGACCTGTATCAGTGCCCTTAGACATTTGCTAGTTTTCTACCACATTTACAAATTTTTTTCGGTTGACACTACAAGACCTTATAGGGCGAAAGACACGAATTTATAGTTTTGATTTCAGTTAAAAAAAAAAATCTTTATTGTTTATTTTTCATTTCATATTAAAACCAGTTACGCTTAATTCTGGATTCACCATTCATTTATCCATAATGCATTTTGAGGGCTATTAAGACAATAAAAGTATGATCTATAAAACAGTCCTTCAGGAACACAACAAAACAGAGCATCACGAAGCATATTATGGGATACAACAAAAGGGTACAAGACCGCACCCTACATATCTCGATGCCTAATAAACATCGATGATTTAGGCGGTCATCTACTTCGATGACCATGGCAGTCTCAATGTCACTAACAGTAAAAATATCAAATTGAAATCAACAATCTGGCCTAGCTGTAGTATAACTAAAACAGGAAGGCATCTTAACACACTAAAACAGGAAGGCAACCAAAACTACCTCAGCTTTCAGCTCTTCCATTCCTTGTCCTGATTTTCGAGCAAGCCTTTTTACTGCAATCTCACTCCCATCAGGTAGCTCCCCCTTTGATAGATTTTCAAGATTTAATGAATAAGTACACAATACATAAGTAATAATGGTGCAGTAACCAGGAATAAAGACAGATGGATCTGTCATTAATGTAGCTAGCTATGGAACTATAATTAGAAATTAGATAGGGGTAGCGATCTAGCAAAATAACACCTACAGTCTAAGCTCTATTTTGGTGGGAAGCAATTCTTAGAATGCAGTAGAAATCATTAAAGAAGAAGATGGAACTTCCATGGCAGGCTATATTCCATTGTTGAAAAGGAAATGCATAATGGTTGACAAGTTTGCAGGTAGTTTGTTTTATCTAGTACAAAGAAACAAAGAGAGCAGCTGACCTCTTGGGAAGCCATTTTACAGGAAACTTATTAATGAGTTCAGCTCATTTGTTGATGACTTGAAGAAAATAGTTTTATTAATGCGGACGCAATTGTTTATGAGTGGTTGTAATAAGTTATTTGATTTATTTAAAATGAAGGTTTGTGGGCCTTTATTAACTTCCTCTGCTCTTCAGGAAAAAAAAAAGTATTCATGATAGTTATAAGTGCCAAAAATTCTTAAACTGCACAATACTGATGAAGGAATTATCTGAATTCTTAAACTGCACAATACTGATGAAGGAAATACTGATGAAGGAATTAAGCAAAATTTCCCTTTGCTTTTAACATTAATTATTAGAAAACAAATGCCAAGATGAGATCAAATCACGAAGAAATGATTGCATCTGTATAACATAAAATATATACCTTGCACTTTTTCCCTGTGGCCACATCAATAACCCTAATCACACCTTTGAGTCCAGCGGCAACCAATAATGGACCTCCATCAACATTGCATGCCCAACTCACAGTGTAGAACGTCTCTTCCTTCTGAGCATCAGGATATATGCCCAAAACATTCTTTAGATCACAAAAAACTTGCATTTCCACACACAAATAAGTCCAAGTAAATAAGAACAACGTTGACATGAAATTAAGTTCAATATTCTTACATCTTCATCCACATATTTCTGTAGAAGCGAAATTCTACCACCTTCCCAGACCCTGAAAAACAAACCAAATTTAAGTGAATCAGAAACCCTAGAGACGGATGACGAAGAATAAACCCTAAAACAAAAAAAACAAAAAAAAAAGGGAGAGAGCAGAGTAGTAGATACATAGGTTTTGAGGAGAGCTATATCGTCTTCATCAAAAGGGCGAGGTTTCTTCTCGTTGTTGACATCGATATCTTTAGGTTCAGGCACCATGATTCAGATGGGGGATGGGGAAGAAGAAGAAATTGAAGGGAAGAAGAAGAAATCGAAGGGTTTACGAAGAACATACCTTTGATTTTGATTTCACAGGCAGCAGCAGCAGATCGGTCGATCATACACTCATCTATCTCCCTCGATCTCTCTTTGCATCGATCTCCGTCGATCGTCCCTCTCTAAGTCTCTGGCTCTGTGAGTCGATCGACTGATCTTCTTCTTTTCAGTTCTTCTCTCTCTTCCTCTGTTCTGTACATTCTCTTTTTTTCTTTCTTAGGTTAGATTGACCAAAGGAAAGAATAAACCCCAACTGAGATCCTATTTGCACCCAACTTGCGAGATTTCACATTTGGCTTTAAAAATTGA
The DNA here is from genome assembly GCA_963556465.1 of Berberis vulgaris. Taxonomy (NCBI): domain Eukaryota; kingdom Viridiplantae; phylum Streptophyta; class Magnoliopsida; order Ranunculales; family Berberidaceae; genus Berberis; species Berberis vulgaris. Next base: position 43,265,368 of record OY747133.1, on the reverse strand, counting down.
TGTTTTATTTATAACGACGGTTAAAACCGTCGCAATTAATTATAACCGTCATTAAATAATATTATTCTACGACACTTGAATAACCGTCGTTGAATATGGTATTTAGCAGCAGAATTTTCAAACCGTCGCTAGATAACCGCCTCTAAATTGTCAATTTCTTGTAGTGCATGGTGATCAGACAAGAAGATTTTATATGTCTAGTCTGACTTTGTTGTCCTGACTAGTTTAATACACTTCTTGGTCCGACATGGTGATTGGACAGGAAGATTTATAAATAACTTCCCAGTCTGACTTTGATGTCCTACTAGCTTGATTGGCTTCGTGGTTTGATATGGTAATTGGACCAGAAGATTTGTAAATAAGTTTGACTCGGATGTCTTGACAAATTTAATACACTTCGTGGTCCGACATGGTGATCGAACCAGAAGATAAGTCTGGGTCGGATGTATTGACTAATTTAATATACTTCGTGGTCCGACATGGTTATCAGACCAGAGGATTTATAAATAAGTCTGACTTAGATGTCCTGACTAACTTAATTCACTTTATGGTCCGACATGGTGATCAGACCAGAAGATTTACAAATAATTTCCTAGTATGACTTTGATATCCTGACTAGCTTAATACACTTCATGATCTGAAATGGTGATCGGACTAGATGATTTATAAATAAGTCTGACTACGATGTCATGACTAATTTAATACACCCAAAGGATTTATAAATAAGTGTGACTCGGATGTCCAGACTAATTTAACACACTTCGTGGTCCGACATGGTGATCGAACCAGAATATTTATAAATAAGTCTGACTCGGATGTTCTGACTAATTTAATACACTTATTGGTCTGACATGGTGATCAGACTGGAAGATTTACAAATAATTTCCTAGTCTGACTTTGATGTCCTGACTAGCCTAATACACTTCATGGTCCAACATGATGATCGGATCATAAGATTTATAAATTATTTCCTAGTCTGACTTTGAAGTTCTGACTAGCTCAAATTACTGGAGCAAGAGACGAAAAATTATTGGAATGTGATAGTTAATTGATAATACATTTTCAAATGTTCTACATTCCATGGCCTCTTGAGTTGCTCAACCTCCAAAATTTTCTAACTAGTGTGTTCCTGGTTTATCGATTTTTACCACTTTGTATGGCACTTTCCAATTTAAGTTCAACTTTCCTGCACTTGGTTCTTTTGTATTGAGCCGGATCTTTTTGAGTACCCAATCACCGATTTTAAATGAGGGATGTTTGACTTTTTTTTATTGTAGTAGTTGGCCATTCTTTGTTAGTAGGATGTGACTTTGATTGAAGCTCTGTCATGTCTTTCTTCGAGAAGATCTAGTCCAACGTGCAGTACTTCAATGTTGTCCTATATTTAAAACTCTTCAAGTCTGAAGGTTGGCATGCCAATCTCGACTGGCACCATTGCCTCAGATCCTTAGGCTAGGGTGAATGGTGTTTATCTGGTTGGAGTTATTTTTGTTGTTTTGTAGGATCAGAGAATGCCTGGTAATTTGGATACCTACAATCCTTTTGATGCTTCAAGCCTTTTCTTGATGGCCTCTAGGATTATTCGGGTGTTTACTTTTGTTTGTCTGTTAGCTTGTGGATGAGCAGGTGCTGAAAAGTGGTGTTTGATGCCCAAGTTTTCGCATAACTTTTGACATTTTGCCTTCAAATTGGGGCCCATGGTGACAATTGTTTTGGGGACTCCGAATTTGCATATTACCTCCTTCCATAAAAAGTGGTCGATCTGAGCTTCTCCTATATTTGACAGTGGTTCTACTTCTACCTACTTGGTGAAGTAGTCCACTGCTAGAAGGAGGAACTTTTTCCTGACGGAGATTGGAAGTGGGCCTATGATGTCCATTCCCTATTGTGTGAATGGCCACATATTGCTCATAGGGATTAAGTTTTTCCCTGACATGTGCGTGTACGGAGCAAATCGTTGGCATTTATCACATAACCGAACGAGTTCATTTGCATCCTTTTGCATTGTTGGCCAGTAGTATCCCAATGTTAGAGCTTTATGAGCTAGTGTTCTGCCTCTTAGATTATTCCTGCATATGCCGAAATGAATTTCTTGAAGAACATAGTCGACGTCGCTGGGTGAAAGGCATCTTAGTAGCGGACCTCCTATACAGTATGTTATTAATCAGTGTGTACCCTGCTACTCTATTCTGTAGCTTACAGGCCTCCATTCTGTGTGTTGGTAGAGCACTATTTTGTATGTACGCCAGAATTGGAGTTATCCAATTATCTTCCTGATCTATTGTGCATATTTCATGTGCATTGTTCTCTAGAATTGAGCTTTCTTGTTTTGTGATGAGGGGATTGTCGACTTCTTCAGTACGTGACGCTTCTTTCGCCAGGCTGTCTGCTATGTTGTTTTCCGCTCTTGCACATCGTTGAACGGTGATTGCATTGAAGCTTTCAATCAACTCACTTTCCTTTTGATGGTATGCTTTCGTCCGCGCATCTTTCACTTAGAATTCGCCATTTATGGACTGACAACCAATTTGGAATCAGTGAAAATGCTGAATTCTTTTATTCCGAGGTGTTTTGCCAGTTATAGTCGGACTATTACTGCTTCACACTTTGCTTCATTATTTGAGGTTTTGAAACTGAATTTGACGGCCTTTTCCTAAGTCACCCCCTGGGTTGCGTTGGATGCTCCATCACAACATAAGATCCATCCTTGGGTATTGGGTTTGGCGGTTTCATGCTTTGTCCGGCTGATGCTTGTCACCGCTTGCGAATTCAGCGATGAAGTCTGCCAGTGCCTGAGCTTTTATTGCGGTCTTAAGAGCTCAGCTGATGTCGAACTGACTGAGCGCTATCGCCCACTTCGCCATTCTGCCAGACAATTCTAATTTATGTAGTACTGATCGAAATTAGAGCTATTAATTGGTTTCCTAAAACCAACCGAACCGAATCGAATTGCCAAACTGAAATCGAATAGTAAAAATAGAACCGAACTGAATCGAATAGAAATGCATTCGGTTCAATTTCGGTTCTTGTTTTTCACACATCCGAAAGACCGAATCGAAACTAATTTTTTAATTTCCAGCCACAACTTCCAATGCACTCAAATTTTTTTTAATTCCACTCTGTCTATTTCTCTCTCATTTTCAACTCCCTTTTCATATCCAAGTTCCAGAGATTCCCACCTACTCACTTTCCTTTTCAACTCCCTCCCACTCACTCTCTATCTTCTTTAATTCCCACCAACCTAACCAACCACACACTCACTCTAAGATTCCTCCCTTCAAGAATGACCTTCTATCTAACTTCACTTTCCTTTTCAACTCCCTCCCACCAACTCTTCTATTTTTTTAATTCCCACCCACCACCACATTCTCCCTCTCCAAGAATCCTCCCCTCAAGTTCATTAGAACAATAGACTACAAAGTATAGACTGTGTTTGAGTTTTCAAGATGGCCTGAGAAAGATGTGGTGAGTGAGACGAAAGTGGGGGTGGCCGGTAGAGACGACAAAGTGAAATAAGAGTGAGAAGGGTTTGTGATGTCGGGGGTGGTGTGGAGATGAAATCATAAAGAAGGTAATGGTGGTGGCTGAGTTCAGACAGAGAAAGGTGCTTCAATCATATAGAAATAAAGGGGAAAAGGATGGTGGTGATGGTGGGTGAATTAAGACAGAGAGAGATGGAGAAAGGTGGTGATGTAATTTTCTATTCTGTATTCTTTTTTGAGTTCTTTCTTCTCAACAGAGCCTGCTATGATGGAAAAATAGAAACTAAAAAAAAAGGAAAAAATCGACAAAACTGAAACCGAACCGATCAGTTCGATTAGGTGTCGATTTTCTGTTTGAAAAATAAGAAAATCGAATACCTAGTTCGGCTCGGTTATGGCCAATTTTGAACCGATCAAACCAATTAACAACCCTAATCAAAGTGGATGTTCGGTCATGATTGTGATGGAGTGGGCCTGGAAGTATGGCCGCAACATTATGGAAGATATAACCCGGGCCAATGTTAGTTTTTCTAAGGGTGGATAGTTGGATTCTGCATCCGCAAATGTTTTGTTGACATAATATACTAGCTTTTGTGTTCCGTTCTCCTCGCGTATCAGTGTGGAGCTGACTTCGTGTTTTGATAGTATAATGTCTCGCCTGGTTTCGTCTTTGATAATAGTTTTGTACTCCCCATGTATGCCTTTCGGTTTTGGAAAGCTTGTTCGCATTCCTCATTCCATTTGAACGTTTTGTCCCCTTTCAAGATCTTCAAAAAGGGTAGGCATTTGTCTGATGATTTGGAGATGAACCTGCTCAAGGCTGCTACTTTACCGTTGAGGCCTTGTACACCTTTGATTTTGGTGGGCGATTTCATATTGAGAAACATTTGTATCTGTTTCGGATCAGCTTCGATTTCGCTTTGGTTGACCATGTACCCGAGGAACTTTCCTGACTCTACTCCAAATGTACACTTTTATGGATTTAGCTTCATTTTGAACATGCGAGACTGGGAGAAGGCTTGCTGTAGGTTTTTTATGTGATCATATTTATATTGGGTGATGCGTACCACTACTTTTGTACATGCGAGACTGGGAGAAGGCTTGCTGTAGGTTTTTTTGTACATGCGAGACTGGGAGAAGGTATGCATCACTCAAGCAGTATATTGGGTGATGCATACCACTACTTTTATTATCAGAAGGCTACCTTAATTGTTCATCAACTCAGCCGACTAAAACATCCTTCAAAACCTTGGTATTATCAAAATATAAGTTAACACCTGCGCTGGAACACTTCCGATGATTTTTTTAGTTTGTGGATCCACTTTCCAACGGGAAGATTTACATTTAGGACAAGTCTCACTACCTTGGTGATCTCTTCTAAATAAAAACAATCATTAACACAAGCATGTATTTTTTGGCAATCAAGTTGAAATGGCTTCATTAATTTTTCTACCAAATTTGTGTATCTTGGAAGTGTATTCCCAGAGGTAATAGATCATGCAATATCTCCAACAAAGTATCGAAAGTGTTTCCAGTGTGATTGTGCATAGACTTATACTTGTATAAGGCAATCGTTATTGTTAACTTTGTTAAGTCTGTACAACCTAGGTACAAAGGGGTATTGGCATCCTCTATTTGATTAATGAAATCTTCCTCACTTGGATATTCAACATTCTCCCTAGTAGCTTCATCGTGCATATCTTCATCTCTCTCGCTAACCACATTTTCTTATTATTCTATATCATCATCTTCTATGCACAAGTTGTTTGAATCAACCATTTCTACATCAGGATTCTCCTTAGATAACTTCCCCCCATTCCAAATCCAAGTTTGTACAACAAATTAATACATTTTATAACTCAAACAAGTGAACTTCAACCCTTTCACCTTTATGAGATTTCATATTTTGACACATTTTACATGGACATCTAATCTTTTCTTAGTTTCTATTTGACTTGGCAAATTATACCAAACTCTTAACTCCATCTTGTATGCTATTAATGAGAATATAAGTGATTGTTAGTTTTGGGTGTTTATATGTACACTTTGTTAACATAAACTCATAAGTAAATAACATTTTAAGCGTGAACCAAGGATTATGACATGCACTAATTTCTAACTCCAAGCACAAAGTTTAAACCTGAGATCACAAACTCATCAAGGAATTACAACTCTATCTCAGATCCATAGTACACAAATTCATGCATTTAACCGAAATTTCAGTTAAGTCTAACCCTATAGGGTCTGAGAGTATATGTTTGTATGGATATGAAGAAAGCACCCTAACCAGGACTGTCCATTACCTATGGACTTTATTTAAGACCACGTTATGAAATTGGGTTTACTCGGACTACCTAAAATTGTATAAGTACATACCAGCTTTGCTACAGAGCGAGGGAAAGGGGCGAGGGATGGGTATAACCACCCATCCTCCTCGGGATGAGCGCATCGCGTTGGAGATGCGCGCGGACGCTCATCCCGAGGAGGATGGGTGCTCCCTTTCCCTCGACCCCTAGAATTTTCCAAGTACATACTAATACATTCAAATACAACCCAATTTCATATAAGAGAGTCCACAGTGATTGTGGACAATCTCTCAAGATGTGGTAAAGTGCACATAATTTCAAGCCAACAATGTTACGCGTCTAGAGAGCTAGGCCTGACGCCAGGAGAGCGCCAAGGCGTGTTGTCCAGCATGTGTTGAGGAGAGAGAAAGATAAAAAAAATTCAAAACAACAAAACCCAAAACCCTCTCTCAAATGTTATCTTCAATATAATGTGTAAAAGCTCAAACCTCTTTTTCTTAGAAGAAAATGGCTTCTCGTCACCATGAACAACAAAACCCAAACCTTCTTTTTTATGCTTTGTAGTTCAAGAAGACAACTTGGATGAAGAAGAAGAAGGAGAGAATGGGTTAGTAGTAGAGAGGGAAGAAGAAGAGAGTTACAATCTTAATGGAATAATAACTTCATCATCAACAACAACAACAACCCAATCTTCTTCTCTACTACCCCTTTTGTTATTAGAGCAAGACTTGTTTTGGGAAGATAAAGAGCTTCTCACTTTGTTATCTAAAGAACAAGAAGCACATCAAGTGATAAGGAATAACTTAAAATCGGATTCGAACTTTGTTCATGGCTAGACAAGGGGTTGTTGAGTGGATGTTGAGGGTGAATGCACACTATGGCTTTTCACCTCTCACTGTTGTTCTATGTGTCGATTATCTTGATAGGTTCATTTCTAGTCTTGGTTTTCAGAGAGAAACCATGGATGATTCAACTTGTTGTAGTTGCTTGTCTCTCTTTAGCTGCTAAGGTTGAAGAAACCCAAGCACCCCTTTTGTTAGATATGCAAGTAAGTTTTGATTTAGCTCATTGGGTATCTTCAAAACATGTCCTTTCTTCCAAAGTTTCAATCTTTTTACATGGGTGTTTTTGGGTGTTTTAGGTGGAGGAAACAAAGTAAGAAGAAAGAAAGAGTGATTAAAAAAAAAAGCCAAAACAACTAAACCCAAACCCTCTCCTCAAAACGTGTTGGATAGCACGCCCTGGTGCTCTCCTGGCTGTCAGGGTCTGGCTCTCTAGACGCGTTGGTTACTATTGTCATTGAATAAAACAACAACACTGCAGTGAGAGATTCTGTCTGCAGTATGTTGTTATGTAATGTAGTCTATTTAGCTCGAGGCTCTATTGTCGAGTTAAGACAAATCTTCAATAGGAACACCTTCTTTCTTTCAAAGACGCACAAATAACAATTACCACACAATTTGGGGGTGCTCTAATGAGGAGATGCTCATCTTTTGCCCGAATATGAGCAGTAGTCAATCTTAATTTGAACAAAATAGGTAAAGTTGGAACTCTAAATTTTGAATACATTAAAATGAGGCAAAATCAAAGTGTTCTCTCAATTTTGTTACAAAAATACCACAAACTATTTAGGAGAAAGGATATTAAAAGAACCTGGTTCATAGAACCTTAAAACTGGCAAGTCCATCAAGATTTTAAATGGAAAAAACTTCTATTTGAACATGTACAGTTTGCCGAGGGGAAGGGCGTAAAGGATGAGCAATATGAAAGGTTTACTATGCAAGAGAGGAGCACAACAAGTGTAATGTCAAAACATAGAGTAAATTAGGTGAAATTCAATAGGTTAGCACCCAATGTCATTATTATTAAAATTATGCAAGAGAATATAAATTAAAATTTCAATTGGACAATTCATCAAACAGATAAAATATCAGAGTATAGAGACAAATAACACGCAAATTATGGTGTTTCATATTTGAGCTACTAACTGAAAATTATGCAAGAAAATATCAATTAAAGTTTCTCAAATTATGATGTTTCATATACACAACCAACTTATTGAGGAAGAGATATTAGAGTTCCTTTACTGTATAGTAGTTGTTTAGTCCAATATTATGTAGCTTTTGCACGTATGTTTCGTCTTCTTCTTTTAGAACAAGTTTCACACTAGATTAAACCTAAAATTTCAACCAATATTTAGAATTAAACAACTTGAAACATTAAATAGAAGAAATCCTATTGATAAGGAAGGATCCAAGTTAGGTGTTAATGGTGTCGGATCTAAGTGAAATCGAGATGGAGATGTGAAGAGGAAATATTGGCGCAGATACAGAGAAAAAGAAGTGGAGAGGAGGAGATCGAGAGAAGCCGAGGTCGCTAAGGGTGAAGTGAGAGTGATGAAGTGAAGCTAGGGTTGAGTGAAGTACTCAAAATAAAAATAAAAAATAGAGGCAAAATGAAAATTTTAAAAACAAAATAAAAAATATATAATACGTTGCAGAGACTCGAACACGCGACTCGGTGATTCAGGCCAATAAAACGACAATAGCATTTGTAACCTTAAATTCACTGATGGCAATCACTAATAGCATTTTTAAATAATTAATAAATTGTTGACATCATTCCCTCAATAAGGCTATTTTAAAATTGTTGTTGATGATACATCAAAATAGACCGATCATCACGATCGAACACATGGCATAGAGACCCATCACGAGAATACAACGCTCAATCTGCTGGGCCAACTTGTAAAGCCCGAGAAAATCAAAGCCAATTGCAGATACCCGGACGAAGCCCACCAAAGAGGAGATGAAAACAAGGCCTGAATCCAGGTCCAAACGAATCAAAGCCCAAGTTCAGGCCCGACAGAAGTTTTCTCCACTACACCAAAATGCTTGTTTAGCTACGGGGAGGTGGCCACGGCTCTAAGCCGTTGGTTTATTTGCCACGGCTATAAACCGTGGATAGCGTGGCCAACGGCCTAAAACCGTAGCTAAAAAATAGTTAGCCACGGCTCTAAACCGTGGGTGCATTAGCCACGGCCAAAAACCGTTGCTATATTGTGCGGGCCGTTGCTAAATTAAATCGTTTTGCACGTGCCGCGCTCCTGCGTGTGAGAGATTTGGAGAGTGATTTCGCGCTCTGGCGAAAAAAATTGGGGAAAAAATTTGGCGAATTTTTTTTTGGTATTTCGACCTAGATCTGTTTGCGCGGTCATTGCGAAAAAAATTTCGACCTAAATCAAAGAGAGGTTTGGCGCAGAGGAGAAGAAGGACGAACTAAAGAAGAAGATGAAGAACCGAAGCAGATTCTCAGATCCAGCGAGAGCTTCAGATCCAGCGAGGAGCTCTCTGCCCTGATCTCAGATCCAGCGAGCAGCTCTCTGCCCTGATCTCAGATCCAGCGAAGAGGAGGGGTTCCAGCGAGGAGAAGAGGTTCTCGCCCTGCTCTCAGATTGGTTCAGATCTCCTTCCAGGTAAGATGTTTCAGTTCCACTTAGTTATTTGCTTCTTTGAATTGGTGAGAGTTGTTTCCATTCACACAAAAAATTGTCTTGCACATTATCAGGTCCAACACCACCACCACCACCACCACCCTTATTTCTCAACTCTCACCAACCATGAAATGTACCAAGCAAAACTAGATAACCACAACACCGCCAAGGAAAACCATTTTGTTGCTTGCAATCCCTCACTCCCTCAAGTGTCTGAAGATGGGGTAGGAGGTTTTAGGAACTGGGTTTCAAGGAATTATTGTCAAGAAATGGAGCAAAAGTTGGATGGGGGGTTCACGGTGGGTGGTGATGAAGGAGGAGGTTCTGGGCCAGTCTGTGCAATGGGGTATGGAGATTTGCAGTCACTTAGCTTGTCAATGAGTCCTGGATCTCAATCAAGTTGTATTACAGCACCCCCACCCCAGCAAATTTCCCCAACTGGAGGAGGAGGAAATGAATGTGTGGTGGCTATGGAGACAACAAAGAAGAGAGGGTCAGGAAGGAAGGTGGTGGGACAGAAACAACCAGTTCACAGGAAGTCCATAGACACATTTGGTCAGAGGACATCACAGTGTATAGGTGTTACAATGTCTGTGTTCAAACCTGGTGTCTTTAATTTATTTTACCTTTTGTTTTTTGTATTTTTGGGGTTCCTATCATCATTTCATTCATTCTTTCATTCTTCCATGATGTTTTTTTTAATACAATTGTTGTTTCTTCAAATCAGCTCAAGTGAACCATAGAAGCAAGTATGGGTAATTGTTGTTTCTTCAAATCAGCTCAAGTGAACCATAGAAGCTCAACAACTTTAACTTCCTCAACTCCAGGTACTCGAACAATATTTTTTTTTGCAATAATTGATCTTTTCTTTTAATGGAGTCTCTTAAGTTTCAGTTTTTGTTGATGGGTTTTTCTTATTTTGCTTAGATTCTGTGTTTTTGTGTTAATATCTATATGAGGCAATGGGGTTTTGGTATAATTTTATTGGATCTTGTACTCAAATAGAAATCCATTTAAAAACTAAACTTTGTTGTAATTATGTGTGTGTTAATGGTGTTTTAGGACCTCAAAATTGTCAGTTTTTATCTCAAATTGAACTGGGATCTTCTTCCTCTTGGAATCCAAACAATACCCATTATGTCATTTCTTGAACATGTTCCTTAAGTTTCAGAATCTTTCACACCAAGTCCCTTAATTAATAATCTGCTTTAGTTTTGTGTTAGAACATCAAAAGCTCCAGCTTGACTCAAAAACACCGGATGGGGTTTTGGATTTGTGGGTTACCCTTTTTAATACAATAAAAGAATCTATTTTGTACTTGTTCATAAGAGATTAAGGGAATTCTGATTAGTACTCTGACACACTAGATCCTATGTATTAATTATAGGGTCATCAAAGGCCAATAACAATGGAGGTGGTGGTGATCACCATCCTTATTTTTGTTATGTGCTTTTGTCATTGAAATTAGAGTCAATTCTTTGTTGCTGTGGTGGTGATCATTTGTTTGTAATATGGATGTTTATAACTAAAATTGTATCAAATGGATGTTTGGATGAAGTAATTATTGAAACAAACACGCTTTGTGCATGGAACTTCTAACTAGTATCAGCACTGTATCTCTTCTTTCTTGTTCACTCTATACTTTCTCTAAATTTAGGCTTTCCACATTTCTTCATCATGTTTATTATCTCAAAATTATCATTGTTGTTATCCTGCCATTTGTTTCACAGGGTTACCAATTTTGGACTAGAGCTGGTCCTGATGGTTCTTTTGCCATTAACAACATAAGTAAGAGAATGTGACCCAATTTAGTAATGATATCATTGGTAAGAATTGATTGATTACCTGGTTTTAGGAATATTTTAGATGTGGTCTACTTGTCAGTGAGATGGACAGGAGGCGGAAATGGTCACATGTTGAATTGGAGGAGTTTTGGACCATGGTTCCAACTTGAATAATGCACTGTTTCATTTCATTTGAATAATGCACTGTTTCATATGAATAATGCACTGTTTCATTTCATATGAATAATGCACCGTTTCATTCCATTCTTGTTGTAGCTAAAAAAAGTGTCAAGGAACCGGCATACCTCAGAGGCTACATAGCAAGGAGAGTCGCATGCGGTTTATTAAGAGAACTGGTAGGACATTAGAACTCTTTGGGTTCTTCATAAATACTTTGAATATAAATGATGTTGAGTGGTTTGCTTCTGTGGAAGGGTTCTGCCAGGCTGCTATGGATGCAATTGGTCATGTGACATGGATTCCAACACAGGTATTGCATATAATCATTTTTTTCATTGCTTGTCTAATGCTTCATATGAGCTCCTACCTCAATGTAGAATTCTTCATCTTGGGTGCATTTCTTGTTTTGCTTCTCCAGGTTTTAATGGCAACCTTAAATTTTGGTTTGCTCACAACTTCTTTGACTTATTTTATTTCATTTTGGGGAAACTAGCTGGAAGATTTAGGTGTGTAAAATTCCTGTTACATTCAGTATATTTGAATGGAAATGACCATTATATGTTTTTAGTTTTCATCATTGATACACAACTTAATGTTTTAATCTTACAATCAGAAGCATGCACATCTGCAAACCACATGATTGAATGGGCATACCTGCCTGTTACAGATTATCCTTGGCAAGTAAGTCTTGTTTCAAGTACGACTTACCGCAAGAGTGTGCTTGAGTTTTTAAGTGGCAAAAGCAAGCGAAAAATAGCACAATGGAACAATCAAGTATTGCAATTGCAAGATTAAGGTTTTATTTCTAAATACTTCAGAAAAGTAGAAAACAAAAAAAAGTTCTTTTGTCTCACAAATCTTCAAAAAAACGGTAGATAGAAACACACACACACATACTAATAACTGTGGGCGTTGCCCTTTATTATAATCCTAATTATTTACTTAGAAATCAATCCCAAAACTTGAGGAAATGACCAAATAACATAACTAAACAAATTAAAATATGCATATGCTGCCTGGAGGTGAAAGATGTTACAGCAGACATCTGTCTCGCGTAGAAGGCATATGGCTAAAGTTCTTTGCATTCAACTTTCGCCTTAGGATCAGGATGAGATCATTTTTGTTTATTCTGGTTGTTGACACTGATTTTTATATGAACAATTATACGTTTATGTCACCATAGCTAAACGAAAGATTTAATACGTAAATTACGAAAATGTTTTCCAATTTGAATAATATGCGCTAACTCTGAATTTCAGCATGGCCGAAGATGTGGTTGATGCTGCTATGAAACATGCAAAGATGGACCCTACAAGTCGTTGTGCAACAGCTGACCTTCCTCTAATAGGTGCCTACGGATGGGACCCTCTACTTTTTGTGCAGCTGGCTCGGACTTACTTTAGTAGGAAAAAAACCAAGGATGGTGAGGTCGTACTTGAGGCAATTGATGTGGCAGTTGCCAAACACCTTTCACATACATATGGAAGCATGGCTACTCATGTAGTTACTATTGCACAGGTTAGAAAACTCTTGCTCTCATCTGTGATATAAAATGTTTGTTACACATTGATCTATAAATTTTAAAACCTGTAACATATCTTGGTTGTGCTTAGAAGCAACTCCATCAACTCCCAAGGTTAACATGTTTGTGCTTATGAAACACGTATTGTTGATGTTTCAACTCTCCTTAAAAGAGCCACAACTCCTATATTCCTCGGTTACTTCCAACAATTCCGAGATGTTATAGCCTTTGAGAAATGTAAGAATCACTAGCTAGTATTCATTGCGATCTTAACATCACAAATATGACCCCTTCAAACAAGAAATTATGGTAACTTAGCAGCTTCCAAACACACCCTAAATCTAGTTAGGGGTTAGTCGAGACTTTCCCAGGGGAAGATCTAGATCGTAAAATTTAGTTGCGCTTTGGAAGTCTATTGTTTTCAAGTCTTACACGCCTCTATTTAACCTTTGAGAATTCAAATATTGCAAATTCTAGCAAGTGCTGTTATCTGTACTTTTAAAGTCTGATTTTGGGACAGAGTTGTTTTGCTCTGTTTCTGTTCAGAAACAGGGCAGCGATGGCTGGAAGGTGCAAGGCGCAGGCGCAGAGGAATTGGCTGCAGTTGCTCTATTTTTTCAAGGAAAAACACAGCAGGTCTGTTGTGTTTGTTTCGAGGAAAAATAGAGCAGGTGGCTATGTTTTATGGGCAAGGAGCCTGGTACGTCGTTCTCTTTTCGTTTATATTCATGATATAAAAAATTTACTCATTAGTTGCATCCTGCGTCATGTTTGCTTTTAGCTCAAATATGATGTATTTTTGTTGTCATTTTACTTGTTGCTAGTTTGTAGATCACAACATATCCTTCATTTTTGCTTACTTTCTTCTTCTTCTCTTAAGAATGTGTAGTAAGCTCTTTTCCTATATTCATTTTCTTATTACGACAATGAGATTTTTCATTGGGTTTGGTTTGCCTCTATAGTTCATTAGTTCAGTGCTATGAAAATTTTGGTTTCTTTGTTCATTTAAAATTTTTGCATTCCCTGTTATAAGAAAAGAAAAAATTGATTGAGTTGTATTTCTTTTTGGTTTCTTTCTTATTACTTGTTGGGTTATATGGTCTAGTGCATGTGTGTTTGTGTTTGACATGTTTCTTTTTCTCTGTCAGTCTCAATTGGCTATTTAGCTTTCAGTTATCATATAGTTATTTTGATATGACATTCTATATTTCTTTATTACATATTCGTGCATATTTGGTCGAACTCTGCAGACCTGATGTTTTTAATATTGCCTAATGGATGACGAAGGTGGAGAAAGTGGAAGCACTGATGCTGCTGCAGCTGCAAAACGGAGAGTGGAGATCATTTACGACATGGAGAAGTATGAAGGAAATGGTATGCGTTCACTGACTCGTCTTTTACTTTTCGAATTACTGCTACACGGACTGTTTTTGACACTTGGAATTATGATTCACCACCTCAATTGTACTAAACTGTCTATTACATGGTCCATTGATAGCTTTTCATGCAAAGCTTCAAGCCTACCATACCCAGGTTTCTATGAACCTTTTTTATCAGCTTCCTAAGTATATATATAATTTGATTTTGAATACATAATGTCAATCATTTGATTTTGAATACATAATATCAATCATTTGATTATTTTGAATACATTTCACTTTATCATTTATGCCCTGTTTTTTGGTACTTGTTCTGTGCTAATGACTTGAATCATAACAAATAGAATGTTAATGATTTGAGTTTGAATGTTAGAAACACACAAATCAATGTTTTTTGGTTGAATAGTTCTCTTGGGGTTTTATGTGAAAGTTTGGTGTGAGGACTTTGAAGAGTTATAGTGAAGATTTGTGGAATCTGTCCTAATACATTATGTTTTGCTCCCCTTTCAACTTTATTTTCCTGATTTAATAGACAGGAATATTAGTAGTATTTGATTTGTTTATTCTTTATAAGCACATTTGCTTGATTCTCAAGCTAAAAGCTCTGAGTGGCATTGAGATTCTTTCATTCAATATAGGGCTTGCCCCTTTTTTTTACATTATATTTATATAGACATAGTGATCAAATGATCACATTATATTTATATAGACATAGTGATCAAATGATCACTTTTTCACTTCATAGTTAACAAAAGGCTTATCGTATTATATATGAGAAACATATATATAAGATATGCGTACCAATCGTGTAAAACACACATACAACTGACTTATTTAAAAAAGTAAGTCCCAAGAAAACACTTTCAAGCCTTTCCACCGGGTTAGCTAACCCACTTTGTGCAGCAGCCATGAACCTATTCCTTCCCATTGCTCTTCTCCCCCTTCCAGAAACATCTATGAATATACGTCTAAAGTGGGACAAGGAGAAGTGCTTTCCTTGAGCCCACAAAGTTTAGATACTTCTATTTCTAGTTCACGTGGTCAATGCTTGCCAACCTAATTTGATATGCTTCCCATTGCATCCCTGATTATCTTGCAAGCTCTGAAATGACAAGTTTATTAGGAGATCCATCATTCACAGAAAGTAAGCTGACTTTGTTGTTTCAACTTCTTGCTACTTCTGATTGTCACACAAGGAGAAGTATATCTTTGTTAACTAACCCTCTCTCCACTCCCTAATGCTCACATGTGCCTTTCTTTTATACATTTTATTTTTTTGAGAGAAGATACAAATTTACTCATAACAACACATAAAAGGTCAAACCTTCAACAACGTTGACACCCAATGGGTGCCAAAGGTACTGATCATACAGGGAAGTGATGCTACTTCACACCCTGGTGGATCAAACCCACCAAAATTTTATTGATAATCATGGAGGTGAGTGAGAAGCTCATAAAAATGAGAAGAATATCAAGAGCAAATATTACAAGGAAAGGAGATTAATAAATCTTCCATTTCCCACTCATGGAAGTCCCTTCTGAAACTGAAATTACAACCCTGCTGACCACAGTGAGTCCTAAAACTCTGAAACAGTCCCTATCTTGTTGTTACACATCTCAAAATGGTTAGGGAATAAGTTCTTCAACCTGCCTTGGTCACACCACATGTCCTCCCAAAAACTTTTGGTGTCCCCTTTACCCAGCTTGAGAGGTGTGAGCATAAGGAGTAGGAGCTAAGTTTAGAATCCTCTTCCATATTCGACAACCATAAGTAGAGAACCTTTTGTTCTGCATCCATTTTTTGCAACTTATCTCCTTATCACCTATGATCTGTATCCATAAAACATCTTTCTCTTTCTCAAACCTCAACAGTCATTTACTAAGCAAAACATCATTGCAGTCTTTTATGTTCCTGGGAATACACAATTCATCCCAAGCCTGCAGTTGGATGGAATTTTTCTCATTGGTAGAACCCCACAAAAAAAACCCAGTCTTTTCCATTATTTTAGCAACAAAAGAGGGGATTGTGCAAACAGAAAGCAGGTAAATACAAATGCTAGCAAGGGTTGATTGGATGAGGATGATCCTTCCTAGAGATACTTGGTTTTCCAAGCATTTAAGTAGGGAAATGCTTAATGCAATACTTAATCGATCTACTCATAATTTATCTCTGTCCCTATCCAGGAATTAACAATTCAAGCATTTAAGAAATCTAATTTGCAGAAATTATGAATACATGAAGCTTTCTAGTTCAAGCTATATGTGAAATTGTATTGCAGACTGTACTAGTAGCTTTTGTTGTGCAACTCAACTTTCAGCTACAGAAGCAATAAGAGTGCATATAGTATACAGTCAGCAGACATTACTAGTATGTGGGCGCTTCTCTGATTTAGTCCATTTGCTTCCATTGTAGGGTACCGATAAATCAGACTCTGCTATCCCTGAAGGCAGCTGGACCTGCACTAAATGCAACAACCTCAACTACCCTTTCCGAACAGTATGTAATCGTAAGGGCTGTGGGAGTGACAAACCAGAATCTGGAAATTAGTAAATTTGCCAGAACAATCACTTGCCTATATCCTCTTTCCATGTGACAGTGCATTGACTGGAGGTCAAGGACAAAGACTGTTTTTTACATGAAATGCATGCGTCAAATATGCACGAATATAGATAGATATATATTGTTGTTTTGGAGGTGCGTTACTTTTATATATAGATATATACGACTCTTTCTGTATGAAATCACTAGAAGGAATTGTGGATGAGTGATTGTTTTTTGAGGTTTGTTTGCTAGTTGTGATTAGTATGTCATCGAATTTTCCCATTTTTGGTGTCTTTTTGCATACTATATTCTGCATGACAAGTTAAATTCGAAGTAATGTTTGCTGTCCCTGGAATTGATGTTGCACATACGTAAACTCAGCTACATAACCAGTTTGCATATCTTTCACTTTGGTTACTTCGTCATCATTTCAAACCAGCTGAAAGTGACTTTTATTTTGTCTATGCTTTTTTACTTATTTTGTGTTTTTATGGAGATGAAAATGTAACTTTATGCATCCCTGCATCACAAAGGACATGGTATGGTATCACCTATGTTGACATTGACACATGAAATCGATTTCTAATCTGTTTCGGATTCATGAATTTACATTCTGCTTTTTATTTCTTGACCAATCATCTCCAATACACATTCTTTTCAAGTTGAGATGGCCTCCAACAATGAGTTCTTTTTCTTGAGCAGTAAGATGAAAATGAGTTCTTTTCCTTGAGCAGTAAAGTTTTGCTATGATTTATGGTGGTATGAACTTTCTTTTGGATGCATGTCTGCTGCTCCTTAGTCAGACATGCCTTCCTAAATTCTGTTATTGCCACATGATGAACCTAGACAATTTTTTTCTATATCATACCCCCTTCCCCCACTCTGAAACTGCAAAAATAAATGCTCGTAATAATGTTAATTATGTATATCTAAGCAATCACATTCTTCATTGTGATAGGATTTTAATTGTATTCTTCTTTTTGGTCAGGCAAGGGATGCGAGGAAGTTGTTTGCAAGCCCAGAAGGAGACCATCTCACATTGATGAATGTATATCGGTCATCTGCTGAGTTCTTGGAGAAGAGCAAACTGGCAGGCAGTAAAGATAAGACTGCTGAAAGAAACCTGAGCAAATGGTGCAAGGAAAATTTCATCAATAGTCGTTCCTTGAGGCATGCTCGAGACATTCACAGGTTAGTTCTATAATTTTTCTCCAAAGATGTATGTTAAGATGTTCACTCTTAGTTTAGTTGATCTTGACAATTCTTTTCATTGCATCTTTTGCTCATGTGTATTCTCATGTGTTGTATGCTTTAATGCTGTCAAATTAGAGGGCATGTTCAGCAAATGGGTTTGCGTATTGCTTCATGTGGATAAGAAGCCCTTCAATTTCAGCGATGCCTTGCTGCTTCCTTCTTCCTGAATGCTGCTTTAAAACAACCTGACGGTTCATACAGGTTTGGATGTGACCACTTCTCTGAGTGTTGAGCAGCAGCAGCAGTGATTCCCTCACAGCAGCAGCAGCAGCAGTGCGTACCTCGCATCATCAGCAGATCGTCCCTTGCAGCAGCAACATTGCGTCTCTCGTAGCAGCAGCAGCATTGTTCCACTTTCTTTGTATTTGAGATATTTAAGTTTGTGTGTGTCATTGTATTTAAGATATTATTTGATAGATTTTGACTCAATGTAATACATTTTCTTATTAATTACATTACTTTGCCTCCATTATTTGATAGATTTTGACTCAATGACTCAAAGTCATTTGATAGCAAAAAAAAAAAAAAAAAAAATTTGCCACGGTTTTAAACCGTGGCTAACTGTTGCAACGGCTAAAAACCGTGGCTACCTTGCCACGGCTTATAACCGTGGCTAGTACTAGCCACGGCTTAAAACCGTTGCTAAAGCTATTGCAACGGCTTAAAACCGTGGCTAACTTGCAACGGTTTTAAGCCGTGGCTACTCCTGCCCACGGCTTAGAACCGTGGCTAAGATTTTGGCAACGGTTTATAACCGTGGCTAAATCATCAACCGTCCTCGAGATAAAACCGTTGGTAATATTTTAGCCACTTTTTTTAGCCGTTACTAGGGATTTAGCGACGCCTCTACAGCCCACGGTTCTAAACCGTGCCAATGGGTTACCCCCACGGTTTAAAACCGTTGCTAATGGCCATTTTTGGTGTAGTGCTCATAAATAAGAGGAAGTTGCACCAAAAAAGAGTCGTAGAGGGGCTTACGCCTCCATGAACGCATCTCCATTAAGGAGGAGACTGTTACAAGAAACATCTCCTTTTGTTGTGCCTCACATGCTTAAGTCACGCATAGAGTTAGCTACGACCATTATAAAAGGTAAAGAGGACATTCGACACATGTATGCAACTTTAACTTAGTTTTGTCCAGATTTACATCCTTTTTCCAACAGAGTTACAAACTTAAGCATCGGAGTGCCTTCAGCCACCAAAAAGGTGGTCCTTTGCAATCTAACAATTGTTTTGCAGGTCAAACTCACAGGAGGACGATTTTTGGACGCATCAATTTGGCGCCTATGTGAGAAACGACGAGTTTCCTTTCTAAAAGTAGAACACGCAGTGTAAAAGTTAACCACAACCTGACAAAAGATCAACAAGCCATCAGATAAAATAATGCAGTCTGTAGATCCTCAATCTAGTAATGATCACGAAAACTCTCCCACCGATGCATCACTGTCAGCAAGAGAAGAATAAGCAGCCTAGATCACTAGACCAATAGCATCCAAGAATGCGGATCTGCAACACACAGTAGTCCTGACAACCCAAGCATCTGGCGACACTGCCACAGACCCTCGGGTGGATTTGTTCATGGCCCAGATGAATTACATGACAAAGATGCTGGAGAAAATCACCCAGGAATGCGTTTGGCCAGCCGAACCTGCTCCGGCACCGCCCGAACAAAATTTCATTGACCGAACTCAAGGAAGCGACAAAGCCCTAGCAGAACCCCAACATGGAAACACTGCGAGTAGCGAGCTCCCCCAAGATAAAACTCTGTAGTGCGGTGGAACGATTGTTGAAATCCCGTTCAGGATTGGAGTCACGGATCCCAACATACTATACAAGTTATCCAAGCCGCCATTTTCAGACGCACTCGTGAAGAAGGCAATGCCAAAAAAGTTCACTCCGCCAAAGTTTGAAGTGTACGATGGTACCATCGACCCAACGGATCACCTAAGACATTTCCACCACATAATGACTCTAAAAGAAACCACAGAGTCGATCCTGTGCAGAATGTTTCCGACCAGCCTCACGTCCACAATGATGAACTAGTTCAATAGCCTACCTTCGAGGTTGATAGACTCCTTCCAGGATTTAGCCATTGCTTTAATTACCAGATTCATTGGGAGCCGACGGATGAGGAAATGACCCCACTACCTCCTACACATTAGATAGAAGCCCGAAGAAACGATACGGGAATATGTCACTCGCTTCACCAATGAGTTGACAATGGTTGATGGATGTAGCGACAACACAACCACTGCAACTTTCATCGCCGAACTGAAGAAAGGCCCCTTCTTCGATGCCCTTAACCTGGAGCCTCCAAAAGGCATGGCGGTCCTATTGAAAATAGCGCAGAAACATATCTCCCTTGAAGAAATGAAAGTTGTGAGGATAAAGAATGAGCACAAAAGGGAGAACCATTCGAGGAAACGAAAAAGGAAAGATGAAAGAAGGCGAGATGATGGATCACAGGAGGATAGCAGTCATTCAAATAAACATCGAAACGATGGAAATACTGATTCCAACTAGCAGAAATCCAGGAAACCGCAATCTTCACGGCCCAGTCACCAATGGATAACCAGTGTGTTGAGGAAGGAGTACAAACCGTACACATCCTTAAAAACAATGGATAGCAGTCATTCAAATAACAAGTGGATAGCAGTCATTCAAATAAACATCAAAACGATGGACATACTGAGTCCAACTAGCAGAAATCCAGGAAACCGCAATCGGCACACCCAGTCACAAGTGGATAACCATTGTGTTGAGGAATGAGTACAAACCGTACACATCCTTAAAAACAAGCCAAGCCGACATCTTAAAACACATAGCGAATTGGGAGAACGTCAACTGGCCAACCAGGATGAAAGGAGACTCGGAAGGACGAGACAAAAGTATGTACTGCTCTTTTCACAAGGATCACAGACATGATACCGAGGACTGCTACAAGTTAAAATAAGAAATCGAGCGTTGGATCCAAAGAGGACGACTGGACGAATTCATCGGCATACCAGACAAACAGTTCAAAGGAAAAGAAAATGTAGATACTGCACCCATGGGATCAAAAGAGCGATCCAGGGAATTGATATACGCTCTACACTACATCCGCCCCGGTAAAGAAGCATCTCCCACTCGAGTAGACCAATATCAAAGCAGAAAAGTCAATGCTCTAAAAACAGATACACTAACCAACTCGAAGACTCTGACAGCGGATACAAATTCAGTCAAGGTTACTTACAAAGGCATTAACAACGTCAAGCTCTAAAGCCTCAACAAACAATGCCAAATGGAGATACGGTCCAAGCAAAGGAGGTAATAAATTAGAAGGAACATTAGGGGCACGAAACACCAACACGGGGATAAACATCAGCCATGCAAGAATAAATGAAGAAACGCTCCACAATATAACGGAACCATTCCAGAAAAATGACCGCTAGAAAAGGTCAAAGAATCAATAAAGTTTTAATTTCGGAATTGACATTCCACAAAGGCAAACAACTTCGTAATAAAGCTATACGAAACAATCGGCATATAAAGCCCAAAACGAATCAGGACGCAAGTCGGATATTTACAATAGACTTCTGGTCTGATCAACCAAAGAAGTAAAACATGGACACCTGAATCAACTAAACACAGAAACTTCTAATCGACCGAGTCAACTAAGTAAAACGACTTCGATTCGACTGAAACATCGAGTTAAAGAAGTAGAAGTTGAATGGATGATTCAACTAAACACAGAAACTTCGAATCAACCGAGATGTCGAGTTAACGAAGTAAAAATTTGTCAAATGAGTCAATTAAGTAAAATGACTTAGGGTCGACTAGAGTGTCGCACCAACGAAGTAAAAGTTGGACGAACGAGTCAACTAAGTAAAATGACTTCGAGTCGATTGAAACGTAGAGTTAACGAAGTAGAAGTTGAGCGGACGATTCAACTAAACACAAAAACTTTGAATCGACCGAGATGTCGAGTTAACGAAGTCAAAATTGGACGAATGAGTCAATTAAGTAAAACAACTTCAGGTCGACTAAAATGTCGAACCAACGAAGTAAAAGTTGGATGAACGAGTCAACTAAGTAAAATGACTTTGAGTCGACTGAAACATCGAATTAACGAAGTAAAAGTTGAACGAACGAGTCAACTAAGTAAAATAACTTTGAGTCGACTAAAACGTCGAATTAACGAAGTAAAATTTGAACGAACGAATCAACCAAGTAAAATAACTTCGAGTCTATTGAAACGTCGAATTAACGAAGTAAAAGTTGAACGAACGAGTAAACTAAGTAAAATAACTTCGAGTTAATTGAAACAATGAATTAACGAAGTAAAAGTTGAACGAACGAGTCAACCTAGTCAAACTTCGAGTCAATTGAAACGTCGAATTAACGAAGTAGAAACTAGACGAATGAGTCGAATGACTTCGGGTCAACTAGAGCGTCGGACCAACGAAGTAAAGGTTGGACATCCGAATCAACAAAAACTTCGAGTCGACTGAAACGTCGAGTTAACGAAGCAAAGTCTGAACAAACCAAGAAACTACTTCGAACTAACTGAAACATCGAGTTAGAGAAGTAAAGGTTGAGCGGATGATTCAACGAAGTAGAGGCAACCTCGAGACCACCAAATCAACAAACCAACTCAAAGGAAACAAACTCCGTGGTTGATCAGACAAATAGAGTGAATTAACGGAGGAGCAAATTAGCACAACCCGGGAGAACCTTGGATTAACTAACATACCGAATCAAAAAAGCGGAAGACAAGCAAGCAAAACAACTTTCCACAAAGATTCAGAGACGACAAACACAAGATCAAGACATGCGTGTTAAAGCATAGAAAAATTCAAATCACCAAATGATTGCTATGGATATAGCTGTAAAATATCAAAGCTCAAAGATGAATTGTCACGACAACAACAAACGAACGAAGTCAACAAGAAGAAAAATAAAGGAAAAACTCATGTCATTCATTCAAAATCCATTCAGTTAGATTCAAAGGTAGCAATGGAATACTACAGGGAAAAATCTATAACATCCTCAGTAATACCATTTGTAGGAGCCGGATCGTCGACAATAACTCTTTCTTCAAGAGGATGAGGAGGTGAACCTTCAACCATTAGACCGCCCAGAGGATTTTCAGCACCCTCGTCATCCTCAAAGGTCCAATTGACCAGATGACGATATGGAGATGAGTCAACACCAAGACCCTCAATATAATCTAGAAGCTCAGTACGATCGTAAACAACACGCTGCCAATCTGCCATCTCCATAACATGGAGTCTATCCTTAACAGAAGAAAGTTCGCTTCTTACCGCGATGAGTTTGCCCTCAGCAGTAGCGAGCATTGCGGAGGAATCAGCTTTGACCTCGTCAAGCAAAGCAAGCAATTGCTCCACCCTTTGTTTCGTGATGACACAATTTTTAGAGTGCTCTATCATGGCACGCGCGGCCTCGTCATGAAGCTCTTTCTCACTGGAAAGCTCCTTCTCCACATCGTGCAAATGTGTGTGGATGGCGTCTAAGTTAGTTCTCAAGGACTCAAGCGTGACCACAAACTGATCCTTTGCACCCTCCACCTCGGCCAATGAAGCTTGAGCAACCTCAGCCATTTTAATTCGTCCGGAGCATCGCACTTTTAATGCATCATATTGGTAAAAAAACATGGGAGAATACCAATAGCAGCACAGAGAGCTTCCTCTCCATAGAGATCACAAGATTGTGATTGACCTGATGACTCAAACCCATCACTCTCGCATAGGCAAGATGGGTCATCCTGTCAATTATAAGTCTAACACCATCCTCAAGATGAAGATTCGGGTTCAGCACGGACATCAAAGGCCTCTCCATCGACCGTCTGTGCCATTCATTAATCAGCTTACGTGCACCATCCTGCACGTCAATACAAGAAAACTAACAGAACTTCCCATCCGATTTTACACGAATTTTTTTAGAAGTAGGTTCCTTCCAAAACGCGAATAAAGAACACGAGGAACCACCACCACCCACAGCCGGGAAAGAAGAAGGATGATAGAAGAACCTCCATCACCCTCTCGTAGTTTAGCAGAAATGGAATGAATGGTGGTCCCAACGAAAGTAGAAGAAACCAAGTAGGTTGTAGAAGGAGGGATCTCCACCCTCCATCAACAGGAAGGGAAGAAGAAGGACAAGATTGCACCTCGGGAAATCAATCACGATTGCCAAGCTCCTTAGACTCAGCAACAGCCAACTGGAACATCTTGTCATCTAAGGACCGAGGATCCTCACACAACACTTGACAACATCAAGGCCACCATAAGCAGATATGAGCTTCTTTTCCTCATCATCCAGCGGACGAATGGTATTTTTCTCACTCCTCTCCAAAACCAACTTCATCTCTTCCGCCTCCTGAAGAGAGAAACTGTCTTTTCTCGAAGGTTCTCTATCAATAAAGTCCAAATAAAGAGATGTACGACACACAGAGTCAACAAGCCGTTTCTTCTTCGGATCACAGTCAGAAAGCAGAAATGACAGCTTCAACGGACTAACAGGCCTCGATACCTTTCTCTTCTAGAAGAAGGACTGGTAACACTACTGACAGGAGCACTGAGATCCATAACACCCGAGCTCACTTCCTGATCAACGACATCACTTTCGACAACGGCAGCACGAACAGCAATCTCTACGGCTTGCCTTTCAGTTAACAAAGCTCGCTCGACCTCATTCATGTTGTATAGACCACTGCACCTCGCCATTTCATCAGTAAGATAGGCATTCAATGGAACTACCGGAAGCCCCAGAAAATGCTCACTGATAACCTGCTCTTCAGTAGTCAATTGCAGATTCTGGCGCTTGATAGGAACTTAGAAAGACCTTACTATCTGCAGACCCCGAAAATTGTAGTAGCCCGAGTCGACAGACACATAAAACCAATCCCGCGACCACCCTTTGATGTCATCATTGAGATTGATAAAACACGCAGGAGAATGAAGAATGTAAGATTCTAATGGTTAATGGAATACCAGAAAGAATGGCCCTAGCATACGTGAAAACCATAACCCTCCAACCATTCGGACCCATCTGAGCAGGAGGAATACCCAGGAATTCTAGATACGACCAGAATAGCTTCGAAACTGGAAACCGAAGACCGGCATAAGACATGCGAGTGTAAAGCGCAATATATCCCTTATTTGGGAAACAATGACTGTCGTTTTCACGAGGGATAACAATTTCAAAGTCAGGGGGCAAAACATAGTTGGAACGGACACTGTCCAAAGTAGCCTGAGAAGCCTTATTTGGGGTAAATGAGCCTCACAGGTAGAAAGTTGATCACCATCTAGTAAGTCTCCGGTAGACATTGCAAATAAGAAAGAAAATACAAAAAAAAACAATAGGAAAAAAGAAATAACACTAACAACGAAGATGGAGTAAAGAAGGGGGCAAAGTAGCCACAACACCCTTTATATAATCGGGCAACGAAGAGATTGCTCACGGAGCGATATATAGACATAAAAAATGTGCACAAAAATGAACAGACAATAAAGTAATCAACACGATCAACCGACCGAAAGTTATTAAACATTAAGTTCAGTGCAAAAATACAATCGAAATACCAATTGTCACACAGTTAGTGGATGCATGAACATACCCCACTAATTAAGGGGGGAGTAGCTGATGATACATTAAAATAGACCGATCGAACACGTGGTATAGAGATCCATCACGAGAATACAGCGCCCAATTTGTAAAGCCCAGGAAAAACAAAGCCAATCGCAGAGACCCAGACGAGGCACACCAAAGAGGAGATGAAAACAGGGTCCGAATCCAGACCCAACGAATCAGAGACAGAGTCTAGGCCCGACACGAGTTCTCTCATAAAGAAGAAGAACATTGCACAAAAAATCCGTGGAGAATGTTACACCTCCACGAACGCATCTCCATTAAGGAGGAGATTGTTACAAGAAACATCTCCTTCCATTGCGCCTCACATGCCTAAGTAACACAAAGAGTTAACTACAACCATTATAAAAGGTAAAGAGGACATTCGACACAAGTATGCAACTTTAACTGAGTTTTGTCCAGATTTACATCTTTCTTCCAACAGAGTTACTGACTTAAGCATCGGAGTGCCTTCGGCCACCAAAAAAGTGATCATTGACAGTCTAACAAATGTTTTGCAAGTCAAACTCACAGGAGAACGATTTTTGGACGCATCAGTTGTAATAAAGTATCTTTGTTGTAGTGGCTTTTGAGAGCTCAGTGGAACTTCATCGTCATCTGCATCAATTTCTTCCTCCTTATGCAAGGCAGTGAATTGAGCATACAATGACTTGATCCAGCAAACCATGCCAGAATAATCGTCCAGAGCATTGGTCCTAGGTAGGGAGTTGAAATGGCTAGTGACCCAAATACAATGATCATGAATTGTTGAATAAGAGCACCACCCGACTTCCCCAATGGCTGCCTTGCCTTTCACTTACGGACATCCAAACTCTGAAGAGTAAAACAAAGAAAGAGATAGAACTGCATAGTATAAGAGTTCTAAAATGTTCTAGAAATTAACCACTGTCTCCTCATCTAAAGGAATGTAAGCCATTTCTTTGCTAGAATCAAATAAGTTGTACTTCGCACTCTTACTGAAGATGTTCTGCAATGCACCCACGTAAACTGCTGCAAGTAATGGAGATAAACCAAAATTTCCAAGAAAATGGGCTATTGGATCTCCAACTAGGATCAGAAAGAAGAATGCAACTCCTGTTAGAAGCAACACTGACGGTGTGATCATGGCAGCAACTCCCCAGCCATATTTGTCAAATACCCATTGGCTTAGCAACATCATTGTGAAAGTTGCAATGCTGGTGGCAGTTGAAAAATCACCCATGAACGAAGAATACTCATTTTGGGCTGGGAAACTGAACATTCAAAGAACATCCATACAATTTAGCATCATGGAGAACATATAAAAGGAAGATATGTTTGCAGTTAAAGACCACGTTACCTGAGCCTTAAGCTTTTATTTCCATGTAACTTGTACTAGGTTGATGCTAATACCGTAGGCAACAACCAATGTGGCAAGGTCCCAAATCAGGAAAAGGAGAAGGTAGACGCAGAAATAGAGATGAATATGGAAAAGATGATGTTCTGGGGGAGATCAGTGAAGCAATAAAGGGTAATATCCAGGAAGCTCACAATAGTTGTGCAAGAAGTGTAGCGAGCATGTTAAAGTTTAATGTGCTGTTAACTATAGAACTAATGAAGCATTGGAACTCTCATCTCCTGGAATTATGAAGCTCTAGTTCTTAGGAATCCTTTGATGTTTCCTATGTTATAAATTTACTTCTTGGAAATGTATTCATGGTTAAGTGGGATGTTCCAAAACCACTATATATATCTCTCTTTTGTAATCAAGTATTATCAAGTTGAAATGATTCAAAGAAGTGTTTAAGAAAATAAATCAGAGTTAGAAGAAAACTCCAACAGAGATAAAACTCCAACAGAGTGGTATCAGAGCCCTATTGATCCAATCAAAAAGAAAAGAAAAGTGAAGACAGAGTCATGGCCAACACAAGCTCGTCATCAACAATCAACACAACCTTCAGCAATGTAAATGTTCCTTTGTTTGAAGGAGAGAACTATGAGTTCTGGTCCATAAAGATGGAAACCTTGTTCATGTCCCTAGAAGTGCTTGAGCTAGTAAAGAATGGGTATGAAGAACCTGAAAATACAGCAGGGATGACGAATGAAGCAAGTCAAGAGTTGAAGAAGATAAAAACCAAAGATGCTGGTGTTCTTGGGATGATGCAAAGAGGTGTTGCAGCTGCCATTTTTCCAAGGATCATGAGAGCAAAGAAATCCAAGGAAGCTTGGGATATTCTTCAAGCAGAATTTGAAGGAGATTCCAGGGTGAAATCAATTAAACTTCAATCTCTTAAGAGAGATTTTGAAAATCAGAAGATGAAGGATAATGAAAGCTTGAATGATTATCACAATAGGCTGATTGATGTGGTGAATCAAATGAAGTCCTATGGAGATACAATTGATGATAGAAGAGTTATTGACAAATTTCTGATTAGCTTGACAGAGAAGTTTGATCCTATTGTGGCTGTTATTGAAGAAACTAAAGATCTGTCCACTATGAGTGTTCAAGGTCTGGTGGGTTCCTTAAAATCTTATGAGCAAAGGTTGTCACGTCACTCTGAAAAATTTGTGGAGAGTGCGTTTCAATCTAAGCTCAACTTTGACTCCAAAAATGATGGCAAGAAGCATATGGCGGATACTAGAAGTGATTTTTCTAGAGGAGGCAAATCAGGAAGAAGCAGAGGAAGAGGAAGAAGCAGCTATGGAAGAGGAAGAAGCAGCTTTGGTGCAAAAAGTAATGAAGGCACATCTTCCAAATGGTGTGGAATCTGCAAGAAGATGAACCATGATGAGAAGGATTGCTGGAATAAAGGGAAGCTTCAGTGTTATAAATGTAAGAAGTTCGGTCATTTACAAAAAGATTGTCGATATGGCCAGCCTCAACAAGCAAGCTTTATGGAGGAAGAAGGAGATGGAGGCAACTTATTCTTCGCAAGTCAAAAGGCCCAAGAGGAGCAGAAAAATGTGTGGTACCTGGACAGCGGTTGCAGCAATCACATGACTGGTGACAAACAAGTCTTTCTTGACATGGATACATCCTTTTGCTCAAGAGTAAAATTGGGCAATGGAGCATTTGTTGAAGTTAAAGGCAAGGGCAGTATTGGCGTGGAAACAAAACAAGGAAGGAGAACTATCCAAGATACTCTTTATGTTCCAGAGTTGGATGAAAATCTTCTTAGCGTTGGTCAGCTTCTTGAAAAAGATTATTCTCTTCATTTTGAGAATGGAGAATGCAGAATTTTTGATCCTAAAGGAGGACTTGTTGCTGTGGTTAAAATGACCAAATCTAGAAGCTTTCCACTCTCTTTCAGCTATGGAAAGAATGTCAGCTTGATGGCAAGAGAAGTGAATGACTCATGGTTATGGCACAAGAGGCTTGGGCACTTGAACTTCAATAGTCTCAAGGTGCTAGCTCAGAAGAATATGGTGTTTGGTCTACCAACAATTGAGGAGAAACCTGCTGTCTGTGAAGGATGTGTTCTTGGCAAACATCATCGCCAACCATTTCCAAAACAAGGTGCATGGAGAGCCAAAGAAGTGCTGGAGCTAGTGCATACCGATGTGTGTGGTCCAATGAGAACCTTGTCTCATGCTAAAAACAAATATTTCATCTTGTTCATTGATGATTATACTCGCATGACGTGGGTTTATTTCATGAGACAGAAATATGATGTGTTTGGAGTTTTCAAGAAATTTAAAGCCGTTGTTGAAAAGCAAAGTGGCAGATTCATTAAAGTGTTGAGAAGTGATCGGGGAAAGGAGTACACCTCAAATGAGTTCAATAAATTTTGTGAAGAAGAAGGCATGGAGAGGCAGTTAACTGTTGGGTATACACCACAACAAAATGGCATATCCGAAAGGAAGAATCAGACCGTGATGGAGATGGCTAAGTCTATGTTATTTGCTATGGGTGTACCAAAAGTATTCTGGCCTGAAGCTGTGAATACGGCTGTATATTTGCTGAATAGAAGTCCAACAAAAGCTGTGTGGGATATGACCCCTTTTGAAGCCTGGAGTGGAAGAAAACCATCAGTGAACCATCTAAAAGTTTTTGGGTGTGTTTGCTATGCTCATATTCCTAAGGAGAAGAGAACAAAGCTTGATGAAACCAGTGAAAGATGCATTTTCATTGGCTATAGCTCGATGTCAAAGGGCTATAGATTATACAATTTGAAGACAAAGAAGGTTGTCATAAGCCGTGATGTTGTATTTGATGAAAAGACCTCTTGGAATTGGCTAGAAGACAAAGTTGACGATAGATCAATTTCAGTTCCTATAATGCAGCAAAAATCAGTGGATGAAGAAAATCAAATAGCCCCTCCTTCACCAAATTCTTCATCACTAAGTTCTTCATCTACATCAAGTTCTAGTTCTACATCTCCTAGCTCAACTCCAAGAAAAATGAGGAGTTTGGATGATGTTTTTGCTAGATGTAACTTTTGTGAAGTGGAACCAGAAAATTTTGAAGAAGCAATCCAAGAAGATTGTTGGAGAAATGCTATGCAAGAAGAAATTGATGCAATTGAGAAGAACAAGACGTGGCAGCTCGTAAAGAAGCCAAATGACAAAGAAGTTATTGGTGTGAAATGGGTCTACAAAGTGAAACATAATCCGGATGGCTCAATCCAAAGAAACAAAGCAAGACTGGTTGTGAAAGGTTATGCACAACAACCTGGGATTGATTTCAATGAGACTTTTGCCCCTGTTGCTCGCCTAGATACCGTGAGAGCAATCATTACTTTGGCAGCTCAAAAAGGATGGAACTTGTACCAGCTTGATGTGAAGTCCGCATTTCTGAATGGAGAATTAAAAGAAGAAGTTTATGTGCAGCAACCTGAAGGCTTTGTGATTAAAGGCCAAGAGGATAAGGTGTATAGGTTGAAAAAAGCTCTTTATGGGCTGAAACAGGCTCCTAGAGCATGGTACAGTGAGATTGATGGCTATTTCATTGCGCAAGGCTTTGAAAGAAGCAAGAGTGAGCCTACTTTGTATGTGAAGCATCAAGGTGAGGCTGACATTCTTCTTGTTGCACTTTATGTTGATGATCTGATTTATACTGGGAATAATAAAAGGATGCTTGAAGAATTCAAGATGGAGATGATGAAAAAATATGAGATGAGTGATTTGGGAATGCTACATCATTTTCTTGGTATAGAAGTTCAAGATGAGAATGGAGTTTTCATTTGTCAAAAGAAGTATGCAGAAAATGTTTTGAAGAAGTTCGGGATGCTGGATTGCAAGCCTGTTGATACTCCATTAGTTGTGAATGAAAAATTCAGAAAAGAAGATGGTGGAAGAATGATTGATGCAAGCATATATAGAAGTTTGATTGGGAGTTTGTTTTATCTTACGGCTACAAGACCGGAGTTAATGTTTTCAGCAAGTTTACTTTCAAGATTCATGAACAAACCCAGTCATTTGCATCTTGGAGCAGCAAAAAGGGTGCTTAGATATGTCAAAGGCACATTGGATTATGGAATCAATTTTGAGAAAAATTCAGAGTTGAAGTTAATAGGTTACAGTGATAGTGATTGGGCAGGAAGTGTAGATGATATGAAAAGCACTTCTGGTTATGTTTTTTCTCTTGGATCGGGTGTGTTTTCTTGGTGTTCAAAGAAGCAACAAACTGTGGCTCAATCCTCTGCCGAAGCTGAATATGTTGCAGCAGGTTTGGCAACACAACAAGCAATTTGGTTGAAAAGAATTCTGGAAGATTTTGGAGAAAAACAAGAAGAAGGTGTTATACTTTGTTGTGACAGCCGTTCGGCTATCGCCATGGCAAAGAACCCTGTGTTTCATAGCCGAACTAAACACATTGCCATAAAGCATCATTTCATTAGAGAAGCAATTGAAGAAGGAGAAGTGAAGCTTGAGTTTTGCAGATCACAAGATCAGCTTGCAGACATTTTCACAAAAGCTCTTCCAAGAGACAGATTTCAGCAATTGAGAACGGCATTGGGAGTTCGGGAACAACACATTAAGGGGGAGTGTTAAAGTTTAATGTGCTGTTAACTATAGAACTAATGAAGCATTGGAACTCTCATCTCCTGGAATTATGAAGCTCTAGTTCTTAGGAATCCTTTGATGTTTCCTATGTTATAAATTTACTTCTTGGAAATGTATTCATGGTTAAGTGGGATGTTCCAAAACCACTATATATATCTCTCTTTTGTAATCAAGTATTATCAAGTTGAAATGATTCAAAGAAGTGTTTAAGAAAATAAATCAGAGTTAGAAGAAAACTCCAACAGAGATAAAACTCCAACAGAGCAACAACAAGATTGTGGCTATGGAAGATGAGAATGACATAAACAGAGATACGTATGTTGAGAATGGAGTGAGCAACACTAAGGTTGTAGTAAAGGAGGAAGATAAAGATGAAGATGATGACAAAAGCGATGAAAATGAAGAAGAAGAAATAAGTGATGATTCAGACTCCAACCCACTTTAGCATGTGTATGCTTGTACTCTAGCTCAGATACAAAATAAGGTTCAATCAAACCTCCGTAGATCAAATAGATCAAGGAAGGCAAATCCTAAGTTCATTGACTTTGGAGACTTTCGACCAATCGCACAAAATAACCACCTTGACTAATATCAAATGTGTGTCTATGAAAGCAATTCACTTTGCGAGATTATTCCCCTTATGTAGGAGGTTGAGCTTATTTGTTGAGGATAAATTCTCTCGACTATATTGACGATGCACTTGATTACCTCAGTGATTGTATTAATCTTTTTTTACTTATTTTCATTAATATAAAGGTTGGGGGGTCCTTAAAACCCAGTTCACTTTAAATAAATAAATAAATAAATAAATAAATAGAAGTAGTGACGGAGTCCCTTGTATATCTTGAAGAGACTAAGAATTTTAAGCTTTCCATTGTATCATATTTGGCTTTTCCTACAAACACGCAATGTCACAGTAAGAAAAGGGGTCACTTACCTTTTAGCCCCCAATGATTTAGGCGTATTCCTTCATGGGTGCCATTTGTTCTTGAAATCTCGTCTAACACCCATTTTGAGTCTTGACTGTTAAGTCAAGGCCTTTGACTAGCGGAAGACATACAAACTTTCTTAATGTCAAAATTACCCTCACATGTGAAAATGTGGAGGATCTCGTCGCACACGTGGTTCTTGATATGCAAATCGAACCAATTTTAACTTTAACAAATTTCTAAAACCCAAAATTGCCCCATCCCCTCCTTTCTTCTCTCTTATTTCTCTCTGCAACTCTTATTCTCTCTACCACTAGAAATCGCACCCCCAAATCACAACCCCCACCGCCACCACCACATCTTCTCTAGATAAACAATCGCAAGGCGGCATCAAATTGCTGAGAAGCCATAACATGGTGGTAAAACATATTATGTAAGTGGGTAGGGATATGTCCAATAACCACATTACCCACAGGTTTATTTGACAATTGGCTCTAATTCCAAAAATTGCTAATGCCTCTTGTTTTTCTGACTTCAGGCCCATATCATGTTGCAACGTGCTATACAAATGCATCACAAAGATTATGATGAAACGAATGAAAAAGGTGATACAGTCCTTAGTCAGCTTGAACCAGTCGGCCTTTATAAAGGGGTGTTATATACACGACAATATTATGCTGGTGCATGAGTTGGTTCGCAATTACCATCGTGATCATGGCCCTCCCAGATGCGTTGCTAAAATAGATCTACGGAAAGCTTATGACACTGTCAACTGGGACTCAATTACTCATATAATGCGCAAAATGAACTTTCCTGAGTTTATTAGATGGGTCAGCATGTGTATATCCACCCCGAGATTCTCAATTGCTCTAAATGGATCGCCTAAAGGCTTCATTAAGGCTTGTAGAGGTATCAGGCAGGGATGTCCTATGTCCCCGTATCTGTTCGTGCTAGTGATGGAAGTCTTTCACCTGTTATTGAAGCAAAAAGTTGAGGCTGGGGAATACAAACTACATTATAAATGCAAAGACCCTGTGATAACCCATTTAAGCTTCGCGAATGACCTTATGGTCTTTTTTAGTGGAGATCATGAGTCGGCCTTGGCTCTAATGAATGTGCTGATCGTCTTTAAAGCTAGTACAGGGCTAGATACTAATTGTAATAAGAGCAATTTGTTCTCTGCTGAAGTACCAAGTAATGTACTGCACAATATCACCAATGCGCTTGGTTTCAACATTGATAAGCTCCCTGTCAAGTATCTGGGGCTCCCACTTATTTTGACTAGGCTGATTTACTCTGACTGCTTGCCACTGATCGAAAGGGTGCGAAAGAGAGTAACATCTTGGAAGAATAAAGCCCTTTCCTATGTTGGCCGAGTTACCTTAATCAAGTCAGTACTCAATAGCTTACATGTGTACTGGTCTTCTTGTTATGCTCTACCCAAAGAAACTATTACTGATCTTAATGCTATCTTGAGGAACTTCTTATGGTCTGTTGCGGACACCTATCAGAAGAGTCCCATGGTTAATTGGACTAAAGTTTGTCAACCATACAGAGAAGGTGGGCTAGGCATACGGTGCATTGAGACTTCAAATTCAATAGCTCTCATCCGTCACATATGGAATATAGTATCTAACAAGCAAAATCTATGGGTGGAATGGGTTAGGAAGAATATGATTAGAAACAAAAATTTTTGGCTGATTGATGCACCCAGAGATTGCTTGTGGTGTTGGAGACACATTCTTAACAGTAGAGAGAAAGCTAGCCACATTATTATGCATTCTATAGGGGATGGTGATGACACATTCCTATGGAAAGACCCTTGGCACCCGATGGGTATCCTCATGTCAAGATTCCCGACTCAATTGCAGTATGATTCCCTTCTAAACAGGGAGGCCAAAGTCAGTGCTTTAATAAGAAATGGAAGGTCGGGAGCGCTAGAGCATGATCGTGCTTCAATTCCTGAGATATATGATGGACTTGAATCTGTTGAGTTAGATGTGCGTTTCAAGGATGAGGTGATTTGGATAGGAGGTAAAAATGGGGAGTTTACATACAAGTCAGCGTATCACTCAATCAGACATAGACTGAATGAAGTTCCATGGCCGAGACTAGTGTGGTTCAAAGGGAAGATGCCTCGTCATAGTTTTATCACTTGGCTGGCAATGCCAAAAGCTTTGAAAACTCATGATAAGATGAGAAAATGGAAGAGGATAGAGATCTCTACTTGCAGCCTGTGCAACAATGCACAAGAGAATGAGGAGCACTTGTTTTTTGAGTGTTGGTACTCCAACCTTGTTTGGTCGCACACTCTCTTTTACTTGGGATATAATCGAAGTCCAATGGCTTGGGAGCTTGAAGTTGAATGGTACATACAACACTTCAAAGGCGAGTCACCTTGCGCATTAGTTAAGAAATTAGCATTCAATGCAGTGGTCTATCACCTATGGCAAGAGCGGAACATGAGATTATTTCAAGGCAAGCGCAAGACAGTTCTTGAACTAATAGCTAAGATTATTGAGGATGTGAGGCTTCGGATAGCGGTACTTGATCTGAAAGTGGAAGACAATGAGCAGAACAGGAATTTTTGCAAAAAATGGAGATTGTCTGTTCAATTTGAAATTAAACTAAGGACAGTACATACATGGACGAAACCAGAATGGGGTTGGTATATGATCAACACTGATGGCTCAATGGAGGGTCAAAGAGGAGGATATGGAGCACTAATCAGAGATAGTAATGGCTTG
This sequence comes from Berberis vulgaris, assembly GCA_963556465.1. NCBI lineage: Eukaryota > Viridiplantae > Streptophyta > Magnoliopsida > Ranunculales > Berberidaceae > Berberis > Berberis vulgaris. The sequence goes on along the minus strand of OY747133.1, from coordinate 43,230,139 downwards.
GTTATCGCCGCAGCAGCAGAATCACAGGAAGATAAGTCAGTAATACTCCATGAGCTACAAGGAGTAGAAACGGGGATCAGATTGGTCGAGCAACATAATATATCCAAAGCTGTCTTCTGCATGGACTCAATGAACATGTACAGATACCTTGCTACCAACAAAGTGCCCCCATGGGAAGCTCGTCACATAGTACAGCGCATTAAGATGTCGCTAGAGGGCTTTGAAGATTACAGACTGATGCATGCGGTCCGAGAGACTAACCAAGTAGCAGACAAGCTAGCGAGTCTTCTGCCTAGTGCAGAATACTTAGAGATCACTCCTAGTTCATTTGCATAAGACCTTACGAAAATTATTTTTGATGATGCGAATGGTAGACAATACACACGAATGTAATCATTAACACCTTTTCTGTGGTCTGGGGAGCCCATATACACCCCGCGCTTGCCTTTCGGAAAAAAAAAAAAAAAAAACTTGGGATCACCCACCCAACCCAACAACTTCTTGAGCAAGAGAGGCGACGCAGAGAGACCTTCGCTTCACTTTGCTTTGCGTCTCCCAGAGATAAGAAATGTGCAGACTGAAAGCCAGACAACTCGATTTCTTCCTCCAATGTGCAACTGGATCATCGACTCCTGCGGTTCGAAACCAAGTTCTCTTTAATCCCACCTATCCAACCTCTCCATGGTCAGGGATTTCAATTGATTGGAGGGTCAGAGCATTCGCTCATTCCTAGCACGAGATCGCCAAAGTTGCAAGGTCGATTGAGAGCGAGATCCAAGCTTGGATCGACAGAGAGTCCGTCGAGAAGCTCATCAAGTCGCTGCAAGAGGGTTCAATTGATGAGGAAGAGAAGCTCAACTGATTGACCCAGTTCGAAGCAATGCTTCCTCGACATATTAACAAAGAGCATTCTCCTCTCAGTCTTGCACAAGGTTATCAGCGGAGCCTTAGGCTTTTCACTCGTGTTTCATTATGACCATTTCAAAACGGACAATTCTCTGATGCAAAACCAAATCGCAACTTACAAAAATGCAAATAGGCATTGCGAGCATAAAAGAAAATCAAAGAATTCCACAGCGCTTCTGGTCATATCCTTTAATAAGATGGCCTCTAGAATATCATACTCAAACCTGTAATTTGAGTCGGTGACATGGCAAAAACACAAACCACATTTCCTATGGATGGATTGCCTATACGGTTGATGCATAAATATTACAAGGCAGTGAATGTATTAATTGGAACAACCGCTTTTTCAACCAAATGAGAATATCAACCTTTTCTGACAGATGATCCCATTAGTTCAGAAACATAAACTGCTTTCCTTAGTATTTGCATTTTCTGAAAAGAATATTTTCTTATGTGAACAAATAACTTTATGAGAGACTAAAGTGGAAAAATAAATTAATGAATACAACCGATACTTCAGGAATAAAGAAAAGGATGCACGACCTCTGGAGATGTAACGAGACATTCGAAAATAGAAGACGATCCTCTTGAACGAGCATTATTAAGACTACAACGCCTCAATCAGTTTAAAGCATCTGAATGAAGCATCAGACAACCTCAAGCAGTTCAAAGCATCTGAATGAAGCTGAAACCAGACTGCTTTCTTCAAGTCAAGGGTCCCATCAAATCCAAACAACTCATGGAATTTTGCCAACTAAAACGTAAGGTTCCCTCAGCCTGCAGTTAATGCAATATATACCGAGTTCATATGGGAAATGATTTACTTCACAGAAAAGTAATGGAATTGATTCATCTGGCATAATCACAACCAACATAAAATATTTTATACAAGTAAAATAAACAATTCTTAAGATCCAGGCCCCTAGCGTCAGGGGAGGCTCAATATCCTCCAATCCTCATCTCTTCTTCTTCTTCTATTCTTCATTTCTTCTTCTTCTTCTCCTTCTGTTCTTCATTTTCTTCTTCATCTATTTTCTTCTTCTTCAACACGTTCTTGGGCCTCCCCTGACGCTGATCTGGCGCTAGGGGCCTGACTCTTAAGAATTGTTCAAGTAAAATATAGCAAGCAAAGTACAGCTAGAGCTGGAGCAGAATATCAATATGGTCACAACTCACAAGATTAGGTCACAAAACATTCTTTGTAAGTTTCTATGGCTGTTTGTGTATAAACTATCAAAAATGATCTTATAACCAAAATTTAATTGATATTTTTCCGAAATCCCTAATAAAAAGTATCAGAAAAAAAAAAATAAGAGAGCCCTTCAATGGGTTTATAAAGAAAAATTGCATGCGATCAAGATGCACGGATACTTTGTAAGTGGCAGTACCCATACCAAATAGGTGTGGCATAGCTATACAGCTATACTTCCTCCGATATGCATCTGAGTGTACAATACTCATGATTGTGTCTCGACAATACGGAAAAGATACAGCCAATTTTTCGAGATGGACTTGAAATGTTCTGGACATACATGTGTATGACTTTAAGTTTAGACTTGTGGGACTAAGTTCTGATATGTATGCAAGACTTATGTTATGAGCTTTGAATTTTTGTAGTTTCATGTTTTCTTTCATTGAATAACTGAATGACTTGATAATTTCATTTTGAAGCTTGAAGTTGTAGTGCGTTCATTATAATAAAATATTTGATACTTTTAACTAAATTTAGTACATATATACACCTTTTTAATTGCATTTGAATGTTGTGTCTTCGGCCGTACCATTGTCCTAGTTTTGAGATTATGTTGTATCACTGTGTCCATATCTTATTCAATACGAAACATGTACCAGTGTCCATGCTACCTTCCATACAATGATCTACATAACATGTTCATTGTCACGTACTTGCAACTGCTGTATTTCGATTTGTAAAGTCAATCGATTATACAGGAAGAGAAAAAAATCTTCACTTTCTATTTGTGACTATGACACCAAGAGCTAACCTCCAATCAAGATAGAAAAAACATTAGAGAGCAAGAGCCCAAGACAAATAAAGGAAAAGCAGAAGAAGCTAAAACCAGGATCCACTGTCGAAGCACAACGATTTTTACTTGCACTCCATGGTTTTGCTATAATTGATATCACCTTCGTGTTCATATCAATGGCAAGATTTATCATTTTAGTAAACAAATATTGATTTAACCAAAACACAGGTTACTATCTCATTGGATAACTAAACTAGGGAACTCGAACTCTCGAAGATTAAATGAATTAAAAAAAAAAGGGGGAAGAGACATATATGAGCATTCCACCAAAAGAAAATAGGTTTTCTTATAGAATGACGATGTTAAACAAATTATAAATTAGTTAGCGAGGACCTATTGCAACCAGATCATTTTGGTATTCGAACATATGAATTCAATGCATAGAAAAATAGTAAATAAATAGAGGTTAATCCACCATAAGTCGAACATATGTTTCCAGAAGTGTCACAATGTCCGATGTGTGGGCAGTTGACACGTGCAAATGAAGTGTTTCCAGAAGTGTCACAATGTCCGATGTGTGGGCAGTTGACACGTGCAAATGAAGTGTCCATACGAAGGTGGTTGACACAGGTCAGTCTTGACACAGACATGTGTTAAGGTGCCCATTAAAACTCATATCCATCTTGGGACTTTACATCTTTAGTAATCCATTTGGGGTTTAAGAATGGAAAGAAGTTTAAGACTATCTAAAGACATTGTTATGAAAGACATCATTCTCTTCTGGCATAACACCAATAGGTTATTAGAAGAAACTTCCCTTGCAAAGCCTAGTTCTCAATCAACATTGTTCCTGTAATCAGCAAAAAGAATGGCCCAGGGATGTGGATCCAAAAACATAAGAGCAGAATTTCCTCGAGTAAATTCCCATGGTATACTACCATCTGTGTTGTCCATGGTCCACCTCTCCTCAAGAAGTTTCCCTCAAAGAATGCTTATTCCAACTAATATACGAAAAAATGGTGTTTTAATAACTTGAACTTTTGAAGTAAATGGTGATTTATCTTTGTATCAGAGCTTTGGGTCCTAAAAGTTTCATGGGTGTCTTGTCCAGCACAGTTATAAGGTGGGCATTGAGTCGAGTCGAATAAATTTGTCCACATGCCAGCAATTCAAAACTGTATCTCTACGAGTGATACCTCTGCAATGTAGTGTGCCAGGCAGTGCTCAATGATTCTAGAAGTTGTAGCACCCAAAGCTACTAAACCTAAATCGAAGTGGTCTGGAGCGCGAGCTGGGACAAGATGCTGACAGTCGCCTCAGGAGTCACGTCACAGCCAAGCCAAGGCGGATCCATAAAATCATAAAACAAATTGTTATTTTACTCTATTCGATCCAAAACATCAACACAAGGAATTATCATAGATTATTTGAAATGAACACATACTCGTGAAATAACCTTACAATTACTCAATCTTTAACAGAACTATATATTACCTAGCCTCCATCCACAAGAATCTAACCAAACTAAAGGAACTAACAGACCATAAGTTAATTCACCTTACAATTACTCAATCTTTAACAAAACTATATATTACCTAGCCTCCATCCACAAGAATCTAACCAAACTAAAAGAACTAACAGACCATAAGTTAATAAGTCAAAATGGATAATTCAAATATCCTTCTCATCCCTTGATTCAAAGTAATCATTCTCATGTTCATCATCATCGAGCAAGTCAATTTATGACATTAGTTATACACTTCTATAAATATTTCATATAACAAGTTAAGTGTACGTAAAAACAAAAATACTAATAAATATAAACAATATTAGGCATTGGCACTACATATCGTGATAGCACCCAACAGTGTAAACATCCAAGGTGAGGCGTAGCACTGCAGCAAGCTGCAACTGAAAAAAACTGAGCGAGGGGAATTAAGTTGTGGGGGGATGACTTTGACTCAAAATACTGCCTCGATGGCACCTCAAACAACATAGACCCGGTCTATGCTTGATATTCGAAAAATTAATCCTACCCAAATGCTCAAGCTCAATGGCAACGTATCAAACATGAAAGATATCACTACTATCTTTGATCCAAAAGTGTGCCCGTTTACCGAGAGATGCACGGTGACTAATACAAGTTATCATCCTCCAATTGGTATACAGTCAAGCACATTTCCAAGTGTATCGCTCCATCAAAGGTGCCTTTTTTTTGTCTATCCCTCACCCACAATACTTGCGAGATATCCAAAAAGAAAGAATGGACGTCGGTTTTCTTCTTACCAGCGAAACATCTACCCTCCCCTAAAAATCTGTTTACCCATACGTCATTCCAACACTTAATATCAAATTCAAAATTTGGAACCCCCAATGCCCAAAAATACATTCTTGATGTTGCCTCTGCCCAGATGATCTGCTGTGACATTCGCTTCACTATATATTTTTTAAAAGCATCTATAAGTTGTGACTCCTGATTACTGTTTTCAGCTTCACTATATATTTTTCATGCAAGGGAATACAGTCACAAATTTAGTTGCCCAATCATTTCTACTCACATTTAGAAACGAAACAAATGCTTAATAATGATAATTGTTGTGATAGAAGAAAACATGCCGATAGCATCATATGCAACTAAATGACAAAATGGAACAATCCCCATGGATAAGCACTAAAGCAAAGGTTTTCTAGTTATGTGACAAAGAATAGCAGTACTGTAGTTCCAGTCATGGCAATCTCATTCTCAGGAAAGTTGGACATGCCACATACAACATACAAACTCAATCACAAAATTCCATATGTAACCGCAATGAAATGTATGAAAAAAAAGGCATAAAAAGGATGAAAGCAACCTACATCACCCACTAGTATTCTCTGTTGACACATCGAACTCCTCATCATCTCCCTGACAAATTTTAGCTATCTCGGCCTGTGCTCGCTCCATGATCTTCCTCTTTTGCAATTCCAAATCTCTATGGAACTCCATCCTCATCTTCTCCAACTCTACCATCTGCTGCCTCTTACTATTCTCAATCTTTTCATAAATTTCACCAAACTTGTGAATTGAATCCGCAAGCAATCTAAATGAAGACCCTCCACGTCCACCTCCCGATGACCTTGGCCTTTTAGGAGGCAAACCATCTGAATCATCCTCTTCATGAGCAGATGATTCTGAATTCGCAGGACTGTCCCTCATCTCATCCAACCCATTCGAACGGCTTGAGTTGTAATCTTTACCATTCATAAAAACATACTCCCCCGAATCCAATCCACACGAAAGTCCAGGCTTTGCCAAAGAAGACAACAGCGCATCCATTTTCTTAAAATAAACCCATTTACTACCAGCCTCCCCAGTTTCAGCCATCATCTTCTCCTTCTTGTACTTTTTCTTCAATGTATCCAATCTATTCCTACATTGTGCATCCGTCCTCATCACTTTGGACGCTTGTGACACCTTCCTAGCAACTTCATGCCATTCATCGGACCTCAGACTCTTTCTCCCTAGCTGAACAAACCTATCGCCCCAAGCATCTAACAACAAAAAACTAGCACTCTCTGTCCAATCCGCCTGCAAATTCCGCCCAAATGCCGGCCTAGGAACTGAAGCACTGGCAGTAATAGCAGCAGTAACAGGCGGCGTTACAACCCGCGGTGCAAATTCATACCCTAAATTCTTAAACTTCCTCTTCTTCCTCTGCCTCCCTGACTCCTTCTCTCCAATCTCAGACCTTCTTCCATAAAGATCCTTACTTTTATCATCTTGACCGTCTCCGATACGATCCTCATCCTCCTCATCATCATCATCCTCAATAACATCAACCTCATCTTCTTCTTCATCCTCTTCTGCTTCTTCTCTATGAACCCCATTATCCTCTTCACCTTCTTCTTCTTCTTCTTCTTCTTCCACTTCCTCTTCCTCTTCCTCTTCCACTTCCTCTTCCTCTTCCTCTCCCTCTACTTCTTCTTCTTCTTCATCATCCCCAATTGTCTGACTATAAGAAGAGGGGTTTCTCTGGGGAAGCTTGTGCCCATGCGAAGATTGATAGTTTCCAGTGTAAGGGATCGAAGGGTACCTCACATCATCCTCAGTATCATCCATTTCTGCAAAATTTCAAACCGATAACTCTAATTTCCTTCCTCAAAAAAACTTAACTCTCAAATTACAAAAAACAATAGTGAATGTAAATGAAGAAGAAGAAAAAATTCAAAATATCTGAAAGATTATGAACCGAATTATTGAAAAATCGCGGAAAGAAGGTAGCTTTGGATTTGATAGAAGAAACCCTAATTTGGGGAAAATTTTAGGGTTTTGGGAGGAGAATGAGATCCAGTTGTTGCGTGCGTAGTTCACAGAAGAAAGAAAAAAAGTGGACGGAACACTGCTAGCGTACGCATGGTCGGTCGAACCCACGACCTTTTGATCCGAAGTCAAGTCAAACGCGATGATCCACTTCTCTATGCGGTCCCAGATCCATCTTTCCGCCTCTGCTCAATCTTGAAAAACAGAAATTCTAGCTGGCCTGCCCCCCTCAGGCCGGCTAGAAGTGCTGCTTGGAAAATTCTAGGGAGCGAGGTCCCTGCGCCAGAACGACGCAAGGGAGCCTCCTCCGTGCGTGAGATTAAACGCGGTCCTTAAAAGCCAATTTCTCACTCCCCCAAAACAATTTATCTCTCCCTCCAAAAACACGAAATCGCATTTCTCGCTCCCTCCAAAAACAGAGTGAGCTCCCCACAAAAGCTCCAGATCTAGACGAAATTCCACCCTTTTCTCAAAAGAAATCGAAGACGAAGACGAATATTAACATTAACTCAGGCGGAATCGAAGGGAAAGGGTTTCCAAGGCAATGACGAAGACAAGGATTAACTCATACAAAATCGAAGAAATCGAAATTTGGAGAGCAGTCCAGAGAAAGCTTGTCTGAAGCAAAGGGTGTTGCAGATTTCATTGCACTAGCTAGGTCAGTAAGTTCATAGTTTATGCATTTTGAAAGAACTTAGTACTGTTTTGAAATCAGAAAAACCCGCGATTCCTAGGTCAGTAAGTTCAGTTGGTAGAGAAAACCATCGATTCTTGAAACCATCAAACATATTTTGGCACACAAAGGATTCAAATACATAGCACTTGTGCTTCACTTTTGCATTAGGCTCAATTGCAATCGATTTCACTGTGTGTAGATCTACACTTATCGATTTCACTGTGTGTACATCTACACTTATCATTTTCAATTGCAATCGATTTCACTGAGTAGGATTCAATCCCGATAAGTGTAGATCTACACTTATCGATTTCACTATGTGTAGATCTACACTTATCGATTTCAATTGCAATCGATTTCACTGATTAGGATTCAATCCCGATAAGTGTAGATCTTGGAATGAATTCAAGAACCTCGTAGACTTCAATTTCTCCTCCAGCAACCCATTATGCTTGTTAAGTTCCTCAAATTGCTCTTTAAGAGTTCCAACCTCAGAGTCCTTTAACTTGAGCTGGGAATCAAACTTCTTCATCATTATCTTATACATCTTCAACAGACTATTCTGTTATTTAACTTCCGGCAACAGATACTCCACTCGAGGAGACAAATCGATTTGTTGCTTCAAGTAACACTGCTTCAATTCTAAAAGAAGCTTCAACTCAGTGATCACAGTCTCATCAACTGACTGAATTACCTCTGCATTGTAAAGAACTTAGTACTGATTTGAAATCAAGATGTTTGATGTTTGATGGTTCAGTCAAGAAATTTGACTATTACAAATATATCACTGATTAGTCAAGAATTTCTTCATCTTAGGCAAGAAACCTATTTCTTAAGATTAGTCAAGAATTTCTTAAGATCTATATGAAAAACTATTTGACTATTACAAATATCATGATAAGAAACCTAAGATCAGTGATATATGAAAAAATGATATTTATTCTTTGGATAAGATTAGTTTAGTGATGAACCCCTTACTGTTTTCATTCTCTATTTTTGTATTGTTTGAAAAACATATAAGAAACTAACAGTACAAAAATTTGCTTCTCAATGTGCAGGCTTGTCTTTCAACACCCTTCCAGCCATCTGGTAGCTTTAGACTATCCAAGGTAAGCGTACTAGGGTTGTTTCTTTCTCAAAGCTTTTGGGTAATGTTAGGTTCATTTTGTTACTTTAGTTATCATTTTTTTTTTGTTACTTCTATTGTATATTCTATTTGGTCGGAACTACTTGTATAACAACTCTGGTGGATCCTTAGTTGCAACATTGTTCCCCAAATAGACTATACAAGGTTATTGTATTAGGGTTGTTTCTTTCTAAAAGTTTTGGGTAATGTTAGGTTCATTTGTTACTTTAGTTATCACTTTTTTTGTTACTTATATTGTATAATCTACTTGGCCGGAACTGCCTGTAAAACAACTCTGGTGGATCCTTAGTTGCAGCATTGTTCCCCAACATAGACTATACATGGTTATTATATTAAGGTTTTTATCTATGCCTCTATGTTTTAACCGTTGTAGTATATTATAACACATATTTCAGGAATGGATAGTGTAGAAGATAATGAATGTATGTTGGTAAAAGAAAATTAAGAAGAGATAAGGGAACCTACAGATGGGATGAAATTCATCAACCTTGATGAGTTCCAACATTATTATCATGATTATAGTAATCAAAAAAGGATTTCCAGTGAAAATAATGACTACTGAAAAAAATGTTGATGGAAAACCTAAATTCATTCAGCTTTCATGTGGTTTGTCTGTGAAGCAAAAAAATAGAGCAAGAAATGTCTTGGGATTGCGTGGGTCGAGTAAATGTTGTTGTCTGGATAAGATTAGAAGTCATATACGCCCTGATGGAACAGTTTTAGTGAGAAGAGTTACACTTGATCACAATCATGAGTTAAGCCCTGGTAAATCGAGATTTTATCCAAAGAATAGAACTATGAGCTTGTATGTAAAAAAGAAGGTTGATTTTAATGATAGAGCAGATATTAGACCAAATAAGAGTTTTTCGGCATTTGTGGTTGAAGCTGGTGGGCATGATATTTTGCCATTTTCCCAAAAAGATTGTTACAATTATTTGGAAAAAATGAGGAAGTTGAGACTTGGTGAGGGGGATGCGATGGCACTTCATAACTACTTCCAAAAAATGCAAGCTAATAATGTTGATTTCTTTTATATGATGGATTTGGATGATGAAGGTAGGTTGATAAATGTTTTTTGGGCTGACACATGGAGCAGGGCAACTTACAAGGAGTTTGGGGATGTTGTTACTTTTGACACTACATTACTTAACAAATAAGTATGAGATGTCATTTGCTCATTTTGTTGGGGTGAATCATCACGGTCAGTCAATTCTTTTGGGATGTGGATTGATATGTGGTGAGACCGTTGAAGAATTTGTTTGGCTTTTCCAAACTTGGCTCGTATGTATGAATGGCAATGCTCTGTTGCTATAATCACTGATCAAGATAGGGCAATGAAGAGAGTTATTGAAATTGCATTTCCCAACACACGACACAGATGGTGCTTGTGGCATATTATGAAGAAGTTGCCCGAAAAGTTGTCCGATTGCAATGAATATGAGGCGATCAAGTTTGCAATGCAAATAGCAGTTTATGATTCATTATCTCATGATGAGTTTGAAGAAAATTGAGTTTATGATGAATATGATAAATATAATCTGCATGAAAATGATTGGTTGAGTGGATTATACCTTGAAAAGATGCGTTGGGTGCCAACATTTCAAAGAAATACTTTTTGGGCGGGGATATCTTCAACTCAAAGGAGTGAAAGCATGAATGTTTTTTTTTTTTTTTTTCTGGTTATGTGAATTTGAAGACCACTTTGAAGCAATTCGTAGAACAATATGAGAATGCACTACGAAGTAACGTCCAAAAGGAAGCTGAAGAGGACTTTAAATCTTATAACCGAAGGATTCCTTGTATTACTCCTTATGCAATAGAGATAAAATTTTGAGATGCCTACACTACAAATAAATTTAGGGAGTTCCAAGAAGAGAAAACAAAAAATCTATGTTGTAGAATTGTCGGTGAAGTTATGGATGGGAGTGGCTTTGAGTTGTACATTGTTAGACAAGACTTGGTGATAAATGATAGGCAACAATAGTCAATTTTATAGTCTCTTTTAATGTTGTCGACTTCACCATCAAGTGTAATTGTCAATTGTTTGAGTTCAGGGGGATCTTATGCAAACATGTATTGAAAGTCTTGTTTGAAAGAGAGATTCATGTTATACCTGATAAATATGTTCTTCGGGGGTGGAGGAAAGATGTTAAGAGGGCTCATACAAAGGTTAAGATTGTTTATTCAGATTGGGGAATGAAGCCTGAAAATGAGCAATTTGAAAAGATGTGCAATGCCTCCTATGAAATGGCTGACTTCGCCGCTGAGGATGAAAAGAAGACATGCCAAGTTCAAGAATGAATGACTTTGAAGATGGAGCAACTTAAAATTGTTGATGGCGATGAGCGTGTTGATTCACAGGGGTATTTAGAAGTAGGCACCACTACTGCTAGTTCTGGCATCCAAATTCATAGTCCATTAGCGGTTCGTAGCAAAGGACGACGGTCTAATTCAAGGATGAAATCCACCATCGAGAAGATATGTAAAAGGATACAAAGGAAAAAAAAACACACACACACACACAAAAGGATCAAGCCATCGAGACTAATCTGGTATGTTTTGCAATGTGTTTTATGAATGTATATTTTCTTAAGTCAAGAATAGTGAGTTTTATTTACAAATGTCATTTGTAGGGTTTACAGTGTATGCCTTATGTTATGCCTCATGAAAGCAATGTGATGACTTATGTTATGCCTCGTGAAAACAATGTGATGTCTCGTAAAAGCAATACACATGTTTGTTTGTTATACTTACATGGTATGAATCATTAAGTATGCTTGCCCACTTATGATTTATATGTTTGTTCTCGTTAAGGATGATAATACGGGGTCACACTATTTACAACCTGGAAGAATTGATCATTTCTACTCGCTACTCTCACAGGTACATATTTTGTATGTTTGTCCTTTATAGGGTTTGTTTGTTTGTTATATGTTTTGTATGCCTCCTATTATTTATTTTTTAATCTTTATTATTTATTTTTGCAGCCGCCAAGTTCAAGCAACGAAATGGACTATACAAACTATAGGTTATGATCAGGTTGGTTAATTTGCTAATTGTGAATTGAATTAAGAATTAGTTTCTGAAGGTATGTTTAAACATACCTTAATGCTTATCTATAGGTATGTTTACTGTGTGACTTCATGAAGGTCTAAATGATAGCTTAATGCTTATCTATAGGTATGCACGGTGCAACAAGGAAGTAGGTGTTTGACTGGCCATCCTTTGCATGGGATGATGTTGCATGCAATTGGAAAGGCAGTGGTTTGGAAGAAATGGTTTGTGCCTCTGAAGGAACTTGACAGATTGGAAGGCAAAAATGTTGAGACAATTTCGTTCGTTTTCATGTTGTCTTAGCAGCACTGTTGTAATTTCGTTTTCAGGTTGTATTAGCAGCACTACTATAATTCAGTATTCAGGTTGTATTAGCATCCTCATCAGGCATCATCTTGATCATGTATGGGAGATCAAATGTTCATTGATATCCAGGGTGAAAGAACTCATTTTATTAGTATGAAAGAACTCACTTCATTGATATCCAGCGTCTTGATCAAATGTTCATTATTCAGGTTGTATTAAAGAGGATCAAATGTTCATTATTCTGATCAAATGTTCATTATTCAGGGTTATCAAATGTTCATTATTTTGATGTTGATCAAATGTTCATTATTCAGGTTGATTAAATGTTCATTATTCTGATATTCAGGTTGATCAAATGTTCATTACTCATTGATATCTAGAAAGGATCTCTGATTTTAATGGTTGGATATTGCTAGTGATACCATTTTTTTTTCCAGGAATGGTTGGAGTCACTAGAAATGAAATTGGGTGTGGACTCACCTGAGGAAGTTCTTGATGTATTACCATTAAAGAGTTCATGGGGAGCTTTCACAGCCTGCTTCTTTACTGATTTAGGAGCAAAGATTTCATGAGCAACTCGCTAATCCTTCGCCCTCTAGAATTATTGTTTCATGAGGGGCACCAACAAACTGCTTGTCATTCCCCGATTTTTGAACAACATAAATTAATAGATTGTCCAAAAAACCAAGGCACGACATGAACAAAATAAATGTACAGTCATAAGGCAAGAAATAAACTAATAACTTTCCTCAAAATTTATGATCTCAAAATGAAGTTCACAATTATAAACCCAAGCCACAATCTAAATCATAAAAAAAAATTACATTAATCAATCCGCAAATAAATCTCTGACTTAAAAAAAAAACCGAACATTAATAACTAATTCCTAAATCTTATTAATTAGGAAAAACAATAAACTCAAGATAAAAAAAAATGTGTCGAATCCTCAGCTTTCGCCACGCAGCTAATACCACCTTTGCGCTCCAGTTAACCCTGATAAGTCTCCAGGGCTACGCTCATTAAGAACGCACCCAAATTTGTAAAACAATACAAAATTTGGGTCAATATATAAATACTGGTGTGAGCAAACTTACAAACCGAGACAATTAAATATCCTAAAAAAAATATGCATTTCACCTTAAGGAAGACAGGTAGTTCTTATTCGAGAATCGAATGAGCTGTTAGTTTCTTCCCTCAAGGCTAACCTAATACATGCTAAAATAATCCATGCACATTTTCATGTTATGATTAATTCAATGGTTTTCTTTATTTTCCTAATTCTTAGCTTCTTTTCCACAATCGCACTCTCCTCCGGTGTCGAACACACCTCATCCAAGTGTGTCTCCCTTGCCATCGAAGCCACTCGGAGCATACATGACCCAAGTGGGGTGCCACATCGAGTGTCATGTCATCTCACCCGAAGTTCGATACCTGGCAAGTATTTCCTAAATACTAAACGTACTACCGAATTCACATGGAACAACGTACTGATATGCAAGCAAGTCTGCATACCCAAAATGATATCACACGTATACAAGCAGGTCTGTATACAAAAATAATTCCTTTTTTTTCGGAGTTGTGGAAAAGAGCTTAAATGTTAATTAAGTATCAAATGTAGTTTACTATCACTTCAAGTAAATAAACTAATACGAAGCAAGCAATAAGAAAGATATTCCACTTTCTCCAAAATTTAATACATGGCTGAAAATAAATACAAAGATTTTCATAAAGAGGTAGACCAATACATACAACTCAGTGTGATATATGATGAATTCTCATCAATATCGTGTATTAAGACATGAAAATCTAAAGTGCAACATAGGTACTTCTGAAGGAGTTCATATACATAGCATAACTTCTAGATGAGATTTTTAGCCAATTGACTGCTTTTCATTTTAAAACTACCCTAATTGCTTAATTTGATGATGCCTAGTTTGCATCTAACCATAAAGACAATCAAGCACTTTAACAAAAGATATTATAGTTAACAAAGTAGATTACAATTATGTACAAATATCATGACAACACATTGTTTTGCACTCTGAAATAAATCACAGAGATTAAATGATTTCAGTTCCCTTTCTCTACACAAGTACGAAGATTCAATTGAAAAAAAACACTTCCCAAGATTTCCTCACAGCACATGTTAACATTAGATTCCTAACATCGCATCACATAGAAAAAAAAAAAAAAAATTCCCAAGATTCATAACATGAGATTTCACAAATATCCAAATCATATTAACATTGGGATTTATCACATCAAAAGTCAAAATCATATTAACATGAAATTCACCAATTGCAAGCCACTAAGAAAAACGTTGAAGAAGGGTAGAGTTTTACTCACCGTTTGCGAAAGTCCCAAAGTTTGAGCAAATTTCTTCATTTATTGCCTCCCTCTTTTTTTTTTCTACGTAAGTTTTTCCTTTTCTTCTGTGTGTATCCCAAAGAGAAAAGGAGGTTAGGGTTCCTTTTTAAATGAGTTTTTAATTAGGGTTTTCTTTAGCTAAACACAACCACCCCTCCTCTTTTACCCACCACCAACCTAAACCTAGGTCCTAAATTAAAATCATAAAATATCTAAATATTTGTAACTATTACCAATTAATAGATATTACCAATAAATACATATTATTAATTCCTAAGATAATGACATTATAATGGTAAGTGATTTGGCGGGTATTACACTGCTGGAACACTTGTGATTGAAAGAACTTCCAATGCAAAAAAGGCAAGATCCCTTCTATCATTCACAACTAGTTATTTTACAACGAAAAGAAAACATTTGTGTGTAGATTCAACTATAAATTCTTTGCCATTACATGCCCCTACCTTTGTGCTCAAACAAAGATAGAAAACACACTGGGGAAGCCATGAAAGAAAACTTTCTTTTACATCTTTGCATCTTAGTTCTCCTAGTGATCCCCTGCATCTCACAACAATATGCATGCGAAAAGCATGTAACTGACACAAGTATGTTAGTATTCTGTAAAAACTCGCTATCTTATAGTACTTGTGCAACAGATCTTGTGTCCCGCCTTACTCTCCAAGAGAAGGTGCAACAACTTGTAAACACTGCCATCGGTGTGTCAAGGCTTGGTGTTCAGAGCTATGAGTGGTGGTCTGAAGCACTTCATGGTGTCGCAAACACTGGCCCTGGGGTACATTTCAATGAAACAGTGCCTGGTGCAACTAGTTTTCCAGCAGTCATCTTATCTGTTGCAACCTTCAATTCATCTTTATGGTACAAAATGGGTCGCGTTGTTTCGACAGAAGCCCAGGCATAACAAACTGAAAACTCTCAACAAATTGGGTTCGGTATCAGAACCACAATAATACAACCAAACATGTTGCACTTCTTCAATTCACGAGATGATCCAACTTTCTCAATTTACAATAACCATAACATCTCTGAACATATTCATTTACTCAAATTCACTACCAATACACATCTTTGAACATAATTCATTTACTCAAATTCTCCTCACAAGTACATTATAAAACAAAATTAAATCTCACATATCACTCAAAAGCTTAAAAAAGATAAGTACAAGAATCAATATAATTACCACTAATGTATTGTTGATCAAGTCCCTTGTAAAAGCCCAAGGATCGTTGACTTGGGTTTCATCTCTTTGATCATGAGTTTCATCGCCACGATCCTCGGGAGCATTGTTTGGTTGGTTGGGTTTCACATCTTCATTGTCGTTTCTTCTTGACTTGTGCTCTCTTCTCGCCTCGTGTTCTATTCTCGCCTCGTGCTCTATTCTCACATCTTCTAATCGCACCCACAGGCTGTAATTTTCATAAGCTTCTTCAGCTGTTGAGAAACCCTTGTACATGCTACCCTTGTACCCGTCTACTTGTAATAGACAACCTGGCCCAGTCATATATACTCTAGGTACACCGCCACGATAAAACAACATAGGTTTTGTATGTCATTTCTGCGTTGACAAAAAAATAACATCAGGTTGAATAATTTCATATAAACTCATTTACCATTTGAAAGTCTAATTGCTAGCAGAAGAAAAAAGCAATGACCCAACCATTATTTCCCAAGGGTAATTGAGTTGAAAAGATACCATTATTTTTTGTTAGAAGATTTCAAAAACATAAGCTTTTTTAAGCACAATGTGGTCTCTGCTGTTATATAACTACTAAAAGATATCTAGACTTCCATTGTCTACTTAAAAATCTGGTAAAATATATTTGCTTACATCAATTTAACAGAAAAATTCATCCCATTCACTAAGTAAACCAAACCAAACCAAACTGATAGAAGCAATGTGGCATGGTAGAAGCAATGTAGCCTAATAGAAGCAAATCATCCCATTTACTAAGTGAACTTATAGAAGCAATGTGGTCTATAACTTGAAAATCACAATCTTATAAACAAATTCAACAAGAAATGTGAGATGAAACCTGCTCCAACAAAGATGAAAACTTTCATAACCTAAATAAACCAACATGCAAAACCCAATTTCTTCATTCAAGTCGCAAAAATAAACATGCAACCCTAAAATTTCTTCAACCAATCCACAAAAACCAAAGTCCATATTCAGTAATTGCTAGCAAAAGAAATCAAAGCTATCTATCACATAATGGAATCAAAATAGATAGAGTAGGTTGTGTAACCAATTTTTGCTGGTTAGAGTTCTGCCCCAATTGAGAGTATGGGTAGAGTGGTGGGTTTCTAGGGTTGTGTAACCAACAATCATTTTAGGGTCAGCCTCTAATCAGCCTGAAATATATTTAGAGCTTTTTAATTTAGAAAATTCAGGTAGCCTCTAAGTGGTGGGTCTCGAAAATTCATCATGATTGTCCAATCCTAGAAACCCACCACCTGAAATCAACACGAAATCAAATAAGAAACCCTATATCTAGAAACCCACCATCTGAAATCAACACAAAATCAAAGAAACCCTAGATCTAGAAACCCATCACCAGAAATCAACATGAAATCAAAGTAGAAACCCTAGATCTAGAAACCCACAACCAGAAATCAACAAGAAATCAAATAGGGACTTTGAGAACTTCAGAGGGACTTACCTTTTCTTCGAAGATACCTTTTCTTCAAAGAGAAAATGCTGAAGACGAAATCGAAGAAGGACTTTGATAAGATGTTGAAGACGAATTCGAAGAGATACTTTGAGAAGATGCTGAAGACGAAATTGAAGAGGAACTTCTGAGCCTTTGTAGTTTTGAGAGCTTTTGAAGCTTTTCGAATGGGGACTAGGGAGAGATGGGGATTTTCGAATGGGGGAAGGGACTGGGGAGAGGGTCGAATATGGACTTCACGCTTGAATTATTTTTTTTGGGAGAGAGTCTGTTCAAATTTTTTTTTTTAATCTCCCTTTTCTCTCTAAAACACGTGCGAGCTCCCTAGAAAGGTTGGCTCAATCTTAATATATTATTACAAAGTTCCTCAGATAAACCAACTGCTAATGCATTGTCTTCAAATGAAAATCTATATATATATATATATATATATATATATATATATATATATTTAATTAATAATATCTTTATCTTACAAATCACCCAATTTACAACGAGTTGGAAATAAAATACGGCTAAGATTTAAAGTTACAAAGATGTTGAATGTTGAGATTCATTCTCCATAATGGCAAGAGAGAAAGCTCACATCACCAGCTCCAATGAGAAAATTCCACACAAAAAAAGGAAGAGAAAGTAAGAGAGGTTTCATCCTTCCATAATTGTTTGTTTTAATTTTTTAAAGGCTCTAAACACACTTTGAAGAGATTTCCTCATTTTATCTTATTATTCAAGATTTTTTTTTAAAATTGAGAAAAAAATCAATAAATGCGAGTTATGAAGTATTGAAAGTCTTTCAAATTCTAGCAAATCATTATGAACATGCCTACTCATACTAAATGCAAGTTTCATAATTAAACCCCTCAACCTAATCATAATTAATGACAAGTTATTTTAATTTACAATGAGTGAAAATCTTCGCTCGAATCCTCCAAGATTTTTCATCTCCTCAATTTGTAATCGCGACGAAAAAGCACTTGTTCTCTTCTATAAATTCATCGCAAGGTCTCAATCTATTCCTTTCAAGACAATCATTTATTCTTTCCATTGTTTGATTTATCTTGAAGCTCCTTGGAAAACTTCCTTTGCTCTAGAATTTCAGCTGTAATGATTCTCAAATATACAAAGTATTATTTATACACTTGATTTCCTTAAGGATGCACCCAGAATAATATTCACTGCTAAATCCAAGTCAACATAAGAATCGGTGTTGTGCTATCCGAATTTAGTTGCCTGTTTTCTTTGGTTAATACTTTAATTTGTTAATTGGTATTTGTAGTTATGTACAATCTATCATTAGTTTTTTAGGTTCTTTTTTAATTGTGTTATTAATTTAATGGATGTCTTGTGATGTGAATTTTATTTTCGTGTTTAGCTTTTCATAGATGACATTGTTGTTTAATGATTCGTGCTTAGTGTTTTTATAAATTGTGGAACAAAAGTTATATGGGATCATCATATTTTAGTGTCCTTGCATTATTGTTTTATCAAGATGTTTCTTATCAATTGTAGGGAAGGTCATTCATAGGTTATAACTTTGATCATGGCTCCAAGATGATACTTTATTTATTTATTTTTTTTCTATTTTCATGCTTACTCTATGTATAATATTTCAATTCATCTAATCTTTTTTATTCACTACATAATCAATAGATGTGTTTCATTTACATGGTTTTTGATATTTCTTAATTGCCTCTTTCTTTGTATTTATATTATTAATTATTTTAATTGATTTCATATATCCTTTTTCTATTTATTAAGTTTTACTAATATTTTTATTTATAATTTAGATAATTAACTTCAAATAAAAACTTGAGTATATATTACAAATATTTTGCATAACCCACCTAGAGAATAATTGAATACGACTTCACTTGAATTGTTGGGTAGTCGAAGACTGATTGTGAAATCTAAGAGATCCTCGACAGTTGGTGGCAGAGGACATGTTCCATATATGGATTGTACAGTTATGTGATTATCTATGGAATAGTTTCAGGTTGCAATTAACCGTGATTGAGATATGCGTTATTTCATAAATAACAAACAACAAGAAGTGGAAAGGGATATTCGCGAGTTGAGAAAAAAAATATGTATGATTGATTGTTGGTATTGGTATTGAATAATTGAAGCTTTGTTGGGGGAGTAGTTGTATATGTTCTTGATTAATTTATCGCATTGAAATAAGAAAAAACCAAAAAATAGAGAATGTGGAGAGTGATCTCGACTCTCGCGCGTACTGTTACAGTGAGGGCTCATATCAAACAAATCAAGTATTAGAAGATCATCCAGTTGAGTGATCTATGGGACAACTATATGACCACACCTGTAGCTAACCCTGTCTATTCATGAAAATAATAAAGTTGGAAAGTATGGAGAAAAAATGATTGTCATCTGGTCATTTAACAAAAAGTGATTTGGAGTATGTTTCCGTGCATGTTGCCCTAAGGAGGTTTTTTCTTTCTACTTTTAAATAAAATAAAATTAAAATAAATAAATCAAGATGGTTTTAAATGACTCCTCATCCTTAAGCTTCAAGTAAACACACCAACACTTATTTATGCCAATCTCAAAAATGGGAATCCCCAACAGATATTAAGTTTTGAGTAAACACACAAGACTTATTTATGCCAATCTAAAAAATGAGGATCCCCTACAAACATTCATGTACATATTCTAGGCTTTTTGCCAGACTTAAAAGTAATAAAATGTTCATATACGGTATACCAAATACTTTCTCATGGTATTGACGTGTAGACCTCCTAAAAGTAATTAGTGTAGTGATCCCTGACTCGACATCACACATTCTATAGTTGAGTCCAAACAATTTGTAACACCCGTAAGTTTTCGTTTGACTAATTTACTTACTTTTTAGAGTTTTTTTTTCATTTAAAACAATGATTTTGAAATTCTTAGAAATTAAATGATTTTTAGAAAAAAAAATTGGATTATCTTTAAAATTATTTCTGGATTTTTTTGGTGGAGTGCCCTTACAAATCTCGTGAGGGAAAACAGCCACCCATTTATAAAACAAGTCCCTCTTTTATCTTCTCCATTTTCCTCACACGAGCAGAGCCTGGGAGCTCTCCGCCTGCGATCGATTTCGCTAGTTCTTCTCGGCCATTTTCTTCGCCAAATCTCTTCCTATTTTCACCATTTTTCTTCCTCTTCCTTATCCTTTGATTTCCTGCTAAAAACCAAAATTTGTCAGAGTGTGTGAGCTCGACGGAGCTGGTTCTGACTGATCGGATAGCATAGCTCTGATAAGCCTTTCAGGGGTGTTTGTAGCGTAGGTTGGAGGTCGGAAACCCCACATGCAGAGGAGGTCGAGTGGCTGACTGAAAATTTAAAAAAAAAAATGGAGAGTGAGGTTCGCCAATGACAATTTTGGATTGTGATTTGGAGGTGAGCTTCAATCCACAATTCAAAGGTGTTTGGGGAGCTTGTCGAGTTGATTCCAGTGAATTCTGGTGAGTGTGACCCCATTTAATTCAATTTGAGTGTTAATTATTGGTCTGCACGTTTATGTGGAGGTTTCTGTGTCATGAGTTAAGGTAAGATTGTTATAAAGTTTTGTATATTGCATGCTTAATAGGGATATTACGTCATATCAAAGCTGTGTTTGGTGTTTAATTGATAAATTTTAGTTCAATCCATGTATAAATGTTTTCTCTCACTTTAATCACTTAGTTTCAACTGGTGTTCGACGTATTGAGTTGTATTTTTCTTGTTTATGGATTGATCATGCTTAATTCGAATAAATCACATGTTTAGCATGAAGGCGCTCATTCAATGGAGTGGTTTCAGTAATTTAAATTATACTTTAGCTCCCTGATAATTAAAGCATACTATATATATTATATATAATTGGTGAATGTAACTATAATGTTTAATTTGAAAAGACATCAACGTTGAGACCTTGAATTGATTGCTACTATATGTCTTTGATTGTGTGTATTTGAACTCCATGTTAAGAATTTGACTCTTACGAAGTTTTGAAGAGTTTGGTTGTTATGTTGGTCCCTTTGAGAATGTATGAACTGAATTTGTTGAAATTAGGATATACATGATTGTAATTGAGTTAACGTTGCATGTCTTGGACTTGTGTCTAGATTTCCTGACAGCAGGTTCACTGATTTGTATTGGTGGTTTGGAAAACTTATACTTGTGAGTTTGACATGAATCTTATACCATTAGTTGCGTGTCTGAATGTAGATATGTTTAGGCTTTCCTAGAACACAATTTCAGTTTGTAATCTGTGTTTTAGATAATGATTTGGGTGACAGTGTCGGATTTGTGTTCAGGTTTTCTGACAGCAGTTTCATTGATTTGTATTGGTGGTTTGGCAAACTTGTACTTGTTAGTTTGACACGAATCTTAGACCGTTAGTTGCGTGTCTGAATGTAGATGTGTTTAGGCATTCGTAGAACACCATTTCAGTTTGTAATCTGTGTTTTAGAGCATGATTTGTGTGACCTACCCTGTCGGACTTGTGTCCAGATTTCCTGACAGTAGTTTCACTGATTTGTATTGGTGGTTTGGAAAACTTATACTTGTCAGATTGACACGAATCTTAGACCGTTAGTTGCGCGTCTGAATTTATATGTATTTAGGCTTTCGTAGAACACCATTTCAGTTTGTAATATGTGTTTTAGAACATGATTTGTGTGACACTGTCAGACTTGGGTCCAGATTTCCTGACAGCAGTTTCACTGGGTTGTATTGGTGTTTTGACAAACTTATACTTGTTGGTTTGACATGAATCTTAGACCGTTAGTTGTGTTTATGAATGTAGATGTCTTTAGTATAACACAATTTGAGCTTGTAATCAGTGTTTTAGAGCATGATTTGCTTGTCACTATCGGATTTGTGTCTAGATTTCCTTACAGCAGTTTCACTGTGTTGTATTGGTGTTTTGGCAGATTTATACTTGTCGGTTTAACACTAATCTTAGACCTTTAGTTGCGTTTCTAAATGTAGGTGTGTTTAGGTTTTGGTAGAACACCATTTGAGCTTATAAGCAGTGTTTTTAGAGCACGTTTTGTATGAGTCAGTCATACATAGTGTTCAAATGTAATGACCTGATTTCATTGTAAAACTGTGTTGACTGAAAGAATGAGGATATAAGGCCTAGGCAATTAATTTCGTAATCAAGGGTAGTTTCCAGATTGTCATAGTTTTCTCACATATGAGTTACGGTTTGGAAGTTACATGCATTTTAGTATTGGCATGTCAGGTTGTCTAGTCTGACCAGTCTATGTGTTTTACCCTAAAATCCCGAGTCTTGAACCTTTATGATTGTTCGACTCGAGGGACATTATTGTTGTGATTTGGGTCATGTTGGGACACTAGTGTAGTCGTGGACTTGTGAGGATTGTCGAGTCTTGAACCTGTATTATTGTTCGACTCGAAAGACATTATTGTTGTTATTTGAGTCATGTTAGGACCCTAGTGTAGTTGTGGACTTGATAGGATTTTTTAGTTGACTATTGTAACACATATGTTATGTTAGACTCGTAGTACATGCATGCAGACATTAGTGTGTCTTTACCTCGTTGTAATGTCTGTTGTGCCGATGCTTAGAAGCTTGCTTGCATCGTGAGTTTGGTAGTGGTGCTTTTAGAGGACTCGCACCTACTAACATTGTGAACGCTATTGCATGTGGCAAGTTTGCTAAGGTGCGATGAGCTCCCGCATGGGCTTACCACTAGAGAGTGCAGTAGGACGGGTCCCAAGGGACATGCTAAGGAGATTACTCGCTTTTCCTCCTAGCGCGCTTGAGTTTGATATGTGTTAGGTTGGTCGTGTTAGGCCAGTCGTTCGGGATATTAGAGTTTGTATCTTAGCAGATGGCACCCTATTGGGATATAAACAAGCCCGAAGTGGTACTGCTGCACGTTGTGGATGTGTCTGGGTGAGACACATTCGTAGGTACTGGTGCACGTTGTGGATACCTATGACATGAGACATTTTCATAGGAACTTCTTATGAGACACTTGCAAGTTTACAACATTACTGTACTTGTTTTATGACTGATTGGAAGAGAGGTAAGCTCATTAATAGCTTATGCAGGTACATGGCTTACCTCGAAATATGTGAACCTTGTTTTTAAGGTGATATGATGAGTTTCTTATGAAGCCAGTTATACTATACTTTTGATAGTTCAAATGGTTTCCATGATGTATTAATTAGCATAGATTTTAGTTGGCTTTGGGATGCATGACTATAAGATAAATGAACCTTTATGATTGTGACACAAACAGAATGTGGTATGTTCATCTAGATGGGAAAATTAAGCCATTGCTTTGGGGTTTTAGCCTAATGCAATGGGTTGTGTTTCCAAGGAGTTGGTTTCAACTTAATTGTCATACTTGAGAGGCTTTGCAAGTTTAAGATATTAATGTATTTGTTCTTTGACATATTGACAGAGAGGTAAGCCCATTAATAGTTTATGCAGGTACATGGCTTATCTCGAAATAGGTGAACCTGACCTTTAAAGTGATATCATGAGTTCCTTATGAAGCCAATTATACTATATTGTTGATAGTTCTAATGGTTTCCATGATGTATTAATTAGTATGGATTTTACTTGGCTTCGTGATGTATTGTATAGAGGAATTAACCTTTATGGTTGTAACACTAACAAAATGCGGTATATTCACTTAGATGGGAAAGCTAAGCCATTGCTTTGGGTGGTTGAACCTAATGCAATGGGTCGTTCCCAAGGAGTTTGGTTTAGTGTACGACATGAGTTCTTTTCGAGTGTTGTACATATGCT
Source organism: Berberis vulgaris (assembly GCA_963556465.1). NCBI lineage: Eukaryota > Viridiplantae > Streptophyta > Magnoliopsida > Ranunculales > Berberidaceae > Berberis > Berberis vulgaris. Next base: position 43,205,936 of record OY747133.1, on the reverse strand, counting down.
AGTAGAAGTATGTGTATATGTAGTCATGAATATGATCATTTTCATAAATTGCCAGATAGATTGATGACTCGGATTATGGCGTGTTAGTTGAAATCTTAATCATATGTGAAATCTCTTCTATTTTATTTTGCATTTCAAGCAATAGTTGTATCTAGGTTTATCTCTGATATATTTATTTTATACTTTATAGCCTCGTCATGGCATCCTAGAATTGTGTATTATTGTTATGTATCTTTGGTTTGCCAACTAGTGCTGACCCGTTCACTTTTTTGTGGCAAGTGGGTATACCCCACCTGGGTGCAAGTGGTGTTGTCGTTGGTGGTGGTGGTGCATGTGGAACTGAGTTGTCATTGCTCGTATTTTAGGATGATGAGTTAAGCTCATTTTATTGGATTGTCTGTATGAATTTTTATGTTATTATTTAAAAAAAAAATTAGAGTGGCATCGCGTCTCAATTTTCGGTGTATCGATAATTGGGGCGTGACACAATCTATGTATCACATACAACTATGTTGGTGACACACGCTAGTACTAAAAGAAAAACACAATAAACTCGAATTTAAAGTGAATATTGTCTTCAGGATAGCCAATTCATAATAAACCTACCTATCACTGCAACTTTCATCCACATCAATCTATCCATCTGGTGGTGGATTTGAACTAGTATGAGGTGTAGGAACTAAACAGTTAAACATTCCAACTTGAGAACTTCGGCAAAGGCTGAAAGACTCACGTCCATCCTACTTTCAACCACATTGGGGTCTTCAGAACCCGTCATCAAGATAAATAATTATTAGCTCGTGAAATGTCGCAAAAAGGTTCAGCTTAAAACTGAAAAACGGTGCATCGTGACAACACCACCACCACCCGAGAAAAGTGGTGACTAAACCATGGATGACACTTCTGTTCAACTCATCATGCTGAAGTGAAGTTCGAAAAGAGGGAGGACGACAACAGGACACCACTATAACTAAGGTGGGGGTATTCAATTCAGGATTTGAATGGACTTTGAAGAATTTTAAATTTCGTGGATTTTAAAAGGTTCCAAATGATTTTACAAAATCCACTGGATTTTAAATGATTGGATTTTGTAGATTTTATAAAGATTTGTTATGGATTTCTATAGATTCTTATAAATTCAATGGATTTTTATAAATGTGTTATTAGTCATAGGAAACAATGAAAGAACATCACCTACATTGTTATCCATGCCAACACAAATCATAAAACATCAATTAAACATTTGTTTGTATATTACGAGAATTTTACTTCAAATTTAAAAAAAAATCAAATACATGGAAGATGGTCCAAAAGTAATACAAATAACTATTTTACTCCAAATTGTTATCCCCGCCACCTCTCCTCCCTTCTTTTTCTTCTTCAATCACCACCACCACGCTACCGCCACCTCTCCTCCTCCTCTTCCCCCTCTCCTTCTTCTTCTTCTTCTCCATCAATCACCACCATCACCTCTCATCTCACCTCCACCCATTTTCATCTTCTTATTCTTAACCTCCTCCCCCTCACATTTTGTTTCTTATCTGTTCTTTTTTCTTCTTCTTCTCTTCGTCCTCCACTTTTTTTCTCTCTGTTTTTTTTCTTTTTCTCCTATATTTTTTTTCTTATTCTTCTTTTTTCCCTCGCGAAGGTTCTAGCAAGTGGGGAACCTCCATTCGCATGAACCTTCGAAAGAGCGAAGAAGAAAAAAATGGGAAAAGAAGAAGAGATGAGAAAAAATGGAAGAAGAAGAAGAAGAAAAACAAAGAGAAAAGTAGAAGAAGAGGAAATCAGAAGGAAAAAACACAAAAATCAAAGATGAAGAGAAGACAAAAATAAGAGAAAATAAGAGGAAGAGAGTGAGAAGAAGAAGAATAATAACAAAAAAAGAACATGAACAAAAGAGAAGATAAAGCGCGGGTGGTAGTGCAGCCAGCGTTGGTAGGGCATGGTGGTGTGGCCGGAAGTTGTGGGGCGAGGTGGTGTTGCTCCTGTGAATATAGAAGATAAGGGAAGGTGGTGGTGTCTTTCAGCAGATCACAAAAAAAATGGGATGGTGACGTCATTCAGCGAAAATGGTGGTGTTATTTAACAATAGCCAATACAAATCCGTTGAAATATGAGGGGGGAGGGTCGGATTTGGAATAACTCTTGTTATATATAATTTTCACTCATAAATCCTTCAAAATCCACAAATTTAACAAATTCATTAAAATCAACTACTTCTTGAATACTCCCTGATTTTTGTGGACTTTTGAAAAACATGAATTGAATGCCCCTTGATTTTGATGGATTTTAAAACAATCATTTAAAATTCGTATTTAAATACCCCTAGATTTACATGTATTATTTTAAATCCTTAATTGAATACCCCTGAATTTCAATGGATTTTAAAATCCTTCACAATCCATTAAAATTCGTAATTGAATACCACCCCTATGGGAATCTGGAAACCCAACACATGACAGACTAATTGAGCCTTTCTGGTAGATAACCATGACTAGATTCCAAACTTTATCATCGAGTATAACAAATCAGTTACTACAGAAGGAGCACCTCTTGTTAGACGAGTGTTGTAGAACTTGCAATTGAGACATTTCTGAGCTACCACATGGAACTGCACATGTGAAGTTGCCACAGTCATTGCATAAGATCCATACCTGGTCAAAAAGTCAAAGTTAGCAAATGTCAAGGTGTCAAATAGCATTTGTTGAAGAATGACATACAGTCAGTTGAATCAAGATACCTTTTTATCATAATACATGGCGGGCGTTGGTGTAGCAACAATTTCCATGTCCAGTTCTCCCCAAGCCTGGGACATATCACAGACAGACTTGAAACACAGAGGGCAGGCATACCTGAAATCTCATCAAAGTAAGATATTGGAAAGGAATTCAACTAAGAAGCGTAATATGAGTGAAGATAATACTCACTGCAAGTGCTGCTAAATTTCCTTGAGACAACTCACATGCATGGTATGCCCACATGGCAAGACGCTCCCATCATTTGTTGACTCAAATAAATACTGCATTATCCCATTTAAGATTCACATGTCACAAAAGGGTGTGAATTCAAAGAACATCGAGAGGCAGGATGGAATTAAAATTGGATAGCGTAGATGTTACCTCAAAACAAATGAGACAAGAATGGTGCATCGCCCTTCAACACAAGGATGGTTGTTCTCAAGTAGTGTGGAGTTACAACAACCTTCATGAGGAAACCACGCACAAAGTAGTAGTTGTTTATATTGTTGCATAGAGGTCATAATTGAAGTACTATTAAAAATGAAAATAAATTTATCTGTAGAGGACATCCGCCGATATAAATACTCACCGCATTTGTAGCAATGGAAGAACTTTTCATGCCCATCAACCCTGAAATCGTGCACAAGTCAATTGAATCATGAAGATGAACATAAAAGAATCTATTACTATATAAAGGAGGAAACGCAAACCTGCAAATTCCACAACCATTGCAGTGATACTGTTCCTTTGATATCTGCAAGTAGGAAAGGTAGATAAGCTTAAATGGTAGATACATTGGCCCTGAAAAGGTTAAAGGTGCATAGAAGAGAATGTCAAAATGGGTTGATATAAGGTTGGTAAACTTACATCGTCATCAAACAACTTGCAAGCCTCACAGAAGTATTTACCCAGACAAACACCACAGCTGATACAAACTTGCTGGACCTGAAAATAGTATAAAAATGAAACAACTCCATCTTTAGAAATGCAGTTAAGGTGTTAAAAGAGCTTACAATAAACAACAAAACTTGCAAGTATACAACTGAACAACATGTATGTTGTGTATGTAATCATCATTAACAAGTAGACTAGTGTGTTGTGTCAAAAGCATGGAACACAACTTTCCAGGAAATTCTGGATTTAACTAGATACTGTAAAATAGAGACTCTGTAAATTGTGGAAATCAAACTGATATTTATTCAAAGAGACTAAGGCCCATATATAGCCATTAGTATAACAAACAGAATGCTGAAATCGGCTAAACAATAGCCATAACAAACAAAATCAAAGATTTAGTCTACTCTCCTACAAACTAGGGATTTATTAATTGACTAAAAACAAACCTAAAGACTCGGTCCTGAACTTAACAGCTAACGGCTCCTTTCATACTCTCCCTTAAGCTAATACTTAGCTTATCTCTGTAATGTCACACATTCCCAATGATCTTCGAAGTTTCAGAAAAGCATCTGCCCTTAAAGGCTTGGTCATGATGTCAGCGACTTGATCAGCACTAGCACAGTACACCAAGGAAACAGTTCCTTCTTCTGACAGATTTCTCAAAAAATGATAGCGAACATCTATGTGCTTGCTGCGTCCGTGCATTACTGGGTTTTTGGACAGCTTGATGGTAGAACTATTGTCACAATTAATGCTTGTGCATTCTTCTCCTGCATAGCCTAGCTCCTTAAGAATTCTTCTCATCCATATGGCTTGACAGGCGCAAACTGCAGCTGCAACAAACTCAGCTTCTGTGGTGGACAACGTTACTATAGGCTGTTTCTTTGAGCTCCATGCCACCGCTCCTGAACTGAGTAGAAAAGTATATCCACTTGTACTTTTCCTGTCTTCAACATCACTAGCGTAGTCGCTGTCTGTATAGGCTTCTAGCTCCTGATTTTGACCATTCTTCTTGTAGAAAATTCCAAGGCCCATTGTTCCTTTCAAGTATCTAAGGATTCTCTTTGCAGTTTGTAAATGAAGTTCAGTGGGTTTCGACATATACCTGCTGATTAAGCTTGTTGCAAACATCAAATCGGGTCTGGTTGAAGTGAGATACATGAGACTGCCCACTATCTGCTTGTAATAGGTCTCATCAACCAGTACTCCCTCTGCATCACTACTGATTTTCACTCCAGGCACAATAGGATTGCTAACTGGATTACTCTCGAACATGCCAAATCTTCTTAGGACTTCCTCTGCATACCGCCTTTGACAAATAAAAATTCCTTCCTTCTTCTGCACAACCTCAATTCCTAAGAAATAACTCATCTTCCCTAAGTCTTACCTGTCGAATTCTCTCATCATGGAGTCTTTGAATTCCATCATTAACTTCTCATCATCACCAGTAAAAATTAAGTCATCAACGTAAACACTTACAATGATAATCTTCCCTTCATTGCTTCTCTTGATGAAAAGTGTTTGTTCGCTGTCACAACCCTGAAATCCCTCCTTGATGAAGTGAGATTTGATGCGACTGAACCAGGCCCGTGGTGCTTGTTTCAATCCGTACAATGCTTTGTGCAACTTATACACCAAATGCTCCTTCCCTTTCTTTTCATAACCTTCAGGTTGATCAACAAAAACTTGTTCGATCAGTTTCCCATGTAAAAAGGCAGACTTGACGTCGAGCTGGAAAATTTCCCATCCCTTTTGAGCAGCTGAGGCAATTATCATTCTAACTGTATCAAGACGAGCCACTGGAGCAAAAACTTCAGAGTAATCAATTCCTTGCTTTTGAGAGTACCCTTTCGCCACTAACCGTGCTTTGTATTTTGTAATCTTGCCAACTTCATCTGTCTTTGTCTTGAAGACCCATTTGACTCCGATCTTCTTAGCATCCTTTGGCAATTCAGTGAGGGTCCATGTGCTGTTCTTTTCTATGGACTCTATCTCACTATCCATGGCTTGTCTCCACTTCTCTTCCTTTACTGCATCTTTGAACCAGATAGGATCTTATGCTTCTGCATCTTTCACCATGTGGACTTCGTCATCTGAGAGATTTTCCCCACTTACATAGTCAGTCGTCCATCGAGGAGTTCTTCGATCTCTCCCTTGAACTGCAGGAACTCTTTGATCTCTCCCTTGAACTAAGCTTTCTTCTTCTCTTTCTCTTTGGCAAGGAAATAATGGCTCTGTATCCTCTCGATCTGATTGTTCTCCATCCTCTTGAACCCGTATTTCCCGTGTTTCCCGTGTTTCCTCACATTCTTCTTCACCCTCTGTTTCCCGTGTTTCCCTCTGTTCCCCATTTTCTTGCTGAATTTCTTCAACTCCCTCATCTGTTTTCTGTTCTTCCCACTCTAATTCCTCTTTTAACTGCCCCTCATAATCTTTTCCCCATTCCCACTGCTTATTTTCTTCAAACACTCGCTTCTGATTTGGTATGTGGGCGTGTGCGAGGCATCCCCAGACCTTGAAATGCTCCACTGAAGGCTTGATTCTGCTCCATGCTTCCTGCGGTGTGACATCTTTTACTGCTAGAGTTGGAGATCGATTTAGGACATGAAATGTCCAGTTTATTGACTCTGGCCAGAAACTCTTCGGAATCTTCTTAGCTGACAACATGGATCGCACCATATTCATCACTGTTCTATTCTTCCTCTCGGCAACGCCGTTTTGTTGGGGTGTAGATGCATTCGTCAGCTGTCTTCTAATTCCATTCTCCCTTTTACCGTTGTTGGAGGTAGGTGTGATGGGTCCGCAGATATCTGAGTAGATGAGCTCTAATGGTTGATTTGCTCTCCAGGAAACTTGCTTAGGAATTGGACTTCGAATCTGCTTGCCATTCAAACAGTCCACGCAAGTAGTTGTTGATGCAGCAAATTTTGGAAGCCCATGTACCATTTCCTTGTACTGCAGTGTGCGCAAGCCTTTGTAGCTGAGATGGCCATACCGCTGATGCCAAAGTTTTGACAAATCAGTGGTAGTTGTGTGAAGACACTTCTCTTCTTGCTTTCCAATTGACTTGTGCAACTCAGACAAGACGATAAACAACCTATTTCCACTCATAATCGATTGTATAATCAAACCTCTTTGAGGATGATACACATTGCACATTCCTCCTTCAAACAAAACTGCCAATCCTTTCTCCTGGAGTTGACCCACACTTAGCAGGTTATTCTTGAGTTCAGGTACCAGGTAGACATTTCTAATTGAGTATGTAATGCCTCCTAGTACTAGCTTGACAATACCTTTTCCAACCACCTCCATTCGAGTGTTGTTTCCAAGCTTGACAGAGTGTGAGAATGTCATGTCCAAGCTAGAGAACAGGTCCTCGTTGTTGCACATGTGATTTGAACAGCCAGAATCAATGAACCAGGTCTCACTTTGTTTGCCTTCATGGAAATCAACATAAGTCATCAACAGCATCTCATCTTCTTCTTCTAATTCTGCGTAATTTGCCTCCTTGTTCCATTTAGGACACTCATATTGATAGTGTCCTAAACCATGGCACTTGTAGCATTCGATCGTTGCTTTGTTGAAGTTGTTCCTTCCTCTGCCTCTACCACCACGTCCTCTAGGTGATCCTCTGCCTCTGCCTCTGCTTGGTCTCTCTTCCACCTTAAGAACCTGGTCATCGTCTTCCTTGATGACTCGAGAGAATTTTTGCTCATGCATCACTAGAGTGCTTTGCAATTCATCAATTGAAATCTCATCCGTATCCCTGGATTCTTCAATGGAGACCACCACGTATGTGAACCGTTCTGTCAAGGTTCGCAGGATTTTCTCCACTATTTTTGAATCTGGCATGTCTTCACCATTGCTTCGCAATTTGTTGGAAACCACCATTACTCTTGCAAAGTAATCGGTGATGGTTTCTTTTTTCTTCATTTCCAGAACCTCGAAATCCCTTCTCAAAGTGTCGCGCAGGGATTTCTTTACCTTCTCGTTTCCGCCAAACTTCCTTTTCATCGAATCCCACACGATCTTGGATGTGCGCCTATCCAGGATCTGTTCAAACACAGTTCTGTCTAAGGCTTGGTAGAGATAATGCTTCACTTGGTGATCCTTGATTATGGCATCATCAAGTTGTGCCTGCTGCGCATCTGTTAGCATTGTTCCCTCCTTTGGCTCTGCAAAGCCATGTTCCACCAAGCTCCATAGCCCCTTTGCCTTCAGCAAATTCTCCATCAACTCACTCCAGTTATCGTAGTGACCATCGAAGTGAGGGATCTTTGTGAGTGTTTTATCTTCACTCATTGTGTTTGATCTCTCACAGGCTGCTGCCTTAATCTCACTAATCTCACCGAGGCTCTGATACCAAATGTAAAGTAGAGACTCTGTAAATTGTGGAAATCAAACTGATATTTATTCAAAGAGACTAAGGCCCATATATAGCCATTAGTATAACAAACAGAATGCTGAAATCGGCTAAACAATAGCCATAACAAATAGAATCAAAGATTTATTCTACTCTCCTACAAACTAGGGATTTATTAATTGACTAAAAACAAACCTAAAGACTCGGTCCTGAACTTAACAGCTAACGGCTCCTTTCAGATACTCCCTGAACATGTATCAGTGTAAATTACACTATTTCTATGTAAACTACATTACTTCTTGGAATTATGTAAAACATCAATACCACATCCCAGTAAATTACACACTGAGTTCTCGCTCTCGTTGCACTTGTTTTCTGTTCTCTTCTCTGAATCTATATATCATATAGATGTCTAGTTTTTATTTAAAAAATAAAATCCATGTGAATTACACTATTTCTTCATTGGTAACTGACTCTCAATTTGCATAGCACTCCTACTTAACACACCCTGGTAGGAGTTCTAATCCACACCAAACTCCACATAAACAAACTGACTTTTGAAAGAATTCCTTCCCACCACATAAACTTTGTTGGAATTTGGAAATTCATGAACACAAGATTTTCTGCACAAAAGGAGCATACAGTTTGTTACAAAAAGAGGACACCAATTACATTTATTCCTTAGAAGTCATTTCCAAATCCTTCTTCCCAAAGGATTTGGAGTAAACAAGAATAGATAGCATCCACCGCTTTAGTAACATCGCCATCCATTTGAAAGTGAACCAACGGAAAGAAATTGACTGGCCTCTTTAAATGCTCAATATTCATATTGAGACGGGAAATGATGAACACATTAGCCAACATAAAGTGTAATATTGTGTTCCAGATCATGCTCTCAAGGTAGTTAAACTTGTAATTTCAGTAAGTATGACTAGGGGTGTTAATCGGTTCGGTAGGTTAAAATTTGAACCAAAACCAAACCAAATCGAACCAAACTGGAGATTCGGTTTTCTAATTTTTCCAATAAAAAACCTAACCAAACCGATCAGTTTGTTTCGATTTTGCCTTTTTATATTTTTAATTCATTTTCTACTGCTACGTTGATATGCTATTATGCAATTAAAACGATATTATAATACCGATATAACTCCAATATAACGCTTAACGGGAGTGAGTTGTGACATTATCATGCTTTGGTATCATGGCTCCGATATAACGGCATTAAATTACCGTTATTGAGATAATGTTTTTTTCAATAGCGTCGTTTTAACATTTTTTTCTAATACATAAAATGAAAATAAAAAATTCACCCATTTCATTCTCGATTGAACTAGAACCCTTGACTCGGAGGAAAGAAGATCAAGGACCAGAGCTTTTCATCGCCAATCGACAGAGAATAAGACCTTTGCGATCTCATTCTCTGTTGCAATCTCACTCTATGAAGGAAATATGTTTATTTTTTATTAATGTCTTGATGTTTTTGAATTTAATGCTATGAACATGATTTTCTTTTTTGAATTTATAATACATTAATATTTAGTGGGGGTATAAAAAATTATTTTATATCACGTTACTATAACGCTCCTAAACCGTTATAGATTCGTTATCCGTTTTAACGCATAGTGTGCTATAGAATCCCTAGTTCGATCTACTTTGGTGAAGACCGGAGAGAGAAACAGGACTGAGCTTGGATCGCGATGAGATTTGGTGAGAAGAAGCTCGTTCCAAGTGATGTAGCAAAGATGAAGATGATGGAAGGAGGAGAAAGAAACCAACAACGGCAGCAATAGGAAGAAGAAGAGGAGTCGGGATCTTCCCAAACTTCTCTTCTCTCTTCCCAGCATTCGACCTCTCCTTATTCGTTTTGCCATTGTTCAGGTGCGGAAGTGGCAGCCCCTGTGGTGGTGCTACTGCCATGAAGAATAAAGCTTTGCTTACTTGGAATGATGGGTGAAGATGTGTTTGTGGATCTGATGCCTCCTAGCAGATATTGCTGAAGGTGTTCGTCTGTGTCGACTTGCTTTATTTTGCATCAATCAAATAGAGGAGAGAAAGAGAGTGGTAAACTAAACATCGTGGTGGGCGCACCCCACTATCTCCACTCCACCCAATCAAAGAGAGGAGTTTTGAATTGATCCCTCTCTCATAACTTAATTAATTATCAAACCACTTGAATAATCAGCCACGCTCATGCCTTCCAATCAATCCCACCTCACCTATTTATAAAATCGAAAATTCTAGGAGTCGAGGGAGGGAACGAGGGAAAGGGGTGAGGGATGGGTGGAGCCACCCATCCTCTTCGAGATGAGCGACATTGAGCATCTCGAGACCTATGCGCTCATCTGGAGACGGATGGGTGGCTTCAGCCACCCCTCGTTCCCTCCCTCGACTCCTAGCAAAGCTCTTATAAAATATTGCTATTGTTGGGTAGTGAGTACATGTTATGATTGATTTGTGGCTGTCATTGTCAATAATTGTTTTGTTGGGTTTAGCTATTGCCTTTTGGGTTATAAAGATATTGTTGAACTTGTTGATTCCATAACATCGATTGTAGCTTTGCTTACATTGTAATTGGTTCGGTTCTTCGGGTGTGAGAAACAAAAAAACGGAACCGAATGCATTTTGGTTCAATTCGATTTTTACTATAAAGTTTCGGTATTCAGTTCGGTTCGGTCGAGTTTTGGTAACCAATTAATAGCCCTAAGTATGACTCCGCGCCTAACACAAACTTGATTGATGTTCAGCTCAACTTTAAGAACTTCAGCTTTTGATTACTTGTCCATTTTGTAAATTTAATGAGATTTTAAGACATGCTATGTTTGGTTGAAAAAAAAAATTCCAAGAAAACACAGAGAAAGAGAGGGCAAGAGAGGTGTGATCAGTGCATTGACACGCTAACTCATTGTTCAACGTTTATAGCGAATTCACTGATTACACCCCTGACCTTTCAAGAACTTGGTGCAAGCCATTGACCCATAAGCATAGCTTTCTGCATAAAGTGAGAGAACTCCCAAACACTGATTAAAATTTGTTTGCTGATATATGGCAAAAAAATAAGATTGACTTGTAATAAAACTAACCACTTGTTCTGTGCCACAGAGTGAACATATGACCTGCAACCAACAGAAATACTCCCATTATGAAATTTGAATCATGATTTAAAAAAAAAAAAAAGACAATTAACTGAGGAAAAGGCTAACCTGTCGCACTTCATGGCGTGGAATATCATGCCGTTCCTTCCTTTCAACGTCAATGCTGTTCTGTACCAGAAATTAAGTTGGGTGACCATACGCATAATTAGAGTGATAAACAGATGATCATATCTTGATAGGTGGGCTCCAAAATAATAATAATAATAATAACAACAACAATAATAACAAATAAATGTATATATATAAACATCTCAATCCAAGGCAGCTATCAATTGGTCACAAGGATCAGTGCCCTTGTTACGGAGAAAAGAACTCCAAGGGAGAATCCAAGAGTCTAGATGAGTAAGTATCTAGTAAATCTAACGTTAGTAGCAGTTAACATAGTTATTTTAGGTTATATGTATACCATGGGAAACACTTGGAGTAATAAACTTATGCAGTAAGTATTATATCTGCAATTCTTTTTAGCACAACAAAAAACAAAAGGCAGTTATCAATCTATGAACAATCAAATAGTTATATGAATAACAAAATTTGGCTTTTGTTACTGGAAATGTCATTATATCAGAATGCATACTCTGATAAATTCTCACAAGTATATGTGCAATGACACAATGTTAAAGCATGGCTGTATGAAATCTTGTTGACGATGTGAAACATAAGGTATGTGCATTATGAAAGACAGAGCAGAACATTGATAATAAATCAAATGTCCAAATAGTCCATCAGTTACACAAGAAACGACTCATCTTCTCCTATCAACTACAAAAGTGCTTCATAACCTAGTAATAACCAATATGTCGAAATAGGAATTTTTCATAAAACCATAAAGGAGGTAGGAAGAATCATGAGGATTTTATGATGACTTGAACACAAAGTCACCTAACCTTTGCCTCAATGTGACAATGGCGACACTCAAAAATCTCCCTGCAGCATGGGCGCTCTGATGCGGCATCTTCGTCGGTAGTGTGAACATCTGTCAAACAGTAGAGATTCACATCAATAAAGAATGGCTAAAAGCAATGTCAATTGCTATGAGCATACCCATACTGCATGAATCCTTTCTCTAGCCGTTCAGTGGCTTTTGCATCTGCACTTGCTTCCATGAGTAGCTATCTTTGCACTCCTCAGTGCATGAACCACCAGTAACTTTTGCATTATCTTTGGAGAAGATCTCTTCTGCCTTATCAGATCCAATAGAGGTGAACTGATTGGAAAGAGATTCTTCCATTAAATACATGGTGATAGTGATATCCAGTGACTATCGCAAAGCTGGTATTGTATTTATCACCTGAGGAAAAATATGTGTTTAGCAGAATAATCTTAAAACTACAAAAGGCATACTCAGTCTCCAATCAGGGCAAAGAACTGCATCATATGGTTGCTTTCTTGTCTACTGCTGCAGACGAAATGAAATCAGCAAGAACATGATCCAACAAATGTTGAACAGCTCCATGCAGCACAACTCCAACAACAGAAGGATTCATCAGGTAGAGCTACAAAAAACTCAACTAATAACTATATGCAGCACTGAGAAAGCCCTGACTTTCCATCTGCGAATGGTAATCTATTGTAGTCATGATCGTTTGATTCCTTCAGAGCAGTCCGAAACCAATGCGAACTAAAATGAGCTGCTGGAAGAGACTCGCTCCAACCTATGGTAAAAACAATAAACAATACATTACAACATCAAGCTCGTACGAGAAATAAAACATTACAGGTAAAAAAAAACTGGAAAGTGGTTGCAGAGGGTTTACTGTTTTCACTGTCCATTAAGACCAGTAAAATGGACAAGCCTACCTCAGTTTTTTGTTGTCACGTTTGACGTACCTAACTTCCTTTCTGACCTGTTAGAAAAACCTACTTTCCACAAGGGTGTTCTCTTCATAAGTATTGGTTCTCAGATAAGTTAACTAGTCAGCCCTATCAATTAGTCAGAAAGCTTGAGCATCCTTGAGCACCTGCAGCATGTGTAGATTAAACCTGCAAGAAAGTACCTCTGCTCTACACTGCCTTCGTCTTAGCTAATTTATAACATCCTAGATTGAGGAGTTCAAGGTATTACTAGGCGAACTGTTACAGTAACAGTTCCTAAAGAGTTACTCATATATGGTATGGGAACAAAATTTGAAAACCAACTTCTCAATATTCTGAAGGACTTTTTCCTTGATGTTCTACTTTTCTCTCCATTTCTTAAAGTATCCAATTTAAGCAAAAGAAAGCAGACCCCTTAGATTAATTGTGCACTTTTACCTTCCTTTTCTTCTTTCACAATTCTAACCAAAGCGGGACTGCAATAACCATATGATCATATCTTCATCTCTGTCATCTTCTCTGTGAGGTAATGATACAACCCATACTTCAAGACCTCCTATTATTTTCACTTGCATAGACTAAATATCCAATCACTGCTAATGGAAGAATCAAATCACCGAAAATTACAACCATTTATCCTTCTGGGCAGTCCTCACCAATATTACTAACTTATCAAACAATTAAGTCTATTAGTTTCTGAAACTCAAGTAGTTTCTTCGATGGAGAAAAACAAAGTAAAGCAATGAGCAGACTTTCCAATGGATGTAATGTGGTCTTTACAGAAATTGAAAACCTGAAGTTCCAGTGAACAGTTCGTTCATATCATCAGAAAACAAGGAAATCGCAATTGAAAAGGGCTCATACAGTATCACGTATAACCATTAATTTGATAGAACATGAATTCTGGAAAAAGGATTAGAAATTATGATCCCGTCAGTTATGGTGTATATAGTAGATAATATATATTAAGACCAAAGGAATTTTCATGATTAGTAAGGATTGATATCAGTTCAGACGATATATTGTCAATATGTATCATCCTTCATCGACACGACGTATGCTGAAAAACGACAATTTGAAGCATGGGCCCTACTAGTTGCAGTTTAAGGAGCATTCAATGTCCAAATCAGCAGACGCGTATCACTGCTTCAACCATAGAATTCGATTTACTGATCAGCAGACACGTATCGCTTCGACCATATATAGACAATTGATACTCGAAACTCCAACAACCGTCTAAATTCAAACCTAAGCATATGGAACTAAATTTTCTAAATATTCACCAACCAAAAAACTATCGCTTACACAACTGAAGAACAACTAAATTACCCAAACATTTTGTACCATGACGACTAACACGACAAAATCATTTCATGAGAATGAAAAGTTACACAGCACATATTCACAAAAGTAACAGCCTCACGACACAGCAAATCACAATAGAGAATATAGGAGAGCAAACTAAGCTGAAAAGGGAAATTTTAAATACAAACTTTCAATGGCACGTTTATGTTTAACAAAAACCAGCAAGTTTCAGTAACATAGCGAATCCAGGGGATCCAATAAGGGTCGTTATTTCTTTGCTTACGCAAGCCCTTGACCTTGCAATGACAGTTAGTGTGTTTAAATTGGTGTCCTAGCCAGGTGCCACCTATAAGATGTTGATCCAAGCATGTCTAAGCACTAAAAATTAGTTTAGTCATTAGCTGCAACTCCAAATATAATGCATTCAATACAAGGGTAACTGTATCCAAAATACTATTTTCCAAGAAATGTTTCTTCTTCGATTTGCACATTTGCATGTCCGCCGTAGCCAATCTGCTCCAAAAATATTAAACACTCACCAAGTCACATTTTCTTTAGTTGATATTATAAGGAAACCCTTACCAAAATGTTGTATTTTTCTCATTCTCAATTATGTTGCCTGGGTAGAAAAATTGTCAAGTCAAGTAATCTTAATTTTGCCGAGTAGCATTGTAATTTTTAATTGGCTTCATAGAATTCCTTAGTAATTTTGTAATTGGGTAATAAATTCAAAATTAACCCCCAAAACTTGTGTTCTTCTCACTCTATCCTACTGATGAGTTTCTTCATCTGATATAATTAAGGTGGATTTTCGTCTATATTCCATTCCATTCCATTCCAATCCAATCCAATCCAACCCTATCAGGTGGTTTTCATATTTTATAGTTGATACAATTTCCTTTCTTTCCTCATTAGCTTCATGACAAAAATTTCATTTATTTCTGCTGTATCATTGCTATTCCTTGTATCCCATATTTTTATTCTACTTTTTTTGTTTCATGTCCAGAAATGATTGTAAATTTATGTCTTTTCTGATCACTAGGATCAAAATTTAGTTGAAATTTGTGACTAGTTCCTCTCCCCCCCATCTTTCATCCCTTATTTTCCTCTCCATTTCCGTTGCATCTTCAATCATCATTTCATTTCATTTCAATTGTCCTTATTTCCATCTTCTAATTGATATAAAAATCACCAATTTCGAAAATTTGACCTAAAAACTCATAAAAAAAAAAAATCCAACACCAAAAACTATTGAAAGAAAGAATCACAACTGATTATATGTAATTGATGTCATTGAAACAACTTACCTAGAATAGGCTCTAGAATAATGGATATTCTCATTACAAACTGTATATATATGTTGTAAGACTTTGCACAATATATAACATATAGAAATCATTCTCATTACAAAATTTCTTCATGGTATCAGAGCAATCGCTCTTGAGAACCTAGAAATTCATACAAGCAAATACCTCATGGATGGTGACGAAGAGCGGAGACTCATTGAACCCGGAAAGGGCTCGAACTCTTCCAAGACCTCAGAACCATGGGAGAATTCCAATCATCCTCTTTTCCTCATTCGGACCAACCAGGTGCTGCCCTTGTTTCACAACCACTGATGGAAGACAATTATACAACGTGGGAGCAGTCAATGAACATGGCACTCACCATCAAAAACAAGAAGGGTTTTATTGATGGAACCCTAAAAAGACCGACTCACAATCCTGATGAACAACTGCAATGGGACCGATGCAATGTCCTTGTCAAGACCTGGTTGCTGGGAGCAATGTCAAAAGACATCTCAAGCAGTGTCATCCATTGCAAGGATGCTAGAGGTATGTGGTTAGAGTTGCAAGAAAGATTCTCTCACACTAATACGGTTTCGTTGTTCCATATAGAGAATGCCATACATGAATGTGAGCAGGGCACAAACTCAGTCACTTCCTTCTTCACAAAACTCAAAAGCCTATGGGATGAAAAGGATGCTCTCTGTTCCTTTCCTACCTGTACATGTGAAGCAGCGGCTGAAGTTAAGAAGTCCATGGAGATACAAAAGACCATGAAATTTCTTATGGGACTTAATGAGAATTTTGTACAGACCCGCAGCAACATCATAGGGTTGGATCCACTTCCGAACTTGAACAAAGCCTATGCGATGGTACTACGCCAAGAGAAGCAGGCAGAGACTACTGCTGGCAAGTCCATAGCACCACCAGAATCCTCTGCTTTTTCAGTAAAGAAAGTGACTCATGATTTCAAGTTTGTAGAAGGAGAAGCCAAGTTCTGTGAAAAATGCAACATGACCAACCACAACACAAACAACTGCAGAGCTCATCTCAAATGCACATATTGCAATGGGAAGGGAGATACCTATGACTACTGCCGAAGGAGGAAGAATGCTATGGGAAGTGGCCAAGCAAGATCAAAAGCAAATCATGTAGCCCCTCAAGATGATAAAAAGGAAGCTGTGACAGACTTCCCATTTTCACGAGAAGAGTGTCATCAACTTCTCAATCAGCTCCTAACCAAAACGAAGGATGTTTCAGCCAATTTGGTCGGTAACATTCCCAACTATGAAGAACTTTCAGGTAAACTTTTTGCACAGAGTAGTAAAGAGCCAATATGGATATTAGATAGTGGTGCAAGTGATCATATTGTTTGTAATCCCAGCTTGCTTACCTCATTCAAGTCAGTCTCTAATCGTTGGGTCAAGCTTCCTAACGGTACCACAGCACATGTTACTCATGTTGGCACTGTAGCCTTCACTCCACATTTTGTTCTTCATAACGTCCTATGTGTCCCCTTGTTTTACCTTAACTTGATTTCTGTGAGCAAACTAGCATTCGACTCTTTCCATATTACCATCTTTCTAAGAAAAATTTGTGTCATACAGGACCTACAATCGGGGAAGATGATTGGGACGGGAACTGAGAATGAGGGACTCTACCGACTCAATCTACCACAGAAAGGAACATGCAATACGGTACACACCAACTCGGACAGTTTATGGCACCAACGACTTGGTCATCCTTCAAATAAAGCCTCTTCATTATTTTCATTTCTTGCAAATAAAGCTTGTGATTCAAACTCTTGTTATATTTGTCCTTTAGCCAAACTTACTAGACAACCGTTTCCATTAAGTATTACTCGTAGTGCATCTTGCTTTGATTTAATTCGCATTGATATTTGGGGAGGTTATCATGTTCCAACTTTTTCTGGTGCACAATATTTTCTAACAATCGTTGATGACCATTCACGAAGCATTTGGGTGTATTTGATGAGACATAAGTTTGAGGCACGCACTCTCCTCATCCATTTTATTCATTTGGCAGCAACTCAGTTTGGTAAAAATGTTAAGGTCGTTAGGAGTGACAACGGTCCGGAGTTTAAGATTCCCCAGTTTTACTCTTCTAAAGGCATTATCCACCAAACTAGCTGCGTCAACACACCACAACAAAATGGTGTTGCTGAACGCAAGCATCGCCACTTGCTAAACATGGCAAGGGCCCTTCTTTTCCAAGCCAATCTGCCAAAATCTTTTTGGGGGGATGCCATACTCACAGAAGCTTACTTGATTAATCGAACACCAACTCCAATTCTTCAGGGAAAAACACCTTTTGAAAAACTTTTCCATAAGGAACCTAGTTATTCTCATTTAAGAGTCTTTGGCTATCAATGCTTTTTATCCACACATCCAACTCGTCCTAGTAAGTTTGATCCTCGATCAACGGAGTGCATCTTCCTTGGCTATCCACACGGCCAAAAGGGGTATAAAGTTTATAACTTGACAACTAAGAAATCCCTAGTTTCAAGGGATGTGGTTTTCTTTGAGAATGTTTTTCCTTTCCAGAAAAATTCGAAGTTTTTTCCATCACAAAATACCGAATCACAAAATACTGATTTGTTTCCTTCTCTAACTCGTTTGGCCCACTATGATAATCCTTCAATTCCTACAATTTCTCCTTCGAGTCCCACACATAATTCTTCACCTACAATCTCTCAAAACCCCCAGTCTTCCGCTGAGCATCATCCTAGTCATTCTCCTTCCAAATCTTTCTCATCTACAGAACCTGTATCTCCTAATATCACCTTTCCTAACTTGGACACCATCTCCTTTGATCACATTAAATCACCTTTGCCTGCAAAACAATCTCCACCACAACCACGCAAGTCTTCTCGCGCTACAAAGCTCCCTACCACATTGCAGGATTTTCACATTGATGCGGCCCTCCCCTCACGTCTCGCCCCGTCGTCTTCTTCGAACGAGGTCACAACTCCTGGTACAACTCATAGTCTCTCACATGTTCTTTCTTATGCCAATCTTTCTTCTCCTCATAGAACTTTTACTGCTAATATTACCCTGCAAAGAGAACCTACATTTTTTTCAGGCAGTTAAAGACCCAAAATGGAAAGAAGTGATGCGGCTAGAGGTTCAAGCGCTGCAAGCTAACAAAACATGGAGCCTAGTTCCACCACCGACCCACAAACGGCCAATCGGTTGTAAATGGGTGTACAAAATCAAGTACAACCCCGATGGAACCATTGAACGCTATAAGGCCAGGTTAGTGGCCAAGGGTTATAGCCAAGTGGAAGGCCTTGATTATAGGGAAACGTTCGCGCCAGTTGCCAAGCTCACCACAGTTCGAGTCTTGCTCAGTCTCGCAGCTCAACAAAATTGGCATCTCCACCAACTGGATGTGAATAATGCGTTCCTCAATGGATACCTTCGTGAAGAAGTGTACATGCAACTTCCTCCTGGCTTCGAACGAAAGGGGGAGAATAATGTCTGTAATTTACACAAATCATTATACGGCTTGAAGCAAGCTTCCAGGCAATGGTTTTTGAGGCTCTCCTCAGCCCTCAAGTCAGCCGGTTTCAAGCAATCATGGTCTGATTATTCCATGTTCGTCTGAAGCCATCAAGGTAACTTTACAGCTTTGTTGGTTTATGTGGACGATGTAATTCTCGAAGGCAACAGTTTAGATGATATTAAGCCACTTCAAACTGAAGGATATGGGACAGTTGAAATATTTTCTTGGATTGGAAGTAGCGAGGTCCAAGCATGGCATTGCATTAAGTCAAAGAAAGTATGCATTGGAAATACTTGAAAACACGGGATTCCTTGGTGCAAAACCTTCACGTTTTCCAGTTGAGCAAAATATAATCCTCACACAAGAAGACGGAAGATTGTTAGAAGACGCATCTCAATGTCGAAGGCTTGTTGGACGCCTAATTTATTTGACAATCACAAGACCGGACCTCGTGTATGCAGTTCATATACTTAGTCAGTTCATGGATAAACCAAGACAACCTCACTTAGATGCAGCTCACAAAGTGCTGAGATACCTCAAGCAGACGCCAGGTCATGGCATTTTCCTACCTTCAAAAGGGTCATTGGAATTAAGAGCATATTGTGATGCAGACTGGGCGCGCTGCAAAGACACTAGAAGGTCAACGTCGGACATGCTCCCATTTCTTGGAAAATAAAGAAACAGAGTACGGTCTCACGTTCGAGTGCAGAAGCTGAGTATCATTCTATGGCCACTACTTGTTGTGAGATAACATGGTTGCAATGCATTTTGAAAGACTTGAATGTTCAACATTTGCAGCCAGTCAAGCTGTTATGCGATAACAAGGTCGCAATACACATAGCGTCTAATCCTGTGTTCCACGAAAGGACCAAGCCCATAGAAATTGACTGCCATGTTGTAAGAGAGAAAGTGCAAAGAGGATTGATTCAAACAGAACATATAAGAACCAAGGAGCAACCAGCAGATATTTTCACGAAGCCCCTGAGTTCAAATCAGTTTTCATTGTTGTTGGAAAAGTTAGGTGTGATCAATATCCACTCTAACTTGAGGGGGAGTATTGAAGGAAAGAATCACAACTGAAGGAAAGAATCACAATTGATTATATGTAATTGATGTCATTGAAACAACTTACCTAGAATAGGCTCTAGAATAATGGATATTCTCATTACAAACTGTATATATATGTTGTAAGACTTTGCACAATATATAACATACAGAAATCATTCTCATTACAAATTTCTTCACACTGCAGTTTTTCACATAAAGATTACACACCCATTCAACGTCATGCAAAACACGTACCCACTGACACAATTAAACATGAATTTAGACTGAAAAATGGGTTGTTGTTGTTCAGATGCAAATCTTACTCCTTGGCTTCGCTTCTCTCTTCTTCTTAGAACATGAGATATCCGAACTTGGATCGATCGATTAGATTCGATTAAACCCCGTTGTATCTGTGTATCCAAGTTCCAGATTGTTCCGAACAATCTCTTCTCTTTACTGAGCTGAGCTGAGCTGACAGCGAATGCGTACTACTTTCTCTTCATTTATAGTACCAAAATGTTGTCGTCCAATTACCTAACTACCCTCGCCTCACCGTTAAATGACAGAAGATATCATTTTTACGTGTCTCGATGTCGCCCTCTTGTGATTAAAACTATACTTCTTGAGTAAGACTAGGGTGCCTGGTACTATGCCTGGTGGGTGCCAACACCGTTGATTTTGAATCGAAACAAGTGTTACACTTATCTCGACGCAAATCAACGATGCTTGGCACCCACCAGGCATAGTACCAGGCAGGGTACCAGGCATCCTAGATTTTTTCATACTTCTTTTGGTAAGTGACGTGACGTACAGATGTGGCAGGCAGGTTTCATGCGCATCTATTATAGACGTCGGATCTAATGGACGGCTCAGATCGATGGATGTGAATCTTTGCTCATTTCACCGTTTTTAAAAATGGTAAAACTGTGAAATGAAAGGTTTGGGAAGGACTCCTAGGCGGGAAGCAGGACCTGAGTCTCTTCCTCCCAATAGCTCTATTTCCAGATTTTTACCGGGCTTATTCTCATCTTCGATCTAAGAATTGGGTAATGAGATTGGGATGTCAGTATGGAGTGGACTTTGTGGCCTACCGTCATCATCCTTCTTTGGTTAATTCTGAGAATCTTCGATTGAAGGAGTGGTCTGATATTCCGTGCACAGTTCGCTTCTGTGGTGGTGTTTCCAAGACATTAATGGTTCTCAAAATAAACAAATGTGGAAATTAGTAAGAGCTAAGGTATTATTTTTACTTGCTATTGTGTATTATTTTTATAATAAGTTATGAGTTTATTTGTTTTGTTCTTTGTGCACAATATTATTCTTTCGCCAGAAAAATGGGTTGAGATCTCCATTAATGGGGCTTTTATTCTCTTTTAGACATGATTTAGGGGATGCTTGAACTTCAAACCAGAAAAGTTGCTTCATAGATCATACTGTATAGCTTTGTTCTAAAATCAGCCTAGTGTTTTTGAAAAAAATTATTTATTTAGAATTTGAAAAAAAATTTAATTTATTTTTTTATATATATATTTTGCATATTTTGTCTTGGCATTGAATTGGATCAAATTTATAAGTTATTATGCTTAACTTTTATAAATTATAATTAAAAAAATCCGCCTAGGCCCTGATTAGGCCTCTGGGTGCTAGTCCTGTGCTCGCGGCCTACCTACCACCTAGCATTTTACTATACAATGTATAGTAACTCTTACATCATTTGGGTTCAAATTGCCTTGAATGAGAACTAACTAAAACTAATCCTAATGGTTCTAATTTTCTTAGGAATTAAAAAGGGCAGCTCTACTTGAAATTTGAATGAGATGATCCTACTAATTTTACAAAAAAGAAAATGCTTATGTCTTGTTACACCGGTAACAATTTAGCTAATTGAAAGTTACACCGATAACAATGTAGCTAATTGAAAATTGAATATGTTTTTTTTTGTGTGCAGAATATTTGTGTTAGTTGGCATGGATGCTATGGATGTTGATCAAAGTGTGGGCATGATGTTTGATTCATTAGAATGTGGTTGGGAATACTAGAAAAATTATGGGAAAAAAATGGGCTTTGGAGTTAGGAAGGAGTACTCGAATAAGAGTAGAATAGATAAAAGAATTATCAATGCATTGTATGTTTGTTGTAAGCATGGTCTCAAGAGAGAAAAACACCCACAAAAAGGTGTTGTCACTCAACAAAGATGGGATGTTAGAACAGACTACAAAGTAATGTTCAAACTGGGTTTCGATAGAATGACTGGCAAATACAGAGTCAAAGAATTTATTACCGCGCACAATCATGATTTGGAGCCCAATGAGACGACCCATATGCTAAGGTCACGTAGGGAGGTAAACATATCACAAGCCTTAGCGATTGAATTGGCTTCTGACTCAGGTATAACTCCTAAGGCTACACAAGAACTTTTGAGTAGGGAAGCAGGAGGTAGAGGTAATCTTGGGTTTCTATTAGAAGATCAAAAAACTTATCTAAGATCAATGAGACAGAAAGAGATGGTCAATGGAGAGCTTGGAGGTATTCTACGGTACTTTGAGCAACAAAACTAAAAAAATGCTTCATTTTATTATTCATTTCAGCTGGATAGTGATGATTTAGTTACTAATATATTTTGGGCAGATTCTAAAATGCTTGCAGATTATGCGGATTTTGGTGATGTGGTAACATTTGATACCACTTTTGGCACTAATAGAGAATTCAGACCTTTGGGAGTGTTCACTGGATTTAATAATCATAGAAAAATTGTGATTCTTGGTGCAACACTTTTATACGATGAGACCATTGAGTCATTTCTGTGGCTTTTTGAAACTTTTGTGAAGGCACATGGTGGTAAGAGACCACGTACCATCTTCACTGACCAAGATGCTGCGATAGGAAATGCTTTAGCTACAGGATGGTCAGATCCATATCATGGGTTGTGCACTTGGCACATAATGCAAAATGGAATTAAGCATTTGGGAGGCCACATGAAGAACAAGAATGTTAGTTTTTTAAGGAGTTTAAAAGGTGTATGTTTGAGTACTTGGATGAAGTTGAATTTGAAGTCAATTGGCAAAAAATGCTTCATGATTTTGACTTAAACTCAGAATCTGACATGGAGTTTTTTGTTTCTTTTGATTTTCTGCTCTTATGAACTCAGAATCTGACATGTAGTGAAGTCTGATTTATATATGCAGAAACTCTTTTGCTATGTGAATAAAAAAAATACCTCGTATGATCATAGTGAATTGTTGTTCATGGTATCCTACACAATCTCTACAATACAAAAGGGACATAACAGAAAGCATACACCAATGTCAAGGTTTTGGTTTTGGTTTTGTGAAACATGGTGAAAAATTGTTATCTGATTGCCAGAGAAAATTGTTATCTGCTCTTATGAACAAAAAATTGTTCATAATAGAAAATTGTAATCTGCAGATAACAATATACTTCTTTCTGCTCTTATGAACTCAGAATCAGATTGCCAGAGAAAATTGTTATCTTACAAGGGCTTAGAACATACTAGTATCATGCACTCTGATAAGAAGATCAAGCATATGTAGCATTCATAGACTGAACTCTGCATGCTAGAAATTTTGTATCAAATACTGCAGGATTCTTCTTTTTCTGTTTGAAGAGTATTTGCTAACTGTTTTGGGTCAGACTTGCACATCAATAAAAGTCCAATACTGAACATGTGAACAATCTCAATCATATCGTAAGATTAAGATTAACAAACAAATAAATAAAACAGGTGTAATGATTTTCCAAGTTACAAAAGAATACCAAACCATCATAGAGGAGACCTAGTTGCAACTAAAACAATCACACATAAAACAAGCTTTCCATCTCCAAATGCAGGAGATTGAACAAAACAGAACCAAAACAACCCTTCAAACTAGGAAATCCCTTTCCCATACATTGAAATCTTGAGATTTCATTCAAACGCCAATAATCATTATAATTCTGACCAATAATCATAATTATCAAATACTGCAAGAAGGAAAACTATGTAGACAAACTTAATTTGCAGCTGTTTTACACATACTTAGAATTGCTCCTACACCAAATAGAGAACCATTCACCAATAATTCCATTACATAATAGAAGTTCATTACAAAATCTGTTCATGTACTAATACAAAATAAAACTACAAAATAAAACCTCACATATCATTCACTCAAAAGCTTCAAAATAACAAGTACAAGAATCACTATAATTAACACTAACATGGCATTGATCAAATCCCTTGCAAAAGCCCAGGGATCGTTGACTTGGGTTTCATGTATTTGATCATGAATTTCTTCAATACTATGCTCGCGAATGTGATTTGGTTGATTGGGTTTCATATCTTCGTCGTGTTCTCTTCTTGACTGAGGCTTTCTTCTTGCCTCATGCTCTCTTCTTGCCTCTTCTTCGCGCATCCACAAACGGTAATTTTCATATGCTTCTTCAGCTGATGTGAAACCCTTGTACATGCTACCCTTATACCCATCTACTTGTGATAAACAACTTGGCCAAGTCATGTACACTCCTGGTCTACAGCCGCAATAAACAACATACGTCATTCCTGCGTTAAAAGGCCAATTTAAACTAAGAAGCGAACAATTCAAAAATAATCATAACAATTCAAGGATAATAATAATCCAACACATAACCATACCAAAACATTCAGCACAATCTAAATGGAAACTTTGTACAAGTAGCAAAACATCGAATTTGTTAAAAATGAAAAATAGGGAGAAACATGTGAAACTGCAAAAAGACTATCAAATTCAGTATAGTGATACATGATAAACATCGAATTCAGTATAGTGATCATGAAAGCTAAAGACTCATTAACACCTCTCACATCCTTTCCACTTTCGTGATTATGACTCTCAAAAGGAAAACACATAGGTAGACAGGGTCAACAATGGTTTCTACAATTGAGGAAAGAATGTGAATATATTAACTAAGAACCATGAATCATTCCCGAGCTCACATCCCATATTTTTCTTCTATTATAACAATATCAAAGTTTCTTTGTATAACACGCTTGGATCCATGATGAAACATACAGACCCACTTTGCAAATTGCATGGTTATTGCCAATTGTTCTAACCGAAAGATGGATAAAATTACAATAGAAGCTCAGTATAGTCTTAAACTCTGATGTTTGAATGTTTAACCTCCCTTCTTCATCGTTTTTGGGTGATTTAGTGTTTTTGTTGGGTCTCCCCAGATACCATCACTAAAAGTTTTGTAAAATCAACCAACATGAGCAACCCAGAACACCCAGATCATTTTGTAAAAAAAAATGGAGATATGTTGGCCTGATCTCCGTTAACTCCATCATGAGCAACCCTTATTATAAATGAAGGAAAATAGAGTCTAGAAGGCAGGATGAGGCAATAACATTAAAATATATATATATATATATATATATATTTACCTCATTTTCTTCTCAGTCGAAAGCTTAGATTTTCAGTTGGAGTTGGAAAGAATTGAACCTAGATCTCTGAAACCCTAGATGCTCCTTCACTCTCCGAAACCCTAGATGCTTCTTTACTGCCTTTTTTTCAAAACCCTTGAAGATTTCTTCTCTTCAGTTGAAACCCTTGAGATTTCTTCGTCGAAACCCTTGAGAGAATGCTTGAAGGGAGAGTAGAGTTGAAACCCTAGCTTCAAGACAGGGAGAGTGCTTGAAGGGATGACGGCTTCTCTCTTCGATTTGAAGAACTGCGTTTCTCTCCTTGAAGAGATGATGGTTTCTCTCTTCGATTTGAAGAACTCGTTTCTCTCTGGAAATCACGGGCTAGATGAGTGTGATAGATAGGAGGCAGAAAGAGATTGTATGCAGAGGAGGCAGAAAGAGATCGTGTTCTCCCACTCCTTGTGGATTTTTTCCCCTTTGCACAAAACTGTGAAATAAGCAAATATTCACATCCATTGATTTGAGCCGTCCATCATATCCGACGGCTATAATAGATGCGCATGACCCCCTCCTGCGCTTTCTGCGCATGAGCCCCCCCCCCCGGGGTCCGGATTCCATTCACTCTAATCCAGATTTTGGATATTATATTACTTTTTGAGTCCTCAAGTTAACATTCTCCACCGTTCTATATAATAGATTAATCTTAGTGCAATATTATATTCTTTAACAAAATAAAAAATTATGGTTAAAGATTTTCTCTACGTTTTCAATTAATTAATTATTTTATTCGGTCTGTTTCTCGCTTGAACGTCTCTCCCTTCAACATAAATTATTTTTCCTATATATTCACAAACTCTACAAGGCAATTAAGAAGAATCTCGGGAATGGGCTTTGATGATGATGATTCACAAACTCTACAAGGCAATTAAGAAGAAAATCCAAATCAATCCCCCAACCCATGATATATATTTTTTAAAAGGATCTAGTTAAGTCATTTACGTTGAATGTGAGTTTATTAGATACCAACCTTAAAAAAATTATTTGTGTGTAACTCCAAGTACTACTGATTTTTTTTCAAAGCCGTGGTCTTGCTTTAACTTTTGGAGTGGCCAACTGTGGCATGTATACGATTTTTTTTTAAATTATATATTGTGAATTTTGATTTACTAATTGTATTTTATTAAAACAATGATTTATTATATGTATTTGGTGACTCCCAGGTTAGCACAATAACACGTGATTTTGATTTTCTTCTCAGTTGACTTGCAGAGTTTGTGAATGAGAAAAAGAGTTATTGTATGAAGGGAGAGTCATTCAAGCGGGAAGATAGACCTAGTAGTAGTTTTCCTATTTTTTTAGTTAATGATTAGGTAATTGGAAACATAGAGATAATCTTTAACCATAATTTTTTCTATTGTTAAAAAATGAAATATAACTGTAAGATTAATCTATTAGATCCAATAGTGGAGAGTGTTGACCTCATCGAATCCTGTGAGGTTAACTTCATTGAATCACGACTCTTACTTTTTTAGTGCAAAAAGTTAACATAATAATCTCAACTCCTTAACCACCTTAATAATGAGTCGATAAGGAATAACTAATGGCCTCCACTAAATAATACCATCAATTCCACTGAAGAACACCACCACTTACCTTTTTTTTATCTGCTGAAGGTCATCGCCACTATATAAACAAAAAAAACTAACCCCTTTTCTTCTTCTTCTTCTTCTTCTTCTTCAATCACCACCACCACCATCTCTTCTCCTCCTCCTCTCTTCTTATTCTTATTCTCCATCAATCATCATCGCTACCTCTCATCTCACCTCTTCTCATCTTCTTCTTCATATCTATTTTCTTTTCCTTCTTGTGGTGGTGGTGGTGATTGAAGAAGAAGAAGAAGATAAAGAGGATGAGAAGGAATAGAGGTTGCGATAGCCTTCTCTTTTGTTTCTATCTGTGGCATGGTGGTGGTGATTAAAAAATAAGAAAAAGAGGAAGAGATGGCAGTGGCCTCCTTTTTTTTTCTCCATGTGACGTGGTGGTGGTGGTCATTGAAGAAGAAGAAGAAGAAGAAGAAGAGGAAGGGAAAAGGAGGAGGAGAAGTGGCGGTGGCCTCTTCATTTTTTTTCTCCATGTGGCGTGGTAGTGGTGGTAGCGAGGTGGTGGTGAGGGGAGGAAGAGGATATGTGGTGGTGGTGGGGTTGATGGAGAAGAAAAGGATAGAGGAGAAGAGAGGGATAAATGAGAATATGAGTTAGAGTTTTTCGTTTATATTGGTAGTGTCTTTCAACAGAAATTATGGTGCTATTTAGCAGGGGCCAGAACTAATTCATTATTGCTAGTACTACCAGGTGTGCACACACTTATAGGGTTTTTAAAGACTGTTTGTTTTCAAAATGTTAAAATTTAAATGACCAAAATACCCTCAAAAAATTTAAGGCTGAGATTGAATATTTTATATCTCACAAGATTTATCTCAAAGTAGTCAATCAAAATGAAAAGTGTATCTCAAGCAGGAAAATTTGTTAAAAACATCATCCCAGAGCATCCTCCCCCTTCTTCCTCCTGTCTTCTTCTTCATTTCTCCCTGCGATACAGAGACGCGGACAAGGAGACGAGGGAGGGGTGGTCGCCAACGACTCGTCACCACCCACCGCTAGAACCCCATCCCTCCCTGCTAGTTACCACTACCAAACATGTCTCCCCAACCCATTCATCCCCCTCCTCTTTCCTTCTCTCCGCAACCACTGCCCCCTCCACTTCCTCCCCATTTCTGTCCCCCTCTCTGATTAAAACTCTCAAATATCCAAATGAGATGAATAAGAAATTCATCACTTTAACCCAACAAACAAACACCCTTAATAACTTTTCCTTTCAATCGATCATTCAATAAACCATCATCCAATTCATTGAAACATTTCCACCAAACAGAGAAACAACCAATATGGGGAAACTACAAGATGGGGTTCTTTTTCACTCGGAAGTTCAAGAACAAGGAGGCAGAACTGTCAGCAGATTTGAAAGAAGCATTTGCAAGGCAGGCTGATGGAAGAAATCTCATGTCAGCTGAGCAATTTCAGCAATTCTTTGTCATGAGCTCACAAGTAGGATTGTTTTGGAGAAATTAGCGGGAAAAGAATGGCGCGAGATTCAAATTTAGAAAAAGTTTGTTTTTTGTTTGTTTGTTGTTAAGGGTCCAGATCAGGACACGCGTCACTACAGTGACTGTTCTTTTTTGAAATTTTGTTACAAAGCATTGTATAAATTGGGCGAGATTCCCTTGTAGAAGAATAGAGAAGTTTTAAATCAATTAGGCTCTGCTCCAGGAACAGAGATTTCTTTCAAGTTATCTTCAATTCTCTTCATCTTTTTTCCATTTTTTCTCACAAACAGTCACTCTGGTGACATTTGGTATCAGAGCCACTCTGATCCTTCATCGATATGGAGACTAGGGCGAAGGAAATGGAGAATTTCGTTCGAGAATCGAAGAAACATCAAATTGAATCCAACAATAGGATCGATCTCTTGACTAAGGATGTTAAGAGGATGCAACTGTCGATTGATTCAACGGGGAAGAAGCTGGAACAGATCGTTCAACTGCTCAAAAAACCGCACACCGAGCAGAGACCATCGGGATCTGCCAATTCGTCTACAACACAGGCCAACCCTAACATAGATCTGGATCAAGGTTCTCCCCACTATCAGGTTCATGATGCTACAGGTATAAATCTAAAAGCACTTAAACTTGATTTTCCTTCATTTGATGGTACTAATCCTCGTGCGTGGGTTAAGAAAAGTGAGTGTTACTTCTCTATGTATCGAATATTAGATGCACATAAGGTTGCTATTGCCTCCATTTACTTCCATGGACAAGCTGATCTGTGGTTTCTAGATTATCAGGCTAAGAAACATTATATTCCGTGGTCTATTTTTGTTCATGATCTGTGCTCTAGGTTTGAGGAAACTGTATTCTCCAATTACATTGATACCTTCAATAAACTCAGCCAAGGATCGACAGTAGTTGAGTATTATAATAAGTTTGAAGGACTTAAATCATTTATGCTTGCTCACAACCCTCACTTAGATGAAATTTACTTTATACATAGCTTCATTAGTGGACTCAACCCTCAGATTAAACCATCAGTCCAAATGTTCAAACCTACAACTGTGAGTCAGGCTTTTGAATTATCCAGAATGCAAGAAGCTATCCTACCTATTCACCCAAGTTCCAATCGAGTCACCCACTCAAATTTATCTGCTAAGACAAGTCCTTACCAATCCACCAACACAAATACTACTGTCCAAAATGCCAAGCCACATCAAAACTTAGTCCTTAATCCTGTTGTTAAACCTACTACTACAAATCCTCATTTCAAAAAACTTACCCCTACCCAAATGAAGTTAAGAAGAGAAAAGGGGTTGTGTTACAATTGTGATGAACAATACAGGCCGGGACATTTGTGTAAGAACCAACTCTTCCTATTAATCCCTGAGGATGACAGTGTGGAATCAGTGGGAGAGGAAAATCAAGGGGAGCCTGAGGTAGAAGATCTGTCAAAGGAGGTCCAGACTGATATGGAGGTGTCCTTACATGCTCTCAATGGTAATCTATCAGTACATACCTTACTGTTGAGAGGCAAAGTCAGGAAGAAGGATATTTCCATCCTAATCGACACTGGGAGCACTCACTCCTTTATTGACCCCAGTGTCATTAAGGAAACAAACTGGCCAACTGAACTTAACTTTGATGATGGTTAAGGTGGCTAATGGGCAACACCTTCATAGTACAGCAGTGTGTCCTAAGTTAGAGTGGCTTATGCAGGGATTCAAATGGGATGGCAGAGTTAGAGTATTACCCCTTGGGGGATATGATATGGTCATTGGGGTCGATTGGTTGCAAAGATTTGGAGACATCTCCCTAAACTTGAATAAGTTACAGCTTACTCTCACTGTTGATGGTAAATCTATTACTCTTCAAGGGGTAACAAAGGAAGGAACCATTTGCCTCATGGAACCCCAAAACCTTCCTAGAGCTCTCAAGAAGAATACTACCTCCTTCCTAGCTCAGCTTTTTTGTGTTACTCCCAGTGATAACTCTAGTCCCTCTCACCCTGCTCTCAACTCTCTTCTACAAGAATATCAGGATATTTTTCAGAAACCCAAGACTTTACCTCCACACAGAATGTTAGACCATCACATACCCTTGAAACCTGGAGCTCTACCCCCTTCACAACCCCCTTATAAAATTCCCTATGTACAGAAGGAAGTGGTAGATAAAATGGTGGAGGAGATGTTAGATTCAGGGTTCATTCAACCTTCCCATAGCCCGTTTGCTGCACCAATACTATTGGTAAAGAAGAAGGATCATACATGGCGGTTTTGTGTGGATTATAGGCGTTTAAATGACATAACTATCAAGGACAGGTTCCCTATTCCGCTGGTTGAAGAACTACTAGATGAATTACATGGTTCTACAGTTTTTTCTAAGCTGGATTTAAGGTCTGGCTACCATCAGTTAATGGTCCACCCACCTGATGTACACAAGACAGCATTTAGAACCTATCAAGGGCACTATGAATTTAGAGTTATGCCCTTTGGCTTAACCAATGCACCAGCTATTTTTCAAGCATTGATGAACCAGGTATTTAAACCTTTTTTAAGGAAATTTATACTAGTATTCTTTGATGACATACTAATCTACAGTTCCAGTATAGATCAGCACTTAGTCCATCTTCAGACAACTTTCTCTACTCTCAGAACTCACCAGTTGTATGCAAAGCTTTCTAAGTGTGCTTTTCTTCAAAATAAGTTGGAATATCTAGGCCATTTGATCAGCTCTCAAGGGGTAGAGGCAGACCCTACAAAAATTGCTGCTATGACGGATTGGCCTACCCCTAGTAACCTCAAACAGCTGAGAGGTTTCCTTGGTCTTACTGGGTATTATAGAAGGTTTATACAGCATTATGGCTTGATAGCGCAACCATTAACCAATTTGTTGAAAAATGACAGTTTCAAATGGGGTGAAGAGGCTACCAATGCTTTCGAAGCACTAAAAGGGGCAATGTGTAAGGCACCAGTAC
This sequence comes from Berberis vulgaris, assembly GCA_963556465.1. Taxonomy (NCBI): domain Eukaryota; kingdom Viridiplantae; phylum Streptophyta; class Magnoliopsida; order Ranunculales; family Berberidaceae; genus Berberis; species Berberis vulgaris. The sequence continues at coordinate 43,174,321 of OY747133.1, read as the reverse complement.
TGGCTTTACCCAATTTCTCACTCCCTTTTTCATTAGAGACTGATGCTTGCACAAATGGAGTAGGGGTTGTCCTGTCTCAACAAGGTAAGCATATAGCCTTTTTTAGTAAGGCTTTAGGGCCCAAGAACATGCTACTTTCTACTTATGAGAAAGAACTCTTGGCTATAGTCATGGCTGTAGAGAAATGGCGTTCTTATTTGTTGGGCTCTCTGTTTACTATACATACGGATCATCAAAGTATCCGACATTTTTTGTCCCAGAAGGTTACTACTCTCATGCAGCAGCGTTGGCTTTCCAAATTATTGGGCTATGATTACGAGATTTTGTATAAAAAGGGGACTGAAAACTTAGTGGCTAATGCTCTCTCAAGGATACCCAATGATAAGACTGTCTGCAATGCACTCACAGCAGTCATTCCTACTTGGTTGACAGAAGTAGTCCACAGTTATGAGGGAGACCCCGATGCAATGAGCCTAGTTCAACAACTCAGCATTCATGAGGAAGCTCACCCTAACTTCTCCTTGAAACAAGGACTGATCAGATACAAGGGAGCTCTTTATATTGGCTTTACAGGTCCACTTAGACAGAAACTTATATCTGTTCTTCATGAATCTGCAGTAGGGGGCCATTCTGGAATCCAAGTGACTCTGAAGAGGATTAGACAGTGTTTCTTTTGACCAAAGTTGAAACATCAGGTGACTGAGTTTATTCTGAATTGTGATATCTGTCAGCGACAAAAATCAGATTTATCTCCTTATGGGGGTATTCTACAACCTTTGCCTATTCCTAACCAGGCTTGGCAACATATCTCTATGGATTTCATAGAAGGATTGCCTCGCTCTCACCAAAAGTCAGTCATTATGGTGGTGGTAGATCGTCTCACTAAATACAGTCATTTCTTATCCTTACCCCACCCTTATACAGCCTCCATGGTAGCTGATTTATTCCTCAAGAACGTCTACAAACTCCATGGATTACCATCCACTATAGTCTCTGACCGAGACAAGGTCTTCCTTAGCACCTTTTGGCAAGACTTATTTGCTGCCTTAGGCACTACACTCTCTTTTAGTAGTGCCTACCATCCCCAAACTGATGGGAAAACTGAACGCACAAATGCTTGCCTGGAGACTTTCCTTAGGTGCATGACCAACGACATACCCCAACAGTGGACCAAATGGCTCTATCTGACAGAGTATTGGTTCAATTCTTCCTTTCATTCAAGCCTCAAAATGACTCCTTTCAAAACCCTCTATGGTTACCCTCCTCCCTTGCTGGCTCTCCCGCCTATTACTACACTTACTACCCAGTCAGTCCAGACATATCTTCAAGAGCGTGAGACTATGCTCCAACTAATCAAAGATAAACTCCACAAAGCCCAGGAATGTATGAAAACATTTGCTGACAAGCACCGCACCGACAGACAGTTTCAAGTTGGCGATTGGGTTTACCTTAAACTTCAACCCTACAGACAAACATCAGTGAGCATACGCAGAAATTTAAAGTTGTCAGCCAAGTTTTACGGGCCATTCCAAGTTCTTGAGAAGGTGGGTTAGGTTGCTTACAAGCTCCAACTTCCCATAGGTTCTCGCATACATAATGTCTTCCATGTATCTCAGCTCAAAAAGAAAATAGGGACTTCTGTTGTTCCCTCTCCTCAACTACCCTTAGTCGATACCACTGGAAATTTCCAAGCAGAGCCATTAAAAGTGTTGAGCAGGAGGCTGGTACCGCGCCACAACAGAGTTGTGACTCAACTGCTGATTCAATGGACAAATGGAACGCCTGAGGAGGCCACCTGGGAAGACTACACAGACATCATTGCCAAGTTTCCAGCTTTCCATCCTTGAGGTCAAGGATTTGCAAGAAGGGGTGGGCAATGTCATGAGCTCACAAGTAGGATTGTTTTGGAGAAATTAGCGGGAAAAGAATGGCGCGAGATTCAAATTTAGAAAAAGATTGTTTTTTTGTTTGTTTGTTGTTAAGGGTCCAGATCAGGACACGCGTCACTACGGTGACCGTTCTTTTTTGAAATTATGTTACAAAGCATTGTATAAATTGGGCGAGATTCCCTTGTAGAAGAATAGAGAAGTTTTAAATCAATTAGGCTCTGCTCCAGGAACAACGATTTCTTTCAAGTTCTCTTCATCTTTTTTCCATTTTTTCTCACAAACAGTCACTCTGGTGACATTTGATCAACGTTCAGGGAGAGCGCGAAGCAATTTCTTTTTCGCATTCTTGATGATTTGTTTGGACACTTTGGCATAAAATTTGATTTCATTAAGTTTGATATTTAATAATGGAGGAAGGTTTGGTAATTGGAAAACCCATTTAGGAGGGGCAGGGGTTGGTGTCGTTGGGGAGAGGGAGGGTGGTGGTGCTTTCAAAAGGGAGTGATAGAGAGGAGGCGGGGAAGGAAAGGGATGCAAGGATTGGGGTGGTGTTATCATGGGTAGACGGAGATGGGGAGGAAGGAGGCAATGGTCGCGCCATGGGTGGTGGTGGGTTGTAGGGAGAGACGGGTCTGGCGGTGGTGATTAGCAGGGAGAGATGAAGAAAGGGGGAAGAAGGGCGAGAATGGGCCTAATAAGAGGTCTTTTAATAATTATTAAATTTTCCTTAAGATACACTTTTTAATTTTGATTCAACCATTTGATCTTCTTCGAGATATATTCTTTGAAATATAAAACATTCAATTTCAGCCTCAGATTTATTAAGTGTATTTGGGTGATGTAGATTTTGACATTTTGTAAACAAACGGTTAAAGCACGTCTAGTCTTGGAGGCAAAGTGCAATATCAGTTTATTCTGGAGGTGACTCTGAATTAACTATTCATTATAGGGGGGAAAGTGCAAATGACTAAATAAATGTAGCATATACCCGAGTTTTGTTTTTAACATTTTATGAAAACCAATAAATTTTGGGAGTTGTTAGGCTGTTTGGCTCAATTGCATCAACTCTTTGTTGCACCGGTAGTTTGAGATGTTTCGATTTTGTTGCACCAACTTAATGTATGTAACACTGACTTATCAATTTTTGTAATAATAAAATCATTTGGTGCGAAATTTTCTCGTTAAGGAGCGTTAAATTGGCTATTGAATGAAAGAAAAATAGTAACCATCATCTATAAACTATAAAACTAAAATTTAGTCACACATTCGTTAAATTTCAAAGTGTTCATTGACCATACAGGGGTTGAAAAAACCAATACATATTAAAAACAAAATATATAAATCAATACATAAATTTCAAAATTGTTGCAAGTATTATATCAAATTCCAAAAAATTGCATTCAAAAATTTTTAAAAAAATCGACATCCAAATATTCACATTAGGAATCCTTTATACAAAGTTCCCAATCAACAATATGAGTAACTCATTTTGTACGTTTTAGTATTAACAAAATTTAGCGGAGTACATCAAGCAATTTTTAAAACTTAAATCTAAAATATAAAGATGGGGACATCGGGCGAAACAATCGGACACACATAGCAACAAACTATAAAATCTTGAATTTATAAGGCATACAAAATTAGTAGCCTTCAGATGCCCTTGAAATTTGAGTTTATTTAATCACAAAACAAACAATATGAAGCAATCTAAATTTGTTCATGAATTATATTACCTAGTGGTGGGCATTCCATCCCGTCCCATTTCATCCCGATTTTTTTGGATCTTTTTGGGATTAATCAAACCCATCCTGATCCCGTCTCGTCCCGATCTAGAGTGGGATGAAGATTTCAATCCCGCCCATCTCGTCCCATCCCAAACCTATTTAATATTAATTATTATTAATTTTAATATTTATTAACTCAAAATTTTGTGTGTCAAATTAAATGTGGTACATGAAGTTTTGAGGAGTTGTGTGAACTTAGCATCACAAATAATTGTATTATAGTTTAAAACAATAACACTTTCATAGATAACTCTTTACTATGTATAATGATAAAAAATACTATAATATTCTTGAATTGATGATGTAAATAGGAACATAAATAGAAACTTATAAAAATAAGACCTAGCATATTGTTGAACAAATAAGTAGACCTAATGAGAAGGTTGATAATATAGTAATTATAAGAATATACGTTTAAATATGCACATCATAATAACTTAGTAATTGCACAAAAATTCAATCATGCTCATCCCGTCCCGTCCTATTCCACCCCCCCCCCCCCCCCCCCGAACCCGTTTGGGATAGAACGAGGTCGGGATGAGGTTTATCCCATCCCGAAGATAAAACAACGGGATAGGATTAGGATGAGTTCATCCCGTCCCATCTCATCCCGTGCCCGCCCTAACATTACCAACTCTCATCTAGTTAGTGGGGTCATCACAATTTAATTTACAAAAATATTTAAAAAATAAATTTATAAGTGATAAAAAAAATTAGTCAATAGCCTTTTGATTTCCTCGTAATTCACGTTTTTATCACCAAAACAGTGTGGTGCAATCTAAGCTTGTCATTTTGAAGTAACATAAAATTTGCTAACCTCTCACTTAGAAGAGTCGGTGGGCCACCACTACTTCAGGAAATTACAAATTAACCATACAGCCCTTTTAGGCGTCGAGGAAATGGGCGAGAAAACAGGCGAGGGCGTGGGTATTACCACTCATTTTTCTCGAGATTTGCAAAACTACCATTTAGAATTTTCCTCGACCATAACATAACACGAGATAAAGGTTTTTCTTTTAATTGAGGGGCAAAAAATTGGATTAGAAAAATGTATTGTCACTGTTCCTCCGACCCAAATCGTTATAGGGGTTACTGGGAGTTGACGCGCTATAAGTGGGCGTATATTCAGTAATTATTTTATTTAAAAAAATTACTAAGTACAAATTAAAATTTTAGGTTATTTGGTTAAAAATTTTAAGTTGGCTAATAAAATATTATCTAATTTTGAGACATTAGTTAGAAAAATTACGCGCCAATTTTGCTAGTATTAAAAATTATGATTTAAATTTTAGAGCACTATAGTCCATTGTATGGTTTTTTTTATTTCATCAATGGTATTTATAAGTCATGGCCCAAATAGAGAGCTTAACAAAGGCCAATTCATGAACCCAGTCCCAACATTAAATTATGTGGGCTTCATTAAAAAGTGATTTCAGTGATAAGGGAGTACACTAGGAATGTCGTGATATGGGTGAGGGCATGTTTGAGAAACCATTATACGAGTCATTTTTTCAATTTTTGTTATAGATAAAGAGATGGATTGAAAAATGGCTCCAAATTTAGGAATTGATAGGAGCACCCGCATGGTGGCTCGTATGAGAAATGAGAATTTGCACTTGTCGAAATCTACAAGTTATGATTTTTCTCTATAGTAGTCTAAGCATATACAAGAAATCAAAGTGAAGTCGGAAATTAGCAATGTTGAAGTCACATCTAAACCTATACCCAAAGAAGTACTTCTATGTTGTTGATAATGACAAGATGTTGAAGCTTAGAAGAATTTGAGGAAAAGAAAGCAGTCTCATAAAAAGAAAACAAACAAAAAATCTTCCGCTTACTAATCAATAAACTAATTTCCAACTAAAACCATCATTTAATAAGATTAATTTTTTTTTTAATTTTTCATTAATTAGCTTGATTTCTTAGTTGAGAATAGCTAAAGGGTAATTTTGGAATAACCTTCTTAGTTAAGAATAGCCAATGGTGTTATGGTCGAGTGATTAGGGTTGTGTGGGTTTATCCCCACGTCCTAGGTTTGAGACCCGCCGACGGCATGGTTACTTTCTTATGGTGTTGACCTGTAGGTCGCACCTTGTTGATAGGTTATGGGATCCTATAAAAATTCAGCTCGCTTTCGAAAAAAAAAAAAAATATATATATATATATATATAATGGGTAATTTTGGAATAGAGCAATGATTCATGGAGCGTGGATCCACTTTTCTGCTCCTCACAACTATTATGTGACACGCCAACAAATAATGAAATACTAACCATAGAACTTGTCCTTCTAAGCAATATTTCAAAGGAGTGTGAGTGATTTCGTTACTCAAAGGAGTAACAGTGTTTAGAGAATATAGTAGTCACTGTATAAGCATGATATAAGCCTATGCAAATATACTTTTAGATAGCAAACAATGAATTTAGACCTCTATCACAGACTCGGACTAGAAATTTTGACATCAATCATCACTATGAAAGTCTATGATACAATACAGAATCATCACTATGTAAAAATTTTGATGCATTTACTCACAATACAACCGTGAATATTCATATATCAACAAAAAAAAAACCTACCCCTAAATCGGCATGCATAACCAAACCCTAAATAAGAAAAGAAAAACTTACAATGTTTCATGTCATGTAACAAGAGGAACTCTTGGAGAGTGAACATCTGGTTTAATGTCTTCTATAAACTCCTCAGAGTCCAAAGGGGTGAAATCGTGCATCAGATTAGAGTACTCATCAGTTGAATAATCACTGAAATCACTCAAGCTACTACTGAAACTGCTACAACCACTCAACGAATTGTAATCTTCCAATGTACGCTCGAAACAATGCTATGTAAATGCTAATGTCCATCGAAGCTATGGCCTTTTCTTCATTTCTACTCTAATCTAGGGTACAAACGATTGATGAACCCAACTGTTTCTTCTTCAACTGACACTCACACAAACAACAGAAAGTCAATAGAAAAGAAAGAGTTACAATGTATCTTTTGTTCAAAGCGAGTGTTTCTTCTTCAACTCCGCGAGTGTTTCTTCTTCAACTCTATAGGGAGCCAGTGTTACAACGGCGGGAAATCGATTTCACACAAAGAAGTGTAAAGAAAGCATTTTTCCCCTCCAACTCTCTATTAGGGTTCGATTGATTAATTTGCTAAAGATATCAATCCAAATCGTCCATGTGGGTTACCTTTATGGTGGACAATTTGGATTGAAATTATTTCACATCAACAAAGTCCCATGTGCAATCCATGTGAAATGGGATTAAGGGTATTTTTATCATCAAAACTAGGCACGTGAAGGTAGTGGCAATTAATGGATGTTAACCGCTAGTCTACAATAAAATATGTGACAGGAACCAATCATTAATTAACTATTTATTCTGAGGGATATCTTCAAAAAGACCCTTAATTAAAAAAAAAACTTTTTTGCTGCAAAGAGAAGCAGGTGTTTTTCCCTACAAGCCTCTAGCCCGGTACCTTGAGTTCATCAGCGAGAAGATTTCTCTCCAGCCTTTTAGACCTGCTCCATGTAAGACCTTGTGCAGCAGCTAGTAACTATGCATCAAATCTCAACTGAATCAACTTGTTGAAACGCCCTGGACTCAAAGCTATTACAGCACCTTGAGTGTCCATTAGAAAACACCAGAAAGCAACATACCCAATGCCACCTTTTTCTTTATTGGCACCACTAATTGGACATCTTTCATCTTTGTCAAAACTGTAATGTGACATACAAGTTTCACATATCAATTACAAAAAATGTAGAATTTTGAGACTTGGGTCTCATGTTTCACTTTCAAGCGAACATGAATTTCATAGGCCTTGCTTCCTTGTGAGAGCAGATATGATCTTTTGCAAACGAAGTATTTCATCATCCCGTTCACGCAGTTTCTGTTCCAAGCTTGCGATCTCTTTGATATACTGGTCCAACTCTGTCTTTTGCTTTTTGGCCTCATTGGTGTTTTCATCCTCAAGTGGCCTTTTCTTTGAAGAATCAATTTGGTCAACTGCCAAATCTGGTACTATCTTGCGAACATAAAGGCTGGCCGATAGCCCTGCATTGACTTCAAATGTAACAAATTTTTGGGGCCTCCCGTATGAGTCCTAGAACAAAACAAACGAATAGCCAAGTTAGAGAGATATAATGAGATAGTTTCTTGTTACAACATGAGAAATCAAACAAAAAAAGGAACTTGTGTTTCGTGACATTCGAAAAGTACTAATTAAGACTTTTGTTGACATTGCTCCCCAAAACTAAGAATTAGGACTGTTCAGAAACTCTTTCAGTTATGGGTTGGGATCAAGAGCCTTAGCTTTTTTTATACCACTCATTCTAAAGCATTTGATATAAGTAACACTGGTTATGATACAAGTAGATACTTAGATTTTGACTAACTAAATATTTAGGAATTGTTTCCATTTCTTTTACTCAACTTTTATTTCCGGTTCCAACTATCTTTTACACAAACTAATAGCAAAAAGTGTGGTATTTTCAACCCCCCATTTGTTGTTTATCTTGTGATCATCTTATCAAACAAATTTTCTAAGTCATATTCATAAAGAACAATGAGGATTGAGGAACCTAAGTAGCAAAAAAGTTGATGGACCTTCATTTATGCTGTTGATAACGACCCTTACTTTATTTGCTCGCAGCCCATTTTCCTCTCTTCCATTGGTCAGACGTTAAACAATCACGGTCAATGAGTGACCAACATATAACATGCATCCATTTTAAAAAAAAATTACCCTATGGTGTGTAAATTAGTTCAAGAAAAAAAAAACTTTTGAATGCCTAAATCCTAGCAAGACAGCATTGACGAAAATATAGTACAGTTTAGATTTCTTGTATCCAGAAAGTGGATTATCCTCCTCTTCCACGTTATGGGTTGTTAGAGGGAGCACAGGTGATTGCAGAGGTCTAGATCGTTGGAACAAAATTATCTGGATCATCAAATCATGATCACATGAGCACTTGAATAACTCGAGGGTAAACCACGAGCAGGGAATTTTTGGGAGAAACGTGACAAAAACGTGTGATGGCTTTGTTAAATGTGTTCTTTTAACATTTCAGCCAAGGATTGTGATTACGTTTTTCGAGTTAATTTCAATCTCCTGATTTTAAGAAATATTATGTGTAAAGAAAAAACGTAAAAATTTCAAAGTTATGAAATGTATGAAAAAAATAAGAAGCAATCAATTAAATCTATTAAACACATTAAATGAAGCCTAAATACCAAGAAATGAAATCAATATATAATTAGAAAATCAAGGAATGGCTCAAAAATCAATATATAAGTAGAAGAAATTATAACTAGAAAATAGGGGGGTTCAAAAATCAGTAAATAATTTGAAGAAATGACAATTAGAAAAAATCTCGTAATTTACGAATTTTTTCAGAAAAAACCCTTGAAAAAATATAATTTTTGTATTTTTACGAAATTTTGAAAAAATAATCCAGAAATTTACGAAAAAAACTCAAAATTTTTCGAAAAAAAACCCTTGAAACAATGTAATTAATTATTTCGCCCTTTTTCTTTTCGTAATTTCAAAAAAACAAAATTTTCGCCAAAATTTGGCAAAATCTCTTTCCTAGATTTCACCAACAGCAGATTGAAAATCAGGGGTGCACTCAAATAAATGAAAAAGTGCCCTGGTGGTCCTAATTACGAATTGTTGTTATAATTATATTTTTATTTATTTTATTTATTTTTATTATTTATCCCCTTCAATCTTATAATCCTAGTGTCCACATGAGCAACTCGTTTATGTTTGTTTTCTTTTCCCTTTTGCATCTTTTGATTCTACTTTAATCCACTAGTCAAAAGCACCAGTAGGAGTGCAAGGGCACATTGACAAGCGTCATACACAGCAAGTCTATGTTAGTGACATTTCATTCTATTGAAAAAATGAAGAGCAAGGCCACTGGTACATTTTGCAAACATCTCACGAGAAGTTCAGACCTTGATCAAAAGAGAATACTGCAGTTTGGCAGTGAAACATTTAAAACTAAACATAAAAAAATTTCATACAAGCATCATACCTCTTCCACTCCGCTTTCTATACTTTCAAATGCTTCATGTGCCTTGTGTAGGTCCTTGAAAACTAAAGTGACGGAATAATAGTTCCTTGGAGCCTTCGTACTAGGCTGCCCAACAGAGTACCCAAGTATAATTAGTCAGTGGATCTCATCATAATATGTAAGGAATATCGGAGCTGAAAATGCCGACAGGAATATAGCCGGTGAGTGCATTTGAATAGAGTCCAGAGGCAACATCTAACCGGTAAACCAAGAGAGCTTTCCAGTTAAATATTAACTCCTACGATTCTAATAACAGATGACTATGCTTTAGGAACTTGAAAGGTCAAAACAATGGTCAACGCTCCCATAATGGACAACCATGATAAATACGAGACCACTGGACCAAAATTTTGTAGAGTAACTTATGTTTCAAATTTTTTGGCATGTCTGATGTGTATAGTGCAGTTAATATTCAAAAGTACACCTTCAACATCCCAAATTTATTATACTCTCAAGAAAAGTTATATAGCTAACCTTGAGTTCAAAAGCGAAGTGCTTGGGAAATATCTTATGCAATGATTCTTTTGGTACACCAACTGGTATTTTGTGAAGAAAAAGTTGTGCTAGATCAGCTTCTGTTTTCTGTGAATTTGAAAACATGAGATATTAGCAATGCAGGCCGTTGAATGGTACAAGTGAGAAGCCACTTTAATTCAACTTACACAGCTACTCTGAGAAACGCCATTATCATATCCATGCTCGAGCTTGGCAAGAACTAATCTCATTGCAGTTTTTGCATCATCTAGACAATTATGTGGGGCACCTTTTTTCCGGAGTTCATAGCCCAAAACACTCTGCAATTATTGAAAAGCATAGAGTCAACTTAAGATATCTAGTTGGTGAAGAGGAAACACATCCAACAACAATTCAAACATGCAACACATTGTTTGACATGAACCATGATTCTGTATCACCAATCCATTCCTCGATTACTTTGACCACTATTAGAAATGCTTTATGATGTGCTCCATAAAGGTAACTAGGCAAGTTCATGATAGAATCATATCAAAAGACATCATCATGAGAAACTAAAGTGATAGTCTTTTGCGAGGGTGATATCCTCATTCCTCATGATATGTGATAATAATAGGATATAACGTTATGCCTAACCTCCCACATGATACATCATTCATACAAGGACATGTACCAGCACAACCACAGGCGACCTGCCAAAACTCACCGACAACCTGCCAACCAATGGTTGGACAATTTGAAGAGAAGAGGACTAAATATATTAAACACATGTGTGATGCAAAGAATATGAAGAGCTAATTTTCTCTGGCAATCTGGACCAATCTTTTGGGTGAACTTCGGAGGTCTTCAAACGGTCAAAAGTGAGCATGATAAAATATCAGAGGAATAGGGATTACTTCGACTTTATCTCCCTGTGGAAGATGAATATGGGAGCATGTTTACACATGCTATAATTTGGAGGTTTATGGTAAAAGGGTAACCAGCAGATTCTTTAAAAATAGGCAAATTACAATATATTGGTTTATAGTTGAAACCAAGATTTTACGGGTTTACTTTGGGGCAACATGAGTTCTCTTAAAGACATCCCATTTTACACTTTCATGTATAGCTGGAAGGTCATTGTAAAGACATAACTATGATGTATACTTTTGTTCGTTGGAGAGAAAGGGTCTGTGACAACAATGGATTTAAAAAAAAATGGAAATTTATCCCACTGCTTTACCTGAACACGTGAACTACCCTCTTCTCCAGAAATACACAGAAAAATTCAGTTAACTCCTTGGATTCCTGGAACGGTCTTACTAACATTGCACAATATGTGTTTATTAGGATGCAATTCCAAGAAAAAGAGCTAGGTCAGAAGTTGAAGTCTATTCTGTCAAGTGGTGAATAACACAATCAACATAGTTTTTCATCTAACGACAAATGAATTGTGGATCTGACTGAAAATACACAGACTAGTTTATTGAGTTTGTGATTCGATACTTGCCTTGCATAAATCTGTTAAGGAAGGTCTTCTGCGAGTAGGGCCATCCATATACTTGAAGATATAAGATGTATCAATCACCCTTGCATGATCAAGTTTCAGTACTGCAAAACATAGACAAGCACATTTATGCCACAGACGTTCCTTAGTGCATTAACAACCATCAGGATACTGTTCCTAACATACCTTGTAGATCATGACACAGACCATGCCCAACTAAAACAGTACCATTTCTCATCAGTTTCCTCATTGATCGCTGCAAAATGTCCCAAATCAGATCAGTACAAGAAACACCAAGAATATACAAATCTAAAAACAGCTCATATTACCTGTACATCTGTCAATGAACAAGCAACTCCTTCTAGATCTTTGGCCAAAATTCCAGTAATCTCAGTTCTGTAGTCAGCAATAACTTTGTCTGGTTTGACACATTCATTTAATTTCACCTGAGATATTCCACAAAACATTAACCAGCTTAAGGAAAGAAAACATAATATAAACACACAAGTGTGTTGTACACTTTTACACTGCATAGATATAGCATGTGCATGTTGCATAAGATAGTGACCAAGATACCTCCATATTTTGATCCACAGCACAAACTTGGACTACTGCTTCACTACCATCTTCACAAAGAACCATCTCACAGTCGACAGCAATCATTTTATCTAACTTCTTCGCGATTGAAGGTTCAGGCAGCTTTGTGACTACCCACCCCTGTTCACCAATAAAAGAAAGTCAACATAAATGAACACTCAAGCGTGTTAAATACAATTATCAAAATTCCGTGTTCACAAAGGTAGACAAATTACTCGTCTTGCTAGATATTAATTTGATCTCAATATTAAATAACAACCATGATGCATGGTATTTACAAATAATTGGGATATTTGATTTATTTAGAACTTGTAGAATTTTAGGAATTTTACCTGTAAATGAGAGTTTGTTTAGTTCGAAGTTTTAGCTTGTAATAGGATTACTATCGTAGAATAAATTGTAGCAAATTGCAATGTGCAAAGAGAATTCATACCAAACTAACTCAACCTTATTCAACTCTAAAAGTTCAATTAGATCAAGGGTCTATTTATGGACCAAAATAAGAATCCAACTTGTGAATCAATCAATCAAGACATTCCCATCCTACTAAAAAAAAGGTCTGAATATCTAGTATACGACTAAAGTGTAAAGTAAACGAACTCTCCTAAAAAAATTAAATTCTTAAATAAACTAATCACATGCACCTGCTGCCATCTGTGTGGTCACGAGTGATAATAACCGAGTGTTGGGTGAACTGCATGCAAGTAGTTGTTTGATATGAATTTAAAATTCCAATAGAGTTTATTTTCCAACAATTAGATGACGATGGAATTATCAAAGATAAACTCCCATACATCTGTTTTCCAACAATTAGATGATGATGGAATTATCAAAGATAGACTGTAATTGAATTTTACCGAAGGTTTTCATATGAAATAACATTCAGAATTTAAACCCATGGACTGAGCTCCAAATTTCTCAAAGCTTTAGCCTGTAAATGATATTATACATTTTCTTTTCTTTTCTTACTAAATAATATTAGAAAATCTTTCAAATGATACTTGCATTGCTTCTTACCTAACAAGAGAACAGAAGATGGTTAGGCAGGGATCACAAATTTGATACAATAGACTAAAATAATGTTCTGAAAGTCACAAAAAAAAAAAAAAAAAACCTGCATGGAAAATCAAACAACTTCCCACTAACATATTCATCAAACTTTTGAAGTGCAACTTCATTCATTATCGACACAACAATTCAAAATAGTTTGACTTCTTCGATTTGACACACTCTATTTTGAACAATATAAAGGCAAGCAAGTATGCAAATATAAGAAGCCAATTATACTCAAAATTCAACTGTACAAGAGCATCTCAATCCAATTTTCAAACTAGCCTTTGGTTTATACTTTATATGGTGCTTTTGTAATTGATTTGCAAATATATTAGCTAATTTTTTTCTATCAACAACAACTAAAAAGAAAAACAGAGCTTTTGGATGCAATCAACATAAATAGTAACCAGAATCAGACAAGAACTGATATTTGACCTCATCATGGGACGGGAATGAGTATTCTGATAGATATTGTGGGTGTTGAAGGGTTAAACGGACCAACTTCTGGATCTGCCACAGTAAATATCAGTATTGGTTAATAAATCCAAAAAGTCGATGAAACTTATACATAATTCAAGAGTTGGTTCAAAAAAATATCAATAGTATACCACCTATTAGAATACAACAAATAGACTACCCGTTAAACAATGACATGATCATGGATTATGGCTGTGAACCAACTCTTGAATTACAATAGCTATAACAACTATCATTGACTCAAGCATTTGAAAGGGCATCGGGCAACCCTGAAGACATAAACATAGTTTAAGAAAACATCGAAGTAAGAATCGGACTCGACTCTCAAGAATTTGCTTATATCTGAAACTCCATATTGTATACTTATTTCACTATGCAACTCTGAAATTGCATACATGAAACAACTTTGCACTTGACTCACAGGGTAATGGATATTGAGGTGGATTGCAGTTTGTGCAGTCAAGATCTGGAGACTTGCGCGCACCTTATCCATTGTTGGGGGTCTAGAAGGTGTGTGTTTCCTAGGTTTGTTCAGATTACATTGGGTGTTTCTGGACTCTATAGAGGACTTATTAACAACATGGATTACTCAAAACATGTCTCAAGTAGGAAAGATCTTATGGAAACTTCTTCCATTTGCTTTATTTATGTTGGTCCATGTAGAAAGAATGTAAAAACAAGGTCTTCAACAACGAAGCTTCAGCGGTCGAAGTGGAACAGTGGAGGCTCTTCTTACCCTTTGGGGTTGGTTGTTTCGTCTCTTCCCACCTCTAAAGGAATTTTCTTTGAATCATTGTATATTAATTGGGATAGCCTCAAATGTTGTACTCAACATGGTTATTATCAGTGTTATACGAATCGGTCCAAATCGCGAATCAAATCGCCGATTTGACTCGAATCGGTACACCATCGATTTGAATCACAGATTAAATCGTGATTCTCCCAAATCGGAGCAAATCGCCCCCGATTTAAGGAGTAAATCGCCAAATCGCGATTGTTACAAATCGTCCGAGTGTTGTTGAAGAAGAATACATACAAAAAAATCAAGAAAAGATGGGGAAGAACTGAGAAAAGAGGGAAAAAAAAACAGAAACAAAAAGCTTCGATCCGCTGCTTCTGCTCAGATCTGAGAAAGATGGCTCAGATCTGAGAAAGATGGCTCAGATCTCTGCATCTGTGGGTTGAATCGATCGATCTCTGCTGCTCTCTGACTCCATTACTCCATTGAAGAACAAAACCATTAAGTTGAAGTACACCACGTATAATCCCGTCCTGATTTCTTTTGCTCCTACTGCTGCATCGACTGCAAGAATACACAAAGCTGCTGCTACACGTCCTTGCTGATAAATTGCATACCCCAACACCTCCGACCTGCTGCAAAACTGACTTGAACAACCTGCTGATCCAAGCCGTTTTGACTCCAAAAACAGAGTCACGGTATGTCTGTTTCAAATCTCTCCTGTTACCTACAAACCTCCACACCCAAACTCTTCCATAACCATCAAACTGTCTTGCACTTTTAATGAGATTAAATGAGATTGAAATGAAATTTAATGGAATTTGGGTTCCATTTGGGCTTAATTTAGTTTCATTCTTTCATTTGGGCTTGATTTAATTAGTAATTTTCTTTTGGACTTATTTCTTGTAGGAAGTTTTTTTTGGACTTACTAATGAAAGTGCACTCTTACATTTTGATTTTTTTTTGTATAAGTTATGAATATTTATTAATTTAAATACATATATTTATAATTTTATAAATCTTACGATTTACAATTCGATTTACGATTAAATCAAAATCTTACCCTTTCCGATTTACTATACGATTTTGATAAGAACTAACCTGTTCTTGATTGCTAATTCCTGTTCTTGATGCTGATTTCTGTTCTTGATTGCTAATTTCTGCAGACAAGGTAGAATACAAGCAATGCAACTCTGGACTACAAAGTCAGAATGGAATGCTTGGGAACAGAAAGCCTGACAAAATACAATAATGAAATGTATCAGGCAACATTCGAGAGTGCCAATCTCCTATCTGAGCATAGCTCAGTGTACAATTACTTAGTGTACAATTACTTCTTACAGAATGAATGAATGAATTTCTCTATTTCTCCCCCTATTTATATACAATGCTATCTGATACAATGCTATCTCACTGATTGTCTAACAAACTATCTCACTGATTGTCTAACAAACTTAACAGAATTTCTAACAGACTTAACAGAGCAACCTCCGAACTGACAGAGCACCTCACAGACTTGCAACTTTGTAACAGACAAAATGCCACACAGTCTGAGCTTGTTACTGACATAGCATCTCCCAATAGCACCTCACAGCAGCCCACATAGCACCTCACAGTCTGCGCATCTGCCATCAGTCCCGCTTCCTCCTTGTATAAGTAAACTTGATAGGAGGCCTATCAATACCCCCGCCCCAATGACGCACCTTGTCCTCAAGGTGAAAAGCAGGAAATTGATGTCGTAACAACTCGAAATCCTCCCAAGTAGCTTCAAAAGCTGGTAACCCCTCCCATTTAATCAACACCTCCAATGCACCCGAAATTCCCTTGGATTTGTGACGAATATCCAACAAAGATTCAGGATGAACCATCATTTCGCCATCATAATTCAACTGTATAGGTAAAGGAAGAACCTGAAATTGTGAACCATGGGCACGCCTTAATTGGGAAACATGAAAAACAGGATGAATCCTGGAAGTGACAGGAAGTTCCAGCCTATACGCCACTGATCCCACCCTGGCCGACACCTTATAGGGTCCATAAAATCGTGCTGCTAACTTCTGATTGGCTCGGCCTACTAAAGAATTTTGTCGATAAGGTCTAAGCTTCAAAAAAACCTGATCGCCCACCTCAAAGGATTCATCTCGTCTCGATTTATCAGCCTGGAATTTCATCCTCTGTTGTGCCCGTAGTAAGTGTGATTTCAAAGTCTCCAAAATGCTGTCTCGAGCCAGTAATAAGTGTTCCACAGCAGAAACAACCGAGGAACCAGTAGAATACCTCAATAATGGCGGGGGATCGCGGCCATACAAAACCTTAAATGGAGTATAACCCGTGGCGGAGTGGACCGACGTGTTATACCAATATTCAGCCCAAGCTAACCATCGATACCATTGCCTTGGCCTCTCCGAAATGAAACAACGAAGGTACGTTTCGAGACACCGATTGAGGACCTCTGACTGACCATCAGTTTGAGGGTGATAAGCAGTGCTGTATTTCAACGTAGTCCCTTGCAATCTGAAAAGCTCTCCCCAAAATTTACTGAGAAAAATTTTATCTCTATCCGAAATGATGGAACTGGGAAACCCATGTAACCTGATGATATCTCGAACAAAAACTGCCGCCACACTCTCAGCCGTGAAGGGATGCTTTAAACCCGAAAAATGTGCAAATTTACTCAAACGGTCAACCACCACCAAAATAGTATCGAAAGTATCCGAACGTGGTAATCCCTCCACAAAATCCATTGTTACCTCATCCCAAACCTGAGTTGGAAGAGGAATAGGATGGAGCAATCCCGCAGGAGACACAACCATTGATTTACTACGCTGGCACACCTCACATTCCCGCACCCTTTTCTTAATATCGGATTTCATGCCTACCCAATAAAGTTCTCTAGCAATGCGGTGGTAGGTCTTAGTCTCCCCAGAATGGCCCCCCATTTTTGACCCATGAAATTCCCGGAAGATAGTAGGGATGAGAGAAGAGGAACGGGAAATGACTAACCTGTTTTTGAAGTAAAGCAAATCCTCATAAATTGCAAAACCGGCAGGAGCTGATCCCTGATGAACTTTCTGTTTTAATTGATCCACCTCTGCATCAGCCACTATCTCTGCCTTCAACACAGACCAATCTCTCCAAGTAGGTAGAGTGATCTGAGAACAACTTGGTGTAGGAGAAATGCGTGACAATGCATCTGCCGCCGCATTGGATGCGCCCGACCGATAATGAATCTCAAACTGGTATCCCATCAATTTGCTGACCCATCGCTGATACTCTGAGCCAATCACACGTTGCTCCAATAAGAACTTCAGACTTTTCTGGTCAGTCCTTACGATGAATTTCCTCCCCAGCAAATACGCTCGCCACTTGGTGATTGCCAACACGATGGCCATCAATTCCTTTTCATATATTGGTTTAAATCGAGCTCTCTGACCAAGCACTTGACTGAAATACGCCACCGGTCGCTGAACTTGCATCAAAACAGCGCCGACTGCGTAACCCGAAGCATCAGTTTCGAAGACAAATTCTTGCGAAAAGTCAGGCATTGCAAGCACCGGAGCCTGAGTCATGATATGCTTCAAATTCAGGAAAGCCTCCTCAGCCTCTTGTTGCCAATCAAACCCATCCTTCTTCAATTGAGTTATCAATGGCCAAGCCAACCTACTGTAACCTTGTATAAATTTCCGGTAATAACCTGTGAGGCCTAAGAACCCACGTAGTTCAGTGATGTTCTTAGGTCGAGGCCATTCCAACATCACCTGAATTTTGGACTGATCCACTGCCACTCCCTTAGCCGAAATAATGTGACCCAGATAACACAACTCCGAGCACCCAAATTCACATTTCTTACGATTAGCATACTGATACTTCTGTAATAACTCCAGCACCGTTTCCAAATGAATCAAATGATCTTCAACGCCCTTACTATATATCAAGATATCGTCGAAAAATACCAAGACGAACTTACGAAGATGAGGCCTGAAAATTGAATTCATTAGCGCTTGAAATGTTGCAGGCGCGTTGGTCAGGCCGAAAGGCATCACCAGGAATTCGTAATGCCCCTCGTGTGTGCGAAAAGCGGTCTTGGCTTCATCCCCTTCGCGAAGCCGAATTTGGTGGTAGCCGGACTTGAGATCCAATTTAGAAAAAATGGCAGCTCCATGTAATTCATCCAATAATTCGTCGATAATCGGGATCGAAAACCGGTCAGGAACTGTTTGTTTATTCAACGCGCGATAATCGACACAAAATCGCCATCCGCCATCTTTTTTCTTTACCAACAAAACGGGACTAGAATATGGACTTACACTCTGTCGAATGATTCCGACCTCCAGCATCTCCGAAACCAACCTCTCAATTTCATTCTTTTGGAACTGAGGATAGCGATAGGGCCTCACATTCACTGGACTGGAACCCTCCTGCATAACAATCGCATGTTCATACCCTCGTCTTGGAGGCAACCCTGAAGGCATCTGAAACACCCCTTCATACCTCAGTAAAGCTTCAGATAAGAATTTCGGTGGCTCTGTCTCCTTTGTCACCGGTAAAGACATCTCCCCAAATTCCACTAAGTAGCCATGCCCTTCCTGCCTGATGGTTTTTAACATAGATTTGAGAGAAACCAAACTTCGTCCTAATGAAGGATCACCTTTGAGATCGAAAGATGCAGACCCACACTGAAATTTTAGACTCTGCTCCCTCCAATTGACTGATATGGTTCCCAAGGTTTCCAACCATTTTATACCCAAAATTACATCAGAACTACCCAACGCAAGTGGCAAAAATTCTTCCACAATTTCGATTCCTTACAAGATTAATCTGACCCCTTGACAGACCCCACTTCCTTGCACCGAATCACCCGAGCCCATCATCACATCATAACTACCAGTAGACGTAATGGGTAGTTTGAGCTGATCAACCACCTTACGGGAGATGAAGTTGTGTGTCGCTCCACTGTCGATCAGAACCACCGATTGATCTTCAATGTCTCCTCTGATTTTCATTGTTTTTGGATTTGTCAAACCTATGACTGAACTTAACGAAACTTCGACCCCTCTACTGATTTCAACCACATCAAGCTCCTGTTGAGTCTCACACTCTTGCACCTCTTCTTCCTCCCCTTCACTTTCTGCTTGAGCGATGAGAACGCTAACTTCCTTCCTCTTGCACCTATGTCCCGGCGAATATTTCTCGTCGCACTTGAAGCATAGCCCCCTAGCCCGCTTTTCTTGGTACTCGACATCTGAGAAGCGTCGAACTTCCCCCCTTGCGGCTGTCGATTTCTGGTTTTCGATAGGTAGAGCTGGTGGAATGTTCTTGCGTTCGAACTCTCTGTAATAGGGAGAACTTTGATGCCCTAATGAACCATTTGCCAATTGTTTTGGGCCGCTCATGGGCTTATTGATAAAACCCTGAAAACTTGGTTTAGCCCAACCCATTTGCATTTGTTTTTCTTCCACCCGTTGGGCCAGATCCATGGCCCGACCCAAGAAACCCGGATCTAACATTCTAACCTCCGCCCGAATGGATGGTTTCAGGCCATTGATGAATTTGCTAAGAGCAATTTCTTCATTCAAGGATTCTAATGGAGCAGCACGGGAGACGAAGAGTCGTCGATACTCTGCCACAGTTCCTTCTTGTTTTAGGGCAAGGAATTGCTCACAAAGAGTCCCATCTTGGATAGATCGAAACTGCTTCAAGAGAAGTCCCTTCAATTCCTCCCAAAAAATGATAGGTCGCCTCTTACTTTCCCACTGATACCAAAGGAGAGCATCCTCTTCAAAAGAAATCACTGCTGCTTCGATCTTCTCTTCATTTCTGTATCGATTGAGGGAAAAAAATCGCTCAGCTTTCATAATCCAGCCATCTGGATTCGAACCCTCAAAGGTAGGTAGTTCCAATCTTTTAGGTCTTCTGTCACATTGAAACCCTTGGGAAGAAGATCCCCCTCTGCCACAATCAAAACTTTGTGTTTCAACATTGTCTGGAGGAATTCGATCTTTCTCCTTAGTAGGAACTGTGTTATTGTTTTCTTGTTGCTTCTTCAAAGCCTGTTCCAACATTTGTTTCAGTTCTTGGAAACCCCCATCCAAAGATTCCAGTTTTCCTTGTACATTTGTCATCGATTCCTCCAAAATCTCCAATCTTGAATTAGTATTAACTCCTTTTCCAGCCATTGCCCCTAAGAATCGATATGCTCTGATACCAATTTGATAAGAACTAACCTGTTCTTGATTGCTAATTCCTGTTCTTGATGCTGATTTCTGTTCTTGATTGCTAATTTCTGCAGACAAGGTAGAATACAAGCAATGCAACTCTGGACTACAAAGTCAGAATGGAATGCTTGGGAACAGAAAGCCTGACAAAATACAATAATGAAATGTATCAGGCAACATTCGAGAGTGCCAATCTCCTATCTGAGCATAGCTCAGTGTACAATTACTTCTTACAGAATGAATGAATGAATTTCTCTATTTCTCCCCCTATTTATATACAATGCTATCTGATACAATGCTATCTCACTGATTGTCTAACAAACTATCTCACTGATTGTCTAACAAACTTAACAGAATTTCTAACAGACTTAACAGAGCAACCTCCAAACTGACAGAGTACCTCACAGACTTGCAACTAGGGGTGGGCACGGTCCGGATCGGTTCCAAATTTGAAGGAACCTAACTCGAACCGTTTAAAAATAACGGATCCGGTCCGGTCCGGATCCCCTCATTTTGAACATTGGAACCGAACCTGACTCGAACCGTTTGGAACGGTCCGGTTCCTACGGTTCCAAACGGTTCCAATGTTCAAAATCTGGGGATCTTCTTTAAAATGAATCCAAACCAGAAAGCAGAGATTGGTATTCAGATGTCAAAATCTTATAATTAGATTCACTGAATCCAACAAACAGAACAAACCCATGGTCTCAATTTTCTCTCAGAAAATTAAAATGAAAGAAACAGAGAGAGAGGTGAATCAAGAACAAAATTATTACTCCAATATTATTACTCCTATTTGAAAAACAAACATTAAACATTTGATAGTGCCCTAGATCAATACTACAGTACATCAAGAACAAAATTACAAAAGATTAAACATTTTTCTTACTTCCTCTTGGTGAAAGAGTTGAACTTTGGTGGGCGAGAGAGAACAGTTGAAGCACGCACATGAAAATGGAGAAAGGAGGCAATGGAGAAAGAAACAGAGAGAGACCTCTTCTTCGACAGACCTCATCCCTTCGACAGACCTCTTCTTCAGTTCTTCGACAGATCTCATCCCTTCGACAGACCTCTTCTTCGACAGAGAGAGGAGAGGAGAGGAGATCTCCTTCTCGAGACAGAGAGCAGAGAGAGGAGAGGGAGATCTCGCTGATCTCTTCTTCGACAGACCTCTTCTTCGACAGATCTCATCCCTTCGACAGACCTCTTCTTCGACAGAGAGAGGAGAGGAGAGGAGAGGAGAGGAGAAGGAGATCTCCTTCTCGAGACAGAGAGCAGAGAGAGGAGAGGGAGATCTTCCTTAGGTTTTGCAGAGACAGAGACAGGTCACAGAGAGGAGAGTTTGGCTTTGGCTGTTTAGGTTTAGGTTTGGTTTATGGTTA
The DNA here is from genome assembly GCA_963556465.1 of Berberis vulgaris. Lineage (NCBI taxonomy): Eukaryota > Viridiplantae > Streptophyta > Magnoliopsida > Ranunculales > Berberidaceae > Berberis > Berberis vulgaris. The sequence continues at coordinate 43,152,137 of OY747133.1, read as the reverse complement.
GGGTTTTATAATTTATAGTAAATGGGATTTGAAACGGTCCGGACGGGTCCAACCCGGACCGTTTTGTTTTTAAAATTAGGAACCGGGACCGGACCGTTTTATAACGGATCCGGACCGATCCGGACCGTATCTAAAAACTTATAATTTAAATCCGGACCGTTTAGAGGAAAACGGTCCGGTTCGAGTTGAATCCGCGGATCGTCGACCCGTTTGCCCACCCCTACTTGCAACTTTGTAACAGACAGAATGCCACACAGTCTGAGCTTGTTACTGACATAGCATCTCCCAATAGCACCTCACAGCAGCCCACATAGCACCTCACAGCAGCCCACATAGCACCTCACAGTCTGCGCATCTGCCATCAGTCCCGCCATCAGTCCCGCTTCCTCCTTGTATAAGTAAACTTGATAGGAGGCCTATCAGATTCACGATTCACTAACACTGGTTATTATCAATAAATTTTACCTTAAAAAAAATTTGCAATTTTGAAATTGCATGAAATGGTAGTAAGAATGGACACATTGTCTGTGCCAAGCTTTATTTGGTATCTAACCAAATTGTATCCGTTTATAGGAAGGGTTATTTATTTATTTATTGAAATGGAGGGTATCTCAGAATGCACCGATTCTCCAAAAATCCACCGTATCAAGTGTCAAATACGCGCCCGACAGGCGCTCGACACGTATTTGACACGTGGTCAACGATCAAAATTTGTTGACTGGTGCCGACTCGTCTTGGACACATGGTTGCAAATAACTAGTTAGTGGGTGCAAATAACTAGTTAATGGGTGCAAATAGCATCCCATTTTTCTCCTCCCTCGATCCTAAGTCCTTTTAGCCATAAAATCTTCATCAAAGAAAAGAGGAACAGAACTCAGAGAGGAAGAAATCGATCGATCGACCACATAGAGATCGATCGACCGACTGAGAGAGAGAGTGATCGAGCCAGAGAGAGAGAGATCGAGGGTGGTCGAGAAGCTCAGGTTGCTTGCTGGACGGAGCTAGAGAGGGAGGGAGCTTGCAGGAAGGAGACGATGTCGTCCTCATCAGGTACCTTTCTTATTTCGTTCCTTTTTTTTCTGCGATTTTCTTCTTTGTTTCATTCTCTTGTGTTTTCACATGGAAAAGAGACTCTTCTCTGATTTTTTTTTTTCATGCTTCTTCCATATTCTGATTTCATGAATATGAGACTCTATGTCTCTAATCTTTGAGAATGTGTTCTTCCAACACCAGTAGAATAAAACAATGTTGATTTTCTGCTCTTTTATGCTCTTCCAACACCGGTAGAATACAACAATGAGTATTTTTTGTGATTTTCTATTATGCTCTCTGTCTTTGATCTTTTATGCTCTTTTATATTGAATGAAGGGAATGTGCCAGTTGATCCGCCAGTATGTAGCCGTCTAGCTGGTGAGTTAATTTAATTATCAATTTACATCATCAAATTAATGAAATTATGTTGCTTATGCTTTATGAGTATGACTTGACTTTATGATGCATTTGAAATTTTGAATGAATGAATGTTTTATTGATATGTTTGGATTGTTCACTATTATTATTTATGTTCATATGAGTTACAAAAAAATATATTAAAAAAATAAGTTTGACCGTGTCGCCAAGTCCTATTGTTTTGAAAATTGTCGAGTCTCTGTGTCCGACACGACACGCGTATCTGAGTCCGTGCATCCTTGAGGGTATCTAATTTCTAGTGTTGTCGGTTGAAGAATTTTTTTTTAAATGAAAAATAGCTTGTGGTGGGAGTACCAACAAAAGCTAGAAATATTACATCAAGTATTTCTATTTTCTACAATGTTCCCCAATCAAACATACAAGAGGAGTAATGTGAATCTTTGAATATACCCCGTATTCTATTTCGTCGAAAAGTCGGGCCACCTTCAATCTGTTATAACAGAAGAAGACATCCTTGCCACAAAGAATCACCTTGGAGAATGTCATGAAAAGAGGTTGTCAAACAGTCAGGACTGGGTTAGTATGCAAGGTCAATTTTACAAAAGTTTTTGATACCACCAGTTGAAGTTTCATTATGTATATGCTTGAGAGATATTGGTTTAGGACCAAATGAAAGCACGGGATTGTCACTATTTTGAAGACATCTTCCTTCACCATCAATGTGAATGACTCTCCTCAAGGTTTCCTCAAAACAATGAGCAGCATTCGTCAAGGAAACTCCCTACCCTGCTATATTTTCACTTATTCCACAAGGGCTTACTGCCATGATTATCAAAGCCAATGTGCAAGGTCTAATTGCTAACTTTCGAGTGAATGAAAATGTTCCTTTCACTGCCTACACTTCAAAATGTCGACGACACGATCACTTCATTGATACTTGCAATCAGCGATGAGTGCCCTTGCATCTTTCTTTTGTGGTTTCAATTAGTTTATGGCCTAGCTGCCAACTTCAGAAATGGTATATGCCATTGGTGCAATATCAAACCTTCCCACTTTGCCTCTAGTCCGTCTAATCCGGCGTGCACAGTTGAAGCATCATTTTGTCTAGGTTATAGCTGCAAGGCTAAAAGAGCTTGGCTGAATGTGGTTGATAGGGTTAGAGAGTGCCTTATTGTGTGGAACGGGAAGTACATTTCAAAGGCAAGCGAAGTCAATTAATGAATAGTACTCTTGTGGGCACACTGGTAATACCTAATATCTACAACAACAATCCCTATATTGATAGCTAAAGAGCTGGAAATATCTCATTTTCAATGGGATACCTCGACTAACCATAAAAAATTATGGTGTGAAATTTGCAAAGGACAAGGGAGGCTTGGGAGTAGAAAATTTAGATTTGCAAATGACAACCTCCTTTTTTATGAGATACATATTACATACAGTAAACTTATAGATTATTATCCTATGAAATGCTCCCATGAAATTTAAGCTATTTTACATAATAGCCAACTCTGTATGTATTGGGTTTTTTTATTTTTTATTTTTTATTTTCTTCCAACTTAACAATGTATTAATATTCGAATATTATGTGAATATTATGTAACTATGTTTCGTGGCTTCGCCACCCCCCAACAGCTGCAACAGGGCGTGTGGAGAGCAAAAAATTAGGATTTCTTAATTCCATCATAAAATGATTCCAACTCGACTGCAGATACTGGCACTGAAGAAGCAGTTGATGGTTGTGTTTTCAATAGAACACTTGCCTGACATCTAACAAAGATTACACTTTAATGTAGCCAATGGACGTCAAACATGAATACAAAATAAAATCAGCACAGATGATAAGGACCATGACAAGAAAGTTAAGCAGGCAAATAAAAGCACAATAGTCATACACACTATCTTATTGATCAAAAGGAGCATTTTGAAGTGAAGACAGGAGGGGAGATGGGTAATGCATCTTATCCCAAATACTAAAATAAAATGTACCTTTTCAACTGATTCTTCTTTTTCAGATATTTGAGAATACTGTTCCACGGCGTTTTTGAGATTGGAATGACACCTCAGTATGTTTCCAAATAACTGCAAGCAGCAGAAGTTGATTGCAATAATTGTGTCATACAGAAAAAGAATTATTATAAGAAGAAATAAAAAAAGTGGTAATTTCTTGGATAAAGTTACTACCTTGCAATCTTCCTCATTCTTAAATGTCTTAAGAAACGCAACCAAATCTTCAGCTGACCTCTTTGCAGGATCACTCATACTCTTTCCCAGCTGCTTATCATGAACATTCAGAAACTCCTTCCAGTTCCCCTTTTCGCCCTTCTTTTGTAGCTTCTGTGTGAGTTTCACCATGGAAACCAAAACCTAGCAAGCAAAAACCTTTGGTTAGAACTTCTCTACTCCTAAATCAAGCAAGAAAGAACGAACGAGACAGATAGAGGATTAAAGATACCACCTTCTTTTCGGCAGATTCGAGCTTCTCTTCCATTAGTTGTCTACCTATTGATTGAACTAAAGAGGAATCCATGGTGATTTGTTGAAGAGCACTGGCTGAGAGAGAGAAGAAGAAGTAGTGGTAGTAAAGAGAGACTGAACAATACCCTAAACCCTCTTTCTTTCATTTCATTATAACTAAAGGGTATTATGAGGGTTTCGAAATATTACGAGGGGTGTTTTTGGAAGTGAAATTGTAGTTACCCTAATTTTAATTGATAAGACACTTTTTGTTCTCCCAAGTAAATCATCCAATTGGTTTTTTTTAAGATCGAGTTTTTCAACTTTAGGTTCCGTTTGGTACACTGCAAAATAATGCATTTTATAAATTAATACAAATGTATTAATTTGCAACTTTACAAGCGCTTTGTAGTAATTAAAGAAAATCAAAAATAATTCAAAAAAAGTGATTGTGGTGATGGTGACTACAAATGTGGGCGCTGGTAGTGGTGGCAATGACAGTGGTTGTGGTGGTTCGGTGGATATAATGATGGGTGGATGGTTTTGGTGTCTATGGTGATCGCAGCGGTGATAGTAGTGATTGTGGTGATTATGTTATAGTGGTGATGGTGGTGGTTATGTTATGATAGTTGTGGAGGTGGCGACAATGGTTATGGTAAAGGTGGTTATGATATGGTGGTTGAGGTGGTGGCAATGGTTGTGGTGGTGATGGTTGAGGTGTTTTTAAAGAGTTGGGAGTAGAATTCAAGTAAGATGAGGCGATGAGAGTTTTGCAAAGTAATGCAAGAGATTTTGTCTCGCAAAGTTTTGCAAAATTTTATAACTAGAAGATGTAGAGGTCCTGCATTCAAATTCCAATAATTGTTTTCTGCAAAGTTAACCAAGCACCCAAGTTTATGTAACCGTCATAAACTTTTGCATATGCATTTTTTTACCGTATACCAAGTGTAGCCTTAGTTGCAAGGAAATTCAAAGATTTGGTTGATTTAAACAAGTGGCTATAAGAATATCGTTTATTCAAATGTGTTTTATTGAGCTGTGGACATTTATATTTATGAAAGAAATATCATGACACTTTTCATCATACCTAAATGAAAAGCATGACTCGTTCCACTTAGTTTCATCAGCCAAAAGTAAGGAACAGTGGCATCCAGTTGGGTTGAGCCGGAATTTGAATTAACATGTGTGACTGGAGAGCCCTGCTCTTGTATGAAAAGTCATGCAATGAAAGGTCTGAGAATTTTCTTAGTGAATAGCTCATCTAACATTGTGAATAAGAGAAAAAATATTGTAGAGAGTAGAGACAATAAAAAAAAATAAAAATAAAAAATTGAAATTAGATACATTTAGAGTTATTGATTCCTCATTAATATGCACATAAAAAGGAATCCCCCAATTTTATTGCATTATCAAATACTTGACAAGAGTAAGCACTGTAGTCAATAATGATATTATGCTGTCAATGATAGTTTGTTTTTGTCTCATATAACTAAAATAGGATACTACACTGTTATATCCTTGTAATGATAAAATAAATTATTATTTTTAATTTGGGTATTCTATAATAAAACGAATTTGGATATTTTTGATATAAAGTTTTAACATTTTTTATGGTCTTTGAACTATGTTCATCCCGTCCCATCCCGAACCCGTTTAGGATGGGACAAGGTCGGGATGATGTTTATCCCATCCCGAAGATAAAGCAACAGGATGGGATATGGATGATGTCCATTACGTCCCGTGCCCACCCCTATCAGGGGGTATTCAAAAGTAGCAAATTTTGATAGATTTGTTAAATTGGTGGGTTTGAAGGATTTGTGAGTGGAAGGTATAAATATCAACAACCCCTTTCAAAACTAACCTCCCCCCTCTCCCAGATTTCAATTTCAAATCCAACCTCCCTCCCCCGGATTTCAATTTTTCTCATCCCTATCTTTAGATTCCCACCAAGGTAACACTGCGGGTTTCAAGTTTTGGGTTTCTCGGTCGGCTCTATACAATTTCTTTGTTTCAGGTATGCAATGCAATTTTTTTTTTTCTCTTTGTCTCTTCAATTTGTTCACTTTTTTTTTCAACTCTATTTAGAGTTCTTGAGGGTGAATCGAATTTGGAAATTGATAAGGATTGGAGTTTGGAGAACATAGTGAATGGGCCCATCTTTTTTTGCTATTTTGTTCCCTCTAACTCTGCTTTTGGAAGAAAACAGATAGCGGGAGAGATAAAGAGATGGATGAGAGAATCTGAAGGAGAATCTAGAATTTTTCCATTATTGGTTTCACTGCACCACACCGTCGCACATCCCTTTAATCAGACACACACAAGCCAGCACCGCCCAGCACGATGTCGTCGCCCCTCTCTGCCATGCCAAAGTCAATCACACCACACCCTAATCTTTCGCCACTGTCAACTTCTCTCTTTATCACCCCTCACAAATCTCTTCCATCCCCTCCCAAATCTGTTCATGTCAGAGTCAGTCGCCCCTCTCTGCTATGCCAAAGTCGATCGTTGCCCGTCATAAATCTCTTTCGACCCCTCTATTCCATTTATATGGCTTTATCTAGAGATCAAGTGAAACACAAAGATCTCCTTCCAACCATTTACAAATTTCTTCCAGTCCCTCTCTTCCATCTCTCTAAAGTTATCTAGAGATAAAGTGAAACACAAAAATCTCATTGATGTAAAACATTGAAGATTACAAGAATTTAATACAACTATATATATAAAGTATTAAATGAGGATCATCAACACTTCTGACAGTTATACCGTATGTATCATGATGTGTTTATAAAGCTATGTAATATTGTTGGAGAGAAAATGAATCTGAAAGACACAAGATTCATATGTGTTGAAGAAATGCTTGCAACATTTTTGCTCACTGTCGGTCAAAATTCTCAATTTTGTCAAATTTAAGACACATTTCACAACAAGGAAAAATTTCAACAAATTTATTATGGCCTTAAACACAATAGCACCATAGATGATGACCAAACCTAGATCTACAACACTACTTAAAATATTAGAGAGTACAAGATTTTACCCTTGCTTTGAGGTAAGTACTAAATGTTTTACTATTGTTTGTTGTTATTGTTCTTATTTTTGTTTTTGTTATTGTTATTTATTTTAAGATTACATCGGAGCTATTGATGACACACACATAATTGCAATGGTAACATTGCATGAGTCACTAGCTATCGTGATCGATACGGATAAAATCACGCCCTGTTACCTGCAATGGTAACAGGGCGTGAGTCGCTAGCTGCTTGTAACTTTGATTTAGAATTCATATATGTTCTAAGTGGATGAGAGGGTTCAACACATGATTCCAAAGTGTTAAACAAGATGTTTTATCAAAGAGTAATAACAAACTTAATGTCTCACATGGTACATATTTATTTCTTTTATTTTTATATTGTATGTGTGTGTGTTTTTTGTTATTTGATATTCTAATTGTATATGTGGTGAACCTCCAGAAAAATATTTTTATTCGATTGTGGGTTTGCAAATCGTTGCAGTTTTTAGCCCCATTTCAAGGTGTTCGATATCATATCCAAGATTTTGTCGATCAAGGTCGCGACCCTGAAAACCTGAGTTGTTCAATCTTCGACATGTATCCTTGAGAAACATATTTGATATATTTAAATCTTGATTTACAATTTTTAGGTTTGGAAACAAAGTTAGTGCTAGCTTTTGTAGCCTTGCACAACTTTCTTCACAAGGAATGTCATTCTGATGAATTTTCAATCGAAGAAGACGACGAGCCTTCATCACCATCGCTAGAGGAAGAAAATGAAGTTTTTCAAACTCAAGATCAACAACAAGAGACGAATAATGAATGGAGAGCAAATATAACTTCAAATATGTAGGAAAATGTTGCGAGTATCGAGAGTCAACAATGAGCAATGAAGAGGGCGTTTTTTTTTGTTTATCTATCTATTTTTATTGAAGAGTTATTTGCATTGTTTTTCTTTTCAAAAATAAAAAAAGGAGAGTTATTTGTATTTCTTTTGGACCATCTTCAACATATATTTGAATGTTCTTTTGTTTATTTTGAAGTAAAATTCTCATAGTATACATGATTGTTTAATTGATGCTTTGAGGGGTGTTTTATGATTAGTGTTGGCATGGAGAACTGTGTAGGTAGTGTTCTTTCGTGACTTCCCATGACTAATAACATATTCATATGAATCCATAGAAATCCATAAGAATCCAATCTTTTAAAATCCATCAACATTCATTAAATTCATTAAAATCTATGAAATTTAAAATCCTTCACAATTCATTCAAATCCCTGATTGAAAACACAAAATTGTTGCAAACGTTGTGCAACATTGAATGAAGCTCCTCTTAGGTGCTTGATATTCAAACAATATTAGGAAACACAATAGTTAATTTACAAAGAACATCATAATCTGGTGTGTTTGCAGAAGGTTCTCCGCAGCTTCAGATATAGGGTAGATGACTTGCTATGATCAAATAAAAAGGTTGTCAAATGTCAACCCTTAATGTTGGTGTAACCATTAAACCCTCAAGGTTGTCAACCCTTGTCACTTAATTTTCAATTATCAAAACAATTATCAAACAGTGGAAATTCAAATAAACATAACTAGTATAAGAAATGAACAAAGTTAACGGTAGTTCTTAACCAATAAATTTCGGATGCTTTTTTTGTTTTGTTAAAAGCTTATAGCATACATATTAATGATGTTGCATACAATATAGTTGTCATGCTGTATTAGCTAGGTTATGAGCCTCGAAATTGAGGTTTCTAATAATAAATTTACATAACCAAGATCTGTGAATATTAAGTAGACGACGAATGTTCCCAATCAGGGGATGCCACATCCAGCACATGGCCGTCACCGAGTCGTGCTGGGCCTTTTACGAAATAGAATGGAGCGTCCCAAAGTCTCCCAGTATAATTCTTGTTTTCCATTGTCTAGCCTGGATAAGCATAAGAGTTGCCTCCGCTGCATGACATTCCGCCATAGTGCTATTAAGCATTTCCCCCGCGATTGGGTAGGCCATCCTAGCAAATATCGTACCATGAATATTCACCACCAAGACCCTTATTGCTCCCTGTTTAGATGAGTCAAAGAAACTAGCATCGTATGTAACAATGATCTTGTTAGGGTCCAAAGTAGAGGGAATTAGTCTAGGTTGTAAAGATTTGGAGTTATGCCTGACTGTAACTGTGGCTGTATCAACTCCATTCTGGTGGTTTCTGCCTCTACGTGGGGAACCAAAAAACCATCAGGTTCGGCCCTATCGGTTTGACCGGGAAACGACTATCAGTAATAGTTGTTTCCATAATAAGGTGAATGGATAACGGGTTTTCAGGATCAATAATGTTTTGGGATCGAGGGCTGAAAGATTGGGTGGGAGTTTTGGGGAGACATTGATTTTGTCAGTGGTTAAAAAAGGAACGTACAGACTTTGGTTTTGTGAAAAACACAATTGTTACGAACATGGCAAATAGTCTAAATAACAGCTGTGAACTGAGAAAGCATTTCATCCCTGATTATAGAGTGGGCATTGGACGTATCCCTCATAAAAGTGGAAAATAGGGATATCGAGGGAATGCCAAAATTGTCATTACGGCAATTAATCGGAATAGGTGAGAGTTGCCACAATTGATTAATGACTGGGCAAAGGAATAATAGATTAGTTACATCTTCAGTGTGATCATTACAAAACACACATCGATCTTCAATAGGTGTGTGTAGCCTTACTAGATTGGTCATAGTAGGGATGGCGTTTTGATTGATTTTCGATAGCAGGAAGATGTCACATGGGGAGCTTTGATTCTCCACAACTCTCTGAGTTGTTTAGCTGCTATGGAGGGCGGAAGAAGGTTGGACACCAAGTTCTCTAATTGTTCTCTAGTGAGTGAAAGCTTGGGTGTCACTCTTCACAAAGAATCAAAGATCTAAAGAAGCTTATCTAGGCTATTCGAAGGGCGTCTCACAATGTCTAGAATATCTTTGACCACAGGGTCAGGGAAAAGAGAATTGAGAAGCACTGTGTTCCATTGACAATTGTGATCAGAGGGTATGAGCCATAGATCACAAATGGTTTTAAGCAGATTATGGGGTAAAGGAGTGGGGTTACAGTCTGCCAACAATAATTCGGGTTTGACCAGCAATCATTCCAAATATCAATCTGATCACCAGAAATAACTTGCCATTGGAGATGACGTCTCATTTTGGCAAGGGCTATGAGATTGCCTCTCCAAGCAAATGAAGCAGTTGAGTACAGAGCTTTGAGTTGAAGGATGCGGGTGTTGTGCGGGGTGGAGATGGCTTACCACATATTTTTTTGTCATCAAGGCAAGATTTTTATTCATATAGTGAAAGGAATATTGAGCCCCCAAGGGGGCGAGGCCTCGAAATTTGGTCCCAAGTACAAATATACTTAAGTTTGCTATTCGTTGCACCATTCCACCAAAAAATTCGAAGAAGGTGATCAATTTTGGTGGAAATGGCGCAGGAGAGGAGGAAATTTGCATAGTGTAAACTGTGATCGAATTTATAACCACTTTTATCATAACAATTATGCGAGCTAGGGAGAGGACTTTGGATTTCCAACTTGACAGTTGAACATTGACCTTATCGATCAGGAACTGGAAATCAATTGCTTTCTTGTTGGAAAAAACAGAGGAGAACCAATATATTTATTCCTGGGGTTGTAAAATTTTGATCCCAAAATTCTGTTTATCATCTTGGAATGTCTGGGATGGAAATTGGAAGTGTAGAAGACCGAGGATTTATCATAATTAACCCCTTGTCTGAGGTTAGGCAATAGTTTTGGATGATATCTTTGACAGTGTGAGCCTTTGCTAAAAAGGTCCGGCAGAAGATCATGAGGTCATCTGCGTACAACAGGTAGTTAATGAAAGGTAAATGCCTCCCGATTTTGATACCTTTGAGTTGAACCTTAGATTGTGCTCAGGCGAGGAGATGGGACAAAGCTTCCACTATCAGGACAGACAGATAGGGAGAAAGAGGGTCTTCCTAACGAAGGCCACGAGAGGGTTTGATGGAAGATAGTGGGGACCTGTTGAGTAAAACTTGAAGTGAAGATGTGGAGATACATTGTTCGATCATTTGTATCCACCAACTAGCAAACCCCAACTTTTTGAGGATTTGGAGCAAAAACGACCATTCAACTCTATCATAGGCTTTTGGCCATGTCAATTTTGATAACCATCCATCCTTGTTTCTTTTTGCGGAAATGATTCATTTTAAAGAACATTTCATGGGCAATACTAACATTTTCCCTAATAGATCGACCTTGAAAAAAGGCTCATTGGTTGGGGGAAATAATATTCTCAAACAACGACTTCAGTCTGTTTAACTTTGTAAATAACATTGCATAGCCCTATGGGTCTAAATTTATCCGAAGGGATTGGATTATTGACCTTGAGGATAAGAGCGATGAATATTTCATTGAGTTTTGGGTCCATTTGTCTATGAGTGAAAAAGTTTTTTACTACTTCAATCACATCAGTTTTTACAATATCCCAGTAGTATTAAAAAAAGAACGCGTGGAAACCATCAGAACCATGGGCTTTGTAACTTTCTATATCAAAGAGAATGGTTCGGATCTCCCCCTCACTCGGGATGTTGAGAAGGATCTTGTTATCATCCGCAGAGATAACATGTTCGAAATGAGAAAGAATCTTTGGACAAGGGGTAGGACAAGAAGATTGAAAAATCTTCCCAAAATAACTGGTGAGAACATTCCCAACAAAATTTTGGTTGGAATGCCAAAGATTTGAGTCATCTTTAAGTCGAAGAGTAAGGTTATTTTCCTATGAAGCAGAGAAGCAAGATGAAAGAATTTGATGCTCCTATCTCCTTCTTTGAGTCAGGATAGGCCATATTTATTCTTCCAAAAGAGTTCTTTTATATAAAGTTTAGAGAGTTGTTCTTCCAGAATGGAAAAAGCAGTGGCATTATCCTCAGAGGGGCACTCATTTTGAACTTTGCCCAAAGCCTGTTGGGTCTCTGAGATACATAATTGAATGTTTCTGAAATCTTTTTTGTTCCATCTCGAGAGACTGTAGCTAAATTTTTTTTTCCTTAAGATGGAAGTTTTGCGAAGGGAGATGATGATGGGGACTCCATGATCTTTGAACAAGATGGCGACACTTGGGGGTCCCTAGCCCACATGTGAAAGAACTTAAAAGGTTTGGGGGCCTTATAAGTGTTTGAGACAAGTTGGAGAGAAATGACTCTATAGTCCAAGGCAGAAGTTGGAAGAGGTAGGTCTCCTCCCATCTTATCTTCAGGGGTTAATATAGTGCTTGAAGGGCATAAACTTTAGAGAGATTGTTCCAGAATTGATTGGTTCCCCATACACAAAAATAGCTGACCAGGTAGATTGGGCAAAACATTAGCAGTAATACAATTTAAATAATATTTACATGAAGAAAAGATTGTAAGATGAATGCATTCTTTCCAATAAAGAGCTAGACCTCCTGATTGTCCTATTGCTGCTCCATGCTTGAAACCAAGTCTCTGGCGAATGCTTTCCATTTTGGCTGAGGAGGTTTTTGTCTCAGAAAGAAAAATGATATCTGGATTGGACTTGTGGGTGAAGGCCTTTAGATTTCGGAACGCATCGGGAGACCCCATACCCCTTGCATTCCATGAGAGAATCATGTATACTTTGGTGACCCTTCGCTGGCAGTCGCTAATGCCTTAGTGGACTAAGCAAGATCAGTGGTTGAGTGATTGAAAAAAACAAGTGTATGACACAAACCCTTCACCTCTAATAGAGATCTTATTTTCTAACTCATTACTGGCCATATAAGTGCTTGAATATCCAATCGTCCCAATGGAAGCATAAATAAGAAGAAGAATCATCTTCTCCAACCTATTTGTATTGTGGCAGACTAATACAACATCTACCGCAATTTCAACATTTTTCAACTCCCTAGATATTAGTATCAATATTCTATAGTACCAATTCTTCAAGCATGACATGACCCCTGGAGCTGTATACAGTTTGAGAAACTGCCTGAGACCATAAAGAGCTTTGGAGGAGTAACCATTCCAAGAAAAATGTCCACCTCCACAAACAGTAGAACCTAATATTCCAAACACCTTAGTCCATCGAGAGAAGTTCAAAGTCAGCTTAACCCCACTCACACCAAAGTTGAGTTATTAATGAAAACATAGATCACCAGAGTTGTCAACGAAACCCAAACAGTGACACTTGCTTTAAGTTGGTTTTGAATAAATTTTCTACAAAGGGAACTGAATAGCAGAGGAGAGATGAAGTGGGATCAACCAACTAGCTATTGTTCCTCTGGTGCCCGGAGCCCCATATCACTACTAGTGACAGAATGTGCTGCATTGCCTGATAATTTTGTCGGTGTGGGTGTTAATAAAAATATCAATTGTATAGAAGACAAGATCTTTGATGATATTAAATGTTGGTGGTAGGTTGGAGTGGCGAGTGAGTTTGTTTAAAAGGAAAAGGGTTGAGTTGTATATTCAGTGAACTTCTTTAGATTGTTGGAAATCGATCCCAACTTAGCGCTTCAGGGTGAACACGCCAGTCGATCTTCACACTACACCACAAATGCTTATTCATAGCGTTTCAAAAACGCTATTATAGGATATCATAGAGTTTTAGAAAACTATGTGTCTGCCGGAGCTATAATAGATGCAGGGTTATTTATAGCGTTTTAGAAACGCTATTGTAAGTAGACCATTTATAGTGTTTTTCAAACGCTATAGTTTATCTTGTAATAACGTTTTTAAAATGCTATGGTTAAATCTATAATAGCATTTAAAAGGTGTTATTGCTTAGCTTGTGACAGCACTTAAAAAAAGCTATTGTATAGTTACCAATAGCGTTTCTGAAACGCTATTGTATAGTTACCAATAGCGTTTTTGAAACGCTATTGTCTTCCCTCACGTAGCATTTAACAAATGTTATTGTATTAGTTTCTATAGCGTTTCTCAAGGCCATTTTTTCTATAGCACTCATCAAGTACTATCAAATGACTTTTTATAACATCTTATAAGTTTTATTTCTAGAAAATAAAAACCTAAATGTGCCAAACATTTGAACATTTTCATGAACGGCGAGGCACAATAATGTAATAAGGTAATGTATTACATCGAGTCACAAAATCTATCAAATAATAAAGGTCAGACTACATTTATTTCAATTGAAGCAGTAAACAACTAAAAGAGGCTAATGGGATAGGTCGTTGTAATCCATAGGTCCATAAGGTTCAAACAACTCTACAAAAAATCCCTTCTTTATTTTGGGATTGCATCCTATATCCTTGCAGAGAAGATCATTGTACCATATTTGAAGGATACCAATACAAGCTCTTCTATAGTATGAGCCAGTATATTGCTTCAAGAACTTCTCCCACTTGAGTGCATCATCTTCCATCTCTTTTATGCTGGGCAATTTGAATGTCCCCTCAAGAAGATGGGCTAGCCATTGATATTCACATAATTATTACATAATATATCCCTTAATTTATACATGTTAGTGTTTCGATTATTATGTTTTATAGTAATTATTTCGTTTTCATTTCTTTGTAGGAATTTGAGCGTGAACGATGAAATCGTATTAAGGCGACAATTTAAGGAATGACAATTGGTCGATTCTAGAGGTGGTACAAAGCAGATGGTCACAAACCTAAACCCAAAACCTACCCATAAACCCAAACCCAATCCTACCCCTAAAAAATATTCTTTCATTTATACATTGATGAATCTTCCCTTTATCTCATCCCTATTCACTGTTGATAATTCTCTATAAATACAAGAGAATAGGGTGAGAAAAATGAGAGGAAGAGAAGGGAAAAGAAGAATTGCATAAAATTAAACCCTATTTCTCTCAAAGTGATTCTCATCACCATCACCACTCATCCATCTCTCACTCACTCAGCAATCACCTCCATCCGCCATCAGCCACCCGAGCGCCACCACCGAGCTCCTCCACAGTCACCGCCACCACCACGAAACATGGGCGTGACAACCTTGTTTCGCGTCAGAGCCACCTCCATCACCGTCCCTGTCCCTCTTCCTGTCCATAATCCATCAACCTCCATCCGCCATCAACCACCATCACCCTGTTTCACGACAGAACACATCCGCGAGCCACCACAACCACCGCGAAAAAGAGTCGCCATCACCGCGACTCTGTTCCGCCTCGCCACAGAGCCAACACCTCGCGAGCCGCCTTCACCGCCCTCTCTTAGTCTCGACCTCCTTCCTGTCTCCATATCTCAAGGCCACCATCACAGAGCAGCTCGTCCGCGGCGCACAACCACAGCGATAGCGGAAACAGGGGAGCCTCCTTCCGATTTCTCTATCTGTTTTTGAGTTTTCTCTCTGTTTCCTCACCTTCCCTCTTCTTTTGCAGGTTCTGGAGACATTTGGAGGACGAGGACCCTCGCGAGGAGCACGGAGGCACTGTTCCATTGGCGGGAGACCGAGTCAAAACTGTTTTTGGCTATTCACACCCCAATTTCTGTTCTGTACCACCACAGTCCAATTGCAACCATTTTTTCTCGGGATTTGTGTTCGGACCACCTGCTGATCCGCTGAGTACCACCACATCGAGTTTGCGACAAACCAAAGGGGTTGCATAAGTCATTTTGATTTATTTTACTGAATTATGTGTTTAATTGTTAATTACAATTTATTTCTGAATTTTTGATAAATTGCTTTCACCTTGCATGTTCGAGAAATTAAACTTGATATGTTTGGTAGTTAGAATTACCCTTTATTAATATTCAAAGCATGTGCTAAAAATATTAAGCTTAAACTTTGATTAAGTGTGCCCTAAAAAGACACTTAATACTTGGTAAGAGCGAATTTGCTTGAAATAATTTGTTAATGTTTGATAGAAACATGATATAAGTTGAATTGGATTGTAACGATCACATATTCGGTGTAAGCAAGGGATTCTCATCCCTAAAGCTTCTCGTTTAAATTTTCAGTAATTTAGATTTAAATAATTTTGCTAACTCATTGGTGAGTCCAAGCCCACAAAATCCACATTTTCCTTTTATTTATTTTTTTTTTCTTATTTTTAATTTATTTTTAGTTTAGTTTTAAAAATGCTATAACCCCATTTTCCTCTAAATTAGTTTAGATAATTTCTAAAATTCAATTTAATCCACCTTCCTCGTGGGATCGACCCGTACTTGCCGTTGTCTACCAGTTAGGCACCATGCACTTGCGGTTATTACAAGTGGGTTAAATTAGCCTATTAATTTAGGTTAGTTAAACCCGCATCAAGTTTTTGGCGCCGTTGTCGGGGAAGATAGCGGTGTAATTGAATTCAAGATTTATTTTCACTAATCACTCAAAAAAAAAATCAAAAAAAAAAATTATTTTTATTAAGTTCTTTTTACACTCATTTTGTGTTTGATTTTGCAGAATACATGTTTCTCGAGGATATTGGACGATCCTGCAAAACATCAAGCAAATTTTATTTTTATTTTTGTGAGGAGAGTTTTAATTTCATTTTCACCTCGTTTTACGAGTGTGTGGTGTAATAATTTTTAAACTCTACTGTTTTTCATTTTGTTTAATCACAAAAAAAACCCTAAATTCTCTAAGTCAAAAGAAATTATAGGGAAACAATTTTAATTGTTACCCAATAATTTTTATGATTTAGAAATCCGACTTCTAAGACCAAGACCAGTAAATTTATTTGCATGTGCTTGTCTGTTGAGTGAAACAGATAAAAAGAAGTCAGACCTTTTTTTGAATTGTGCTAACTTTTTGTGCAGAACGGAATACGCACACTGTAAGTATTTCTATCACACACAACGTATTAGCGACCAGGGTGCTTGGTGTAATTGTTTGAAATTGTGTGACTGGTTGTTAAATTTTTGTAATTGTGGATGCTAAACTTTAGTAATTCATAATAAGCAGACCCAGCTTATAAATAGAAACTGGTGGGACTTGATATCCCCACCTCATCACTCCAGCTGTGTGCAACCAATAGCCTAATATAATTAAAATCAATTAGCAAGTTAGATAGAACATCTTTTAGGTACGGTGTTCATAAGACAACCAAGACCAAGGTGAATCCAATAATTTTTGTGTTGACCGTTGCTAAAAGTGACGATGGGTTTAATCATTCAATGAACTCCGAGAGGCCACTGCCACAAGGGTAATTTATCCGGTACGCCGAGTCATAAGTAAGCTACAATCCACAAGAAAGATTGGTGTAACTAACAGTTTTGGGTTAGGAACACAAGCCTCAAGTGTGCATTTAACATCACATCGTTCTCACATCTATTGGCTTACAGAGCGGTAGCACAAGGAAGTACTAAATTGGACCATTGTGACCTCCTTCTCTTGTGCGATAATCCGGTTTCTTTGAAACAAAACTCTAGCCTACTGATTTTGAACTTTGTGGTGTAAAGTATACACTCTTAGGATCATCTTGTAGCACCCATTGCTCTGATATAAATATTACATAAGAAATAATCTGTCCCCCAAAGATAAAAAGAAAATTAATCTAAAAAACACTGATTGCTTAGGGAGGCATTTTTTCTTGTGCATCAATTGGTTGCTGATTGTGTTTGAGTCTGTGCGTGAATTTTTTTTAAGGTTAGTAAACATTTCAAACCTCACTTGGTGTAGACTTGTTTATGCGTCTTTGGGAACGAGATTCAAGAGGTAGACTAATTAAATAGGATCCTGTAGAGTTGTTTGAAGTCCCCATTGACCTTCTAGAATCTTTCTCCTTGTCGAGTGAGACCACTGAAATGGCTGGGGAGAGAGCATTTAAGGATTATTTCTCTCCACGTTCCAATAACACCCCATCTTGCATTGTCTTACCTGAGACCACTGTAAGTAGCTTTGAGCTAAAACCATCAATTATCCACCTTTTGCCTTCCTTTTATGGTCTAGAAAAAGAGGATCCTATCTTCATGTCAAAGTGTTTCTTGACATTTGTGCTATTCTGAAATATCCCAATTTTTCTGATGATTCAGTTCGTCTTAGGATGTTCCCCTTTTCTTTAAAAGATAGGGCAAAGTCATGGTTAAAATCCTTAGAAACTGAAACCATTGACACTTGGGATACCCTATCAGGAAATTTTTTAACAAAATATTTTCCTATTCATAAAACAAATGCCATCCGAAGAGATATATCTAATTTTCAACAGAAAGAGGGTGAGCATTTCTATGAATGTTGGGAAAGATTTAATGAACTCATTGCTAGGTGTCCCCATCACGACTTTGAAAAGTGGCGCTTGGTTCAATACTTTCAAGACGCGTTAACCCCTCAAAACCGTCGAATGATTGACGCCACTAGTGGTGGGTCACTTATGAAGATGAGTGCTAATGAGATTTAAGAATTCTTTGAAGCTATTTCTGAAAATTCTCAACAATGGGATTATTCAAGAAAAGACTCGGATAGGCGAAAGGGTGGTTTGTATGAAGTAAGGGATACATCATCTTCCTCCTTCTTCAAGGTTGGAAGCAGTTGTAATGACAATGGCACAAACGATTGATGCATATCTGGAAAAGTCTCAGCCATAAGTCCAAACCAATGTTCCATCCGAGGTTTGTGCTACATGTTCAAGTTCTAGTCATTCCACATCAGACTGTCACTTGAAAAATGAGTACCCTGCTTATTTTCCTGAGCAAGTCAATGCATTCAATACCTTTAGGCAATCTGGTTATAATCCACACTCAAATTTTTACAATCCAGGTTTAGCCAAACACCCTAATCTCTCATGGGCCCATGGTCAACATCAAGGAGGCCCAGTTGTTATCCCTCAAGCTCCTCGAGCTCCAATTCCTGCTAATAGGCCTCAATTCAATCAAGATGTTCCTCTCTCTAACACTCAGAGTTTTCAGGATACATTGAACCAATTTATGCAGAGAACAAGAACCATACTCGAACAGAACTCTCAGGCTATCACCGAACTAAGAGCTAATTCTCAACAACAATCTCAGACCATCCAAAAGCTTGAGATGACTGTGAGTCAAATAGCAAAATCCTTTCCTGAAAGAGAAGCAGGAAGATTCCCTGGTCAACCCATTCAAAATCCTAAGGGCCAATTCGAAATAGGCAGTACATCTCAGCCACGCAATGAAGATGTCAAATCTATCATCACTCTTAGGAGTGGAAAACAAGTTGACAAACAAATTAGAATGCCTAATCTGATTGATCCTGAATCCCAATCCACAACAAAGCAAGTCACACCTCAATCTGAGAAGGAGGCTGATAAAGCCTCATCTTCTCAAGAGGATCATCATCTTGACTCTGATCTCACCAAGGCATCCTATATGCCAAGAGCCCCATTCCCATCGCGGTTAGTTTCAGCGCAGAAAGGAACAAATGCCAACAATATAATGGAAATTTTTAAACAAGTTCAAATCAATATTCCATTACTCGAGGCCATTAAGCAAGTTCCCTCTTATGCCAAGTTTTTGAAGGATTTGTGTACACAAAAGCGAAAACTGAATGTGCACAAAAGAGCCTTCCTAACTGAGCAAGTTAACTCCATCATTCAACACAAAACCCCACCTAAGTACAGAGATCCTGGTTGCCCGACTATTTCATGTGTGATTGGTGATCATATGATTGAGAAGGCACTGTTAGATTTAGGGGCAAGTGTTAATCTATTGCCATATTCAGTATATGAGCAATTGGGTCTTGGTGAGTTGAAACCAACTCAAGTGACATTGCAATTGGCAGACAGATCTGTCCGAGTCCCCCGCGGTATGTTAGAGGATGTGATCATTAAGGTGGACAAATTTTATTTCCCTGTGGACTTCATAGTCCTGGACACACAACCTGTTCACAATCCCTCTAGTCACATTCCAGTTATTTTGGGTAGTCCATTTTTGGCCACATCCAATGCTATCATTAACTGCCGAAATGGAATCATGAAATTATCATTTGGTAACATGACCATCGAACTCAATGTATTCAATGTAAGTCAACAACCTCCCGAGTCTGAGGACTCCTTTGAGGTTAACATGATTGAGAGATTGGCGGGACATTCATTTATTCAGTTTAATGATCCTTTAGAGGCTTGTTTGACTCATTTTAATTTAGACTTCGATATTAATGATTCCATCAGGGAAGTCAATGCTTTGCTTGATTCTACCCCTATAATGGAAACCAGTTATAAATGGAAGCCTAGGGTGGAAACTCTTCCACTCAGTGAGTCAAATCAAGTCCCTTCCGTTGAACAACCACCCAAGCTCGACCAAAAAGTATTACCTGACAACCTCAAGTATGCATTTTTAGGTG
The DNA here is from genome assembly GCA_963556465.1 of Berberis vulgaris. Taxonomy (NCBI): domain Eukaryota; kingdom Viridiplantae; phylum Streptophyta; class Magnoliopsida; order Ranunculales; family Berberidaceae; genus Berberis; species Berberis vulgaris. The sequence goes on along the minus strand of OY747133.1, from coordinate 43,132,005 downwards.
TTGACAATACATTACCTGTTATTATTTCATCTGCATTGACTGAAGAACAGGAAGGAAAATTGTTAGATGTTTTAAAAAAACATAAAACAACACTTGGGTGGACTATCGCGGATATTAAAGGAATAAGTCCAATCGTTTGCATGCATCGCATTCATATCGAAGATAATGCCAAAGTATCGCGTGAAATGCAACGTAGACTTAATCCTAATCTAAAGGAAGTTGTCCGAGCCGAAGTGCTCAAATTGTTGGATGTGGGTATAATCTACCCAATTTCGGATAGTCCTTGGGTAAGTCATGTTCAAGTTGTCCCAAAAAAGTCAGGGGTAACGGTAATCAAGAATGACAAGAATGATTTAGTACCAACCCGCTTGACCACGGGGTGGCGAGTATGTATTGATTACCGTAAGTTGAACTTGGTCACAAGGAAGGATCACTTTCCTCTTCCTTTCATTGACCAGATGCTTGAAAGGTTAGCCGGATATGATTACTATTATTTTCTTGATGGGTATTCCGGTTATAACCAAATCTCCATTGCACCTGAGGATCAAGAGAAGACCACATTCACTTGTCCCTTTGGTACTTTCGCATATCGGAGAATTCCCTTTGGATTGTGTAACGCACCTGCTACTTTTCAGCGGTGCATGCTTAGTATTTTTTCCGATATGGTTGAGAGGTTCCTCGAAGTGTTTATGGATGATTTCTCAGTATTTGGTGATTCATTTGATGAATGTCTACATCATTTAACTTTAGTGTTAAATATATGTGTGGAGAAAAATCTTGTCTTAAATTGGGAGAAATGTCATTTTATGGTACGACAGGGCATTGTTCTTGGACATGTAATTTCACACAAGGGAATTGAAGTCGACAAAGCCAAAATTGATTTAATTTCGAGTCTTCCGCCTCCGAAGACGGTTAAGGAAATTAGATCTTTTCTAGGCCATGCTGGATTTTATCGGAGATTCATCAAAGACTTTAGCAAAATCGTTCGTCCTTTATGCAATTTACTTGCCAAAGACGCGGTTTTTGTTTTTGATGAAGATTGTTTGAAAGCTTTTGAGAAGCTTAAACAATTATTGACTTCAGCTCCAATCATCCAATCTCCTAATTGAAACTTTCCCTTTGAGCTTATGTGTGATGCTTCTGACTTTGCACTCGGAGCTGTCCTAGGGCAACGATTGGACAAAAATCCACATGTCATTTATTACGCTAGTAGAACTCTACAAGACGCACAACTTAATTACTCCACCACTGAGAAATAGTTATTAGCTGTAGTCTTTGCTCTAGATAAATTTCGATCTTACCTTATAGGATCCAAAGTAATTATTTTTACTGATCATGCGGCGTTAAAGTATATTTTCTCTAAAAAAGATGCTAAACCTCGCTTAATTCGATGGGTCCTATTGCTACAAGAGTTTGATATTGAAATTCAGGATAAGAAAGGTTCTGAAAACGTTGTAGCTGACCATTTATCTAGACTTCTGGTAGAGTCATCTAGCGAATATTTACCATTGAATGAGTCATTTCCTGATGAGCAATTATTTTCTCTCTCCCAATTACCTTGGTATGCAGATATCGTGAACTATCTTGTTACAGGTCAACTTCCTTTTAAGTGGTCTAAACAAGATAGATCCAAATTTCTTGCTGAGGTTAGACATTTCTTCTGGGATGATCCATACTTGTTCAAGTATTGTCCTGATCAGGTTATCAGGAGATGTGTTCCTGAGAGTGAATTTCACAACATCATCTCATTTTGTCATGAGCAAGCTTGTGGTGGTCATTTTAGTTCTAGAAAGACAGCTGCAAAAGTTTTGCAGAGTGGTTTTTATTGGCCTACCCTTTTTAGAGATACTCATGCCTTTTGCACCACTTGTGATCGATGCCAACGAATGGGTTCCATTTCTCGTCGCAACATGATGCCCCTTACTAATATTCTTGTGGTTGAAATTTTTGATGTTTGGGGTATTGATTTCATGGGACCATTTCTGCCTTCGTTTGGCAATCTTTTCATCCTTGTTGCTGTGGATTATGTGTCCAAATGGGTAGAAGCGATACCATGTAAAACGAATGACCACAGGGTTGTGGTAAGATTCTTGAAAGATAATATCTTTTCTCGTTTTGGTATTCCGCGTGCCATTATAAGTGACGGTGGTTCTCATTTTTGCAATAGACCCTTCGAGCTATTAGTAAAGAAATACTCCATCACTCATAAAGTTGGCACCCCCTATCATCCACAAACAAGTGGGCAAGTTGAGATTTCCAATCGGGAGATTAAAAGCATTTTAGAGAAGACAGTCAGACCAGATCGTAAAGACTGGTCTCAATGTCTGAGTGATGCTCTCTGGGCTTATAGAACAACATTTAAGACCCCGATTGGAATGTCTCCATATAGGCTTGTTTTGGAAAAACATGTCATTTGCCTGTGGAATTGGAACATCGTGCATATTGGGCCATCAAGACATTCAATTTTGATATGGTCAAGGCTGGATCACATCGTAAGCTTCAACTTAATGAGTTGGAAGAGATCCGAAATGATGCGTACCACAATGCCAAAATCTACAAAGAACGAACGAAGATATTTCATGATAAATCCATTCTTCGTAAGTCCTTTGAGCCATCTCAAAAAGTTCTGTTGTTCAACTCTCGGTTACGACTTTTTCGTGGAAAGTTGAGATCTCGGTGGTCTGGACCTTATATTGTGAAAGCACTGTTCCCACATGGAGCTGTGGAGATAGTTAACCCTAAGGATGGCCATGTATTTAAGGTAAATGGTCAACGACTTAAGCCATTCTTAGAGTTACCTCGATTAGAAGTCGAGGTTGATGTGATTCTATTAGAAGACCCTGTGTATCAGAATTGAGGATCTTCTGGGTTTTGTCGGGCTGATGACGTTAAACCAAGCGCTCCTAGGAGGCAGCCTAGCTTTAGTTGTGTGTCTTTGCTGTTAGTCTGGATTGATTTTCGAGTACCCTATTTAGTTGTATTTCACTCATACTCGTTAGCTCCATAACAATTTTGACTTACAACTTGTTTTTTTTTTGTTAATGTCAAGTCTGCATTTTATCTATTTCTATTAACTAATCCACAATTCTTTTGTCTCTAAGCTCTCATCGGTGGATTACTTGTGAAAATTGGTAAAATCTTCACCGCGGTAATACTATTCTAACCTCCTCTTATGTACTTATTTCATTCATTTGTAAGAATTATTGTGTTAAACATTGAGGACAATGTTTGGATTAGGTTTGGGGGTAGGGTTCATGAGTCGGTGAATTTTTCGTAGTATTTTCTTTTCTTTTCTTAAAAAAAAAAAAAAAAAAATTGTAGTGTTTTCTTTTCTTATTCCTTAAAAAAAATGTTTTTTCTGTCAAGAAAATTTGGTCTTTTAAGATTATGAAAATGGATTTTAAATGTTTTATGCTCAAGAAAATGCAAGCCAACTTGACATATTGGTATATTGATAAAGACTGAAAGTTTAGTATGATCCTTAAGCTAGATCTAGTTCATAAGATTTTTCAACTCGATTATCTTTGCACCATGAGCCATGTTAGCATAACTTGAAGTTGATGAGTGAAATATATACTAGAAAACCTTAGAATAATAGTGGAGACTTAACCTTGAAAGATTTGAGCCTTTCTATTTTTCCGAGGGTTATACATAAACTTTGATTTTTTCTTGAGTCTGTATTATCTTGTTGATGATCTCATTATTCTCATTTTTCTGATCGATCAATTGCTTTGGGAATGACATCAAAATTGAATTATTACACTAGAACTTCTTGGCTTATTCAATTGAGATGTCATAATACTGACCCGAACTTAGGAAATGATCTAGGAATTTTTTTTTTCTTTTTTTTAGACCATTAACTAGCCTTTTAACTTTTTTTTTTGGAAGGCACTAGCCTTTTAACTTACCCATAACATTAACCTTTTTGTAGCCTTTTGAGCCTTAGAATAACTTTTATTTGTTAACTCATTAACCTTTACCCAACTTTTCTGGGAATGTGTACGGATGGATATACTTGGTGTAAAAAGGGCATCAAAAAGCAAAATATGAGATATTTCATAAATCCTCTATGTGAAAAAAAAAAGGTTGAAGAAAAGGAAAATAGTTAAAAAAAAAAAAGAATGTCAATGAGGATAAAGATGTGAGAATGAAGAAAAAATTGATGGTGCGCAACATTGGTTTATTCTTGACAGCCCTAATTGTTCGTTTAATGGGTGTATACATTCCTAGAAATTTTTCTTAGAATCCTTTGACATTCCTTATTAACCATTACCCAAGCCCCGTTACAACCCAACAAAGTCCTAGTTGATCTTAGGTAAAGGTTGGTTCCGTAGATGTGGAGATTTAATAACCAAGACCTATGGTGTTTGATTCAACATTCCCAAAAGTAATTGATATTCCTGTCCATGAGATCATGTTCATTCCATTCTTGAAAAGTCCGTTCTTCATAATACTATATGTGAGATGATTGTTTTCCATTATTTACTCTTTCCTCACATATAAACTGAGTGAAATACCAAATCTCTGAGTGTTTTATTGTGAGTGACATGAGAGATTTGAAGTCAACATAAACTTTCTACAGGAGATTTAGTCATTGTTTTACTCTGAAATGAAAAGTTATGTTGATAGTGCTATCCACACACACACATTGAGTTGAGGATGATTATGAATTTTTTCTAACCTTTAGAGAATATTAAATTATTTGGAGATTTGTTGATACACTAAAATGACACTGTTGGTTTCCTGCATTTCTTGAAGTTTTAAAATGAACACTGTTTGACCAAGTTTTGTTGAGTCAGTAATGTTTGTGGGTAACATTTCTGGAAACCCTCACGAGACTATAACTCGTCCACTAGAGGTAATCTAGGGGTTCAAAGCCTTGTTGCACGTTTAAGGTAAGTGCAACCGATGATTCCTGCGAAAGTGAGTTAGAGTTTTTTTTTTATTGTTTTGCTCGAGGACTAGCAAAATATAGGTTTGGGGGTATTTGATATTCACATAATTATTACATAATATATCCCTTAATTTATACATGTTAGTGTTTCGATTATTATGTTTTATAGTAATTATTTCGTTTTCATTTGTAAGAATTATTGTGTTAAACATTGAGGACAATGTTTGGATTAGGTTTGGGGGTAGGGTTCATGAGTCGGTGAATTTTTCGTAGTATTTTCTTTTCTTTTCTTAAAAAAAAAAAATTCTCATTTCTGAAGTATGCAAATTTGCAAGACTCTTCGAGTATCCAATCACTGCTACCTGTGGGATTTGTGGATGTACACATTCTCTGCAACAAGAAGAAACACATGAATTAATTCATATTCATGAATTAATTCATATTGTTTAGTTCAGGCGTTAGTGTTATTTCTCTCCACACTGTAGCCTATTGAGTTGATCTTCACACATCCTTACTAGTAAACTGATGAAAAGTGAGATGTATGATACCTATACAGCGGAATTGTGTTGGTGGGCGACCCCATAATGCAGTTTTGAAAGGTTGATGATGCAAAAATGTTCTTGTGCTTTTCATCACCTTTATATCCTGTGGCAAGAATCACCAAATCGGTTTCTACAGGAGTAGCATCACCTTCGACCATCACTCCATCTCTGCAGAAGCTAAAACTCTTTGCTTTCTTTAAAATAATGCTTCCTTCTTCTACTCTGTTGTAAAATTCCTCTGGTACTGTTGAGAGTAAGCAAGTAGATATTTCTCGTGAGAAGTTATGCTTCGGTATCATCTTGTACTTCTTCATGGAGAGTTTCCATCTGATATAGCTCTCAACAAACTTTGGAAATGCACATTTCTGCAAAATGTTATATCCAGTGATCACTACCAACAACATTAAGAAAAATGTTTGAGCAAATAAATGGCTCAGTATTAGATGGAAAGTTACCAAAGGTGAAAGCAGTGTGGCCAAGAGGTTTAGAGCTAGTCTTTCACCAGGCTTACGAACCATAAGTTCAGCAAACCGATTACAGTATAGATATGCAAGATCCACTCCCCAAGGTAGGTAATTCGGTACAGTCCAGTGCTCTGTCCTATATATTAGTGTACAAGGGTGCTCTAACCCTGCAAAGATGATGTCCTTATAACAAATTAATGAATACGATCATGCAGTGCTTTTAAAGTTCATATAAAAAACTTGCATCAAGGGAAAATCAAAAGAATGGAGATATTCCAAAGAGGCCAGAAACATTTCACCAAGAAATTTGTAGATAATATGACATGTCCTCAATTGTTTGTGAATTTTTTGCTGCAAAGCTAGCGCATACACCATTAGTAATTATACTGCATGTAGATAACCATTATGAAGAAACTACTTAACAAGCAATATGATATTTAGCCACAGAAAACCCCCCTTAGAAGAGAAGCCATAAAGTTCTTATAATGAGACCACTCAACAACATAATCCACTAGTGGAGTGCAAAAAGAAGTATGCTTACCTATCAACCTGATGTAAGAATATGTCTTCAGCTTCATGGTCTTCTGTAACTATACAATCAGTGTGAGCACTGTAGAAATAGGAGTTCACCGAGTACATAGGCAAATGGATGAGAAAACTAAGAGTGAAAAAATAAAGAAGTTGTTAAAATAGATAAACAAATAAATAACCTTCCGTGACGATGTATATGTTTGATGGCATCATGCACATCATCCACAATTTCAATTGTACAAGCCATGGAATTGTACTAATGGTGAAATGAGCATGCTTCTGAAATATTTAGTATGGAAGTAATTCTTGGCCCTCCATATAGTTTAACACCTGCAGTAAAGACTATTATTAGCTTCTTGAAGCTCTCTTTGGGTCAACAAATGATCTGCCCCGCATTAGCTAAGAATATATATTTCACCATGTATAGCGTGAACATAGAGCATATCCAACCGTATCCACCAATGTACCCCAATTTCTAGAAAAAAGTAGGGTGTCTTGACTTGCCCAAGACATAATCAAGTCACACTCACCCAAGTGACATGCATATTTTAATATATAAGGGGAAAGTCAATGAAGGCCTTTGGATCTTGAGCACATTCCTAACGGACAAAGATTGAGTGTCCAAATGGATTTCGTTTAAGCTCTAACCAAACTTTCCAAGCTTATAATGACAAATGGGGTGATTTCTAATAAACACCAAGCTTAATCACATTTTCGTTTGACTTCATGCTCGACATAACTTTGGCCAATTGAACACAAGCTTGACCACAACCTGGAAAGAAAGGATTTCAGTGGCGAAATGGATTTTATTTAAGCTCTTTCCAAGCTTATTATGATAAATGGATTCTACAATGCCGAAAGAAAACACTAGTCTAGTAATTATGTCCACAAACATTCAATATTGCACACTTAGATTTGACTGACAAATCCCATCTAGATGGTAAACATGCATTTTAGTACAAAGTCCAGTTGACCATGTATGAATGCATAAGAATATAAAATGGAAATATACCAGAATGACTAAGAATAGGAATTTTTGTAGATTCCTTGATTTGACTGACAAGTTTATTGCTGCCTCTTGGGACCAAGAACTTAAAAACTCTTTATGCATAGTGAAATAGAAGTAAGATAGATTCATCTCAAGCTGCTGTGTTTAATCAGAATATATTGCTTTATCAAAGAATTTATAGAAGAAATGGAAAAATCTTCATGAAAAAGTTATATTAATCAGTTGATCAAAAGAAATGCACACTTAAGCCTTGTAATAGAATGCCAAGCTGCATACAGGATGTAATGAAGGCTTACCTTCCCATCATCGGTAACTTCAGCCTCAAACATGTATGTTGGATTCTTAGGGCCTTTCCAAATCAAAATATCTTGAGACTGATCAGTTCCCAAGAAGTGATAATAGACCTTTTGATGGATATTAGAATCTGTCTCAGTGCCTATAATGCTTTCACAAACATTTTTTTCTACGTGCATTACGTCTAAATTATGACGTAATGGAAGTTCCTACAAAAACATGAAGGTAACCATTAATACTTATTTTTTTATACCATTACTGGAAAAAAAAAACAAAGCGATTAAAGACATAAAAACTAACCTCCCAATATGGTAAATAAAAAAGGATTGACCTTTTCTTCCACCTTAATAGCTCATCATGATTATCATTGTCGTCGTTGCCATCAACATCATCATCACCATTATCATCAGCATCATTAGCATTATCATTTTTTTTTGTTATGACATTTTCCAAAATCATTTGGAAAATTCTTAAGAGCAGTAGAAATGTTCTGACTAGTCAAGATTCTAGGCTTCCTTCCATGTTCCACATTGTTATCAAACCAAACCTTTTTTCCTCGATATTCATTTGTAGGTGACAAAAATTTCATATGACCCATGTATGCAAATTTCTTACTGTGCGTTAACCATCTGTAATGCGTATTTTTGCCACAAAGAGGACATGCCTTTTTACCTTTTGTACAACATCCAGCGAGGTTTCCATATGCCAAAAAATCACTTATGGTCCATAGCAAAATTGCTCTAAGATTAAAAGTATTTCCACCAAACGCATCATAGGCCTCTACTCCATTGTGCGACAAATGTTGCAAGTCTTTTATAAGTGGTTGTAAGTAGACGTCTATGTCATTTCCAGGTTGCTTTGGACCCGGAATCAGTAGCGTTAACATGATCTCTTTCTTCATGCACAACGCAGGAGGCAAGTTGTAGTTAACTAGCATCACTGGCCAACAACTGTATTTAGAACTTAACATGGAAAAATGATTAAAACCATCAGTAGAAAGACCAAGTCTGAAATTGTGTGGATCAGCTGCAAATGATTCCCATTTATCATTAACCAATTCCCATGTTACGAAATCAACAGGGTGCCGCATTTTTCCATCTTTGCTTTTATTATTAAAATGCTACCTTAAATCTACAACCATTTTTTCAGACCTAAACATCCTTTTGAATCTTGAAATTATAGGAAAATACCTCAAAACTTTAACTAGAATACCTTTTCTAATATCTTTGGTCCTCTTATTTTTCTTCCACCTTGAAGCACCACATTTAGGACAATTATCCAAGTTCTTGTACTCTTTTCTAAATAGACAGCAATCGTTCTCACAAGCATGCTTCCACAAAGGGGTTTCTGCATCTTTTAGTTTGGTATAAAATCATCAGCATGTATGTATCTAGTAGGCTCAATGTAGTCTTCATTAACCAACTGAGTAGGCTTTATATATTCTTCATAAAAAAAGTGGGCAACTCTATATAAGTTATATGTCTCGTCGTTCCACATTTTTTCAGGAAAGTTGTCATCAATAATTATTTGCTCCCCATGCTCATATCAATCTTTACTTTGTTTGTACTTGGCATCCATTCCCCTTGTAACCAAATGTTCAACAACAGTACTGTCACACTGATGCTCTACATTGCGACAATCTATGCAAGGGCATAAGATCATTTTAGGATTTTCCAAGTTGTTTGTAACCATTTTCACAAAATTCCATGCTCCTTTCTCGTACTCGGGATCAACTCTATGACAAGAAAGACAAGAAAAACCAATTGCTCTAAGACCTTTGACTTTTCAAATTCTATAATAAATATCTAACTACGCACAACTAATTTTGTACCTGTGAAGACCCACCCAACCTTTATCCAACATCATATATTCCTGTAGTACTCAGCCCAACAAATTCTAAAATTCAAACAAATAACTACTTAAACCTTCATGGGGTAATTGAAAGTTTCATATATATATATATAAGCAGTACTTGAAGACAAGTCCAATTTCATATACTAAATAGATATTCATATCAGTTCTGGAAGCATTACAAACTGGCAGCATAAATGTTAAACACAAAGACAGAAATTAAATTCAGACAACACAGTTAAATAGAATACACTCAATCCTTCTCAGACTACCCTAATATGTATCTCATATTCCTTAAACTCAAAGCCAATAAATTCTAACCAGTGACCACATTGAAACTAAAACAATTCAGAAGAGTAATAGTTAGGCAGAATTTATATAAAGATCCAAGAATTTCTAAAAGACATTGGTTAAGAACATCGGGTTCCTATAGTTCTTAATCATAAAACCAACTTAGATGATTTCCTTATCTATGAACAATGTAAATCAACAGATTCTCTTCTACCTGTCATGCGTCACGCAAACTTGTTCAAAGTCACATTACTCAATAAAATAATGATTTTACTCCTAACATGAAAAGAGCTAACTGTAGAAAATTGCACAAAATGGTTGCCAAGCAGACGTCTCCCTCGGGATAAATGGTTTGCATGGTAATTGAGGGCACAAATTCAGTCCACATTCCCTTCTCCAAACACTACCTACACCAGCTCTTATCATAGTAATTGTTCATTCCGCTTCACTGGTTCAGTAAACAAAACAAGCATAGGCAAAATCCTAATGTAGATCAGAAATTTTTCAAATTTTATTTATTTTTATTTTTCATTTTTCATATTTTATTTTTTATTTCCTAGCCTTTTTCAGGTTTTCTACCATTTTCTCTTCATTTAATTGCATGTAAACTATCGTTTTAAAAATTAGTTTTGGAGATTGAAAAGTGATGCACGTCAAACTAAATCTTATTGGTTGTATAGAAATATTAAAAATAGTTAAGCCAAAAAGATGTAAAATTGTAAGGGCCACAGGATAGATAGATATTTTAATAAATTTAGATAGAGTAAATGGCTAAAAAAAAGATAAGCTCATAGGATAAATCAATATTTTAAATAAATAAATTAGTACATCGACCAAAATGTTTTACAATTCTCACTAGTGATAAGTAATTAAAAGAACCATTGCTAGTCTTGTTTACCTTACTTAAGCACATTTTATAACTGCAGTAGTCTTACATTAAACCCCCTCAATGGCATGAATAAGATGTGGAATGTACCCTATGCTCAATGAAAAGGGAGCGAGCTTCTAGGCTAAGCTCTGCGAAATTGGGCCTTATATCGAAACCTTTCTTCAACAGATGTCCACTTTGAAATGATTCACATTCAAACAAAGGAGCTTCCAAGTTAAGCACTGCCAAATGCTTTGTTTCCATTCTTTCTTTCTTTCACGGAACTCATTGCAAATAAATAAATCCATCTAGGAAAATTTTATAAAAATCCTGAATGAATTGGATATATACATCACAGGTACATATCAAGTTTAGATGATCCCCAAAGTACATATTTCAAAAGTTCCTAATGTCCTCCTGAGTGCCTCTGAGCTCTTAACTCAAGCATAAGTGTTTATGTTTAGTTCAAGGATACAACTAAACACCAAAATCCTGTTTTCCTATCACATCAAAACATATTACAATGCACTATAAAGAACAAATTTTGTCCACATGAGTAGTTAAAAATGAAAATGTATTTATGGCAGTTTTTCGTTCTCTGAATTCTCCATAAAATGGCCGTGTTATTTAATTTTGTTCAGCTTTGTCTGTTACTGACCAATTAGGAAATCTATGGCATATTTAACTTTTCCGTCTTACAAAGTTGCAGCAAAATGGATGCAGCAATTGACTTTCTATTAGAAACAGTTGGCAAGAAACTTGTAACGGGTGTGCTAGAATTCATTAAGAGCAACTTAAAGGATGTGGACATGCTGCTAATACAGGACAAAAAGGGATGCTGTTAAGAAGATCGACCAAGATATGAGAGAACTGCTGTACGTTATAGAGAATGTCGTCAATGATTGTGAGAGGTTGCTCAGTAAACGAAAAAGAGAGCATGAATGGCTTAAATTCTTCTCTCCTCGCTTCCTCTATACTCGATGCCAAATGACAATGAGGATTCAGGAGAAGCTTCAAGAAGTAAGTGATATAGTGAGCAGGGTGCAGAGATTGAGTCCCCTCCCAAAACATGAAAGTAATCCTATAGCAAGCTACACAGTCTTGCTAGATGATGCTAAAATAGTTGGCATGGATGATAATGTAGAGAAGATAGAGCAGTGGACCATGGCAAGAAATTGTCCCTTCAGAGTTGTTGGCATTGTTGGTATGGGAGGAATCGGCAAGAGCACACTTGCTCAAAAAATACACAATGATCATAGGGTGCAAGAGTTTTTTTATCGTGTCTTGTTTGTGACAGTTTCTCGGAATTTCAAGTTTGAAGAGTCCCTTAAATATGTGTTGACAAAACTGAATGCCAGAACAAACTCAACATACATGAGTCCCCGTGATGTGTTATGGGAAATAAAAACGAGCTATCCGAGAAAAGGTACTTGGTTATCTTAGATGACGTGTGGGTAATTGATGAACAATCATGGTGGAATAGCTTCAAATCATCTTTGCCTCAACATGGACCTGGTGGTTATGTAATTGTCACAACTAGGAATAAAGATGCGGCGTTAAAGATGGGAGCAAATGAGAAGCACATACATTATCCAGAATTTCTTCCTGATGAACACTGCTGGTCTATATTTGCAAATGAGGCATTTGCAAATGAAGTGGGTTGGTATCAAGATTCAAAGATTCAAATATTCAAAGAGATCATGTCTAAATGTGGAGGGCTTCCTTTAACTCAGTCAGACATATTGTGGACACTTTTTAGCACTTTTACAACATTTATAGTCGTGGTACAAATAACTTATGTGCACCCCGTCCCTCCTATTTTTCCATTCAGTTTCTCCAATCCATAACCATATAACTGAGCTAAGACTTGAGAAAAACTACAACAAACTATTTTGAAAAATGAAGGTTGGGCATGCTACAACATGGATGTTTCTTTTGATTTTTTGGGCATTGCTAGCATAAAAGACTATGTAACTGAAAGATTGAAGTATTTTGAATTACAAACAAATGAATATTAATACTAGTATAGTACAATTATCAATATGCAATACCCACATGCATAACTCCATAGAATCGATGAAAATTAAAAGGAAAGGACCAATCCAATACCTTGACAATTTGGGTGCCTCGGACAAATTGAAAATGCAAACATTTGGAAAGAATAGATCGACCAAGTAAACAGGCACCGAGAGACAAGAGCTGCAAAGTGCAGAGAGAGGATAAGTGAGAAATAAAATCGGGCACAGAAAGATGAAAACCACACACAAGAATATCCTCTGCTTTCCTCAAATGCAAAGCAAGGAATCAAGCGTCACAATAGATATCTTTTCATCCTCTTTTAGGATTTCAATGATTTCAAAGCCATCCATTAACAAAAACAATACATGCAAAGTTGGTTAACAACAACACAGAAAATCGGATCTCAACCAATCATTTTTATCAAATGTTCCATCAAATCAAATCTCCTCTGAAATGACCTTCAATTAGGCTAAAGATCTCACCATTCCATACTGAAACTACACAAACTCAAACCACGTGAAATGATGGAAGAAAAAAGCAATAAAACAAATTTTGATATTCAAATATCCAATAGAAACACGAAATCAATACGATCTAACATAAATCGATCACTAGAACAAAGGAGATTACTCGACTATTAATACGATCCAACATAAGTGGACTTCTTTAAGCTGGGTGTTTATCTTATCTACTTTTAATCACCAACATAGGTTTTTAATGGATCAGAGATGCACTTACTATTAAATGCTTCATAGAAAAATGCTTAGTCAGTGTTTGTTATGACTGCTGAGTAATGATCTAAAGCGAACTTAATTTTAAACACGGGGCATATGAAAAGCGGACTATGTAAAGTGTCTTTTTTTACTAGTCAGAACGAAATGTGGTCAATTTTTCATCACATTTCGACAAGTACCCCCTATCATCAAGTGATTAAGGTCGGGGAAAAAATAGTAACAATAAATTGAACATGTCAACCAATTGTTTATTTGGGATTATTCAGAGAAAAAATGAACTTACAATCTGAAGCAAAAAAAAAAAAACACAAAATTCAATACAAGCCCAATTAAAAACCCAATCTCCCTTCTTCTGGTAAAATCACAAAGCACCCCTTACAATCTGAAGAAGAAAAAAAACACACACAAAAATTTAGAACTGGACTGAACGAGACCCAAATCAGAACTCCATCTTGACTACTCCTCCATCAACACCAACAAAAGGCATAAACTCATCATCAAAAGCAAAAATCCCTAAAAAAAAAAATCAGAAAAACCTAAAACACAAAAAATGATGTTCATCTAAACAAAAAACAGAGAAGGGACCAAAACAATCACAGATCAGAACAAAGCAAACTAGATGGGAACCAAACAACCACCAATCTCACAGATTCAACAAACACAAATGACATCAACACACAAACAACCACCAATCTCATACTAAAAACCATTAGAACAAAAGATGAAATCAACATTCGTACCTCAAAATTGCCTCTAGATGACTTGAAAACCACTGGAGAGAAACTTGGTATTTATTCGCCGATGGAGAGACGCTAAAATCTATTTGCTCTCTCTCTGTCTCTGAATATACAAACACTTTCTCAGTATTTAAAGAGACCCAAAAATCAACATCTCAATAAATTATTCAACAAACTCAAAAATGAAATGCAATGACAAAATCTAACTTACAGAGAGTTTCAATATGGGATGGAAGTATACAAAGATTCTTTAATCAGAAACCCTAATTTGTGCAAGATGAAGAAGACGAAATAGTGAAGAAGGAGTAGTGAGTAGCAGAGGCAAAGTGAAGTGGAGGCGAAACAACGAAGTGACAGAGAGCGAGAGAGATCAGGCGAGGCGATAGGAGAGGTGAGGTGGGAGAGCTGCGTTTGTGAGGGATAGTTGCGTTTGAGGGAGGAGATGAAAGCGTAAAAAACGTGCGGTATAATTTTCGCTTTCTCGCTTACTGTTTTCCTTAGCTTTTTAAACAGGTAAGGAAATAAAACTTGGTTTTGATAGCACAAGTGATATTCACATAATTATTATATAATATATCCCTTAATTTATATATGTTAGTGTTTCGATTATTATATTTTATAGTAATTATTTCTTTTTCATGTCTTTGTAGGAATTTGAGCGTGAACGATGAAATCGTATTAAGGCGACAATTTAAGGAATGACAATTGGTCGATTCTAGCGGTGGTACAAAGTAGAGGGTCACATATCTAAACCCTTAAACCCAAAACCAAGCCCATAACTTAAACCCAAAACCTAACCCATAAACCCAAACCCAATGCCAACCCAATCCAACCCAAAGAATATTTTCCCAATTATACTTTGATTCACTCCATGAATCATCCTTTTATCTCATCTCTATTCATTTTATTCATTCTCTATAAATACAAGAAAAAATGGTGAGAAAAGGGGAGGAAGAGAAGGGAAAATAAAAATTACACAAAATCAAAACCTCTTTCTCACAAAGTGATTCTCATCACCATCACCACCTATCCATCTCTCACTCCCTCTCTGTCCAGATCACTCCGCCACCACCATCACCCGAGCACCACCACCACCTCCGGACAGCACAACCGCCACCACCATCATCCGAACACCGCCACCACCTCAAAACAGGGGCGTGACAACCCTGTTTCGTATCAAACCTTCATTCCGCCACCGAGCACCACACTGACTGTCCCTCCGCCACCGTCCCTGTCCAGCAACATGACACCCATCATCGCGAGCCACCATCATTGCCGCGAAACAGAGCCACCATCATCACCGCGACTTTGTTCCGCCTCGCCATAGAGCCAGACAGACCGTCCGAGCCGCCATCACCGCCCTCTCTCTTAGTCTCGGCCCTCCTTCCTGTCTCCCTCTCTCACGGCCACCATCGCAAGCGCCATCACCCGAGCACCACCACTGCCACAGGAGCAGAAACAGGGGAGTCCGCTTCGATCTCTCTCTCTGTTTTTTAGTGTTCTCATTGCACCTCTCTCTCTTTTGCAGGTTCCAGAACCATTTGGAGGACGAGGATGCTCGTGAGGAGCACGGAGGAAGAAGGAGCAGCGGCGCGACGAAGGCGCTGTTCTTCTGGCAGGAGACTGAGTCAAAATTCATTTTGGTTATTGGAACCCCGAGCATCTCTCTGTACCACCACATTCCATTTGCAACCATTTTCTCGGGATTTGTGTTCGGACCACCTGCTGATCTGCTGAGTACCACCACATCGAGTTTGCGACAAACCAAAAGGGTTGCATAATTCATTTTAATTTATTTTACTGACTTAAATGCTTAATTGTTAATTACAATTTATTTCAGAAATTTGATAAATTGTTTTCACCTTTCATGTTCGATTAAAAATTGATATGTTTGGTAGTTAGATTCACATTTTATCAATATTCAAAGCATGTGCTAAAAATTATTAAGCTTGAACTTTGATTAAGTGTGCCCTAAAAAGACACTTAATGCTTGGTAAAAATTTATTTGCTTGAAATAAATTGTTCATGTTTGACAGAAACTGATATGGTTGGAATTGAATTTTAATGATCACATCTTCGGTGTAAGCAAGTGATCCTCATCCCTAAAGTTTCTCGTTTATAATTTCAGTAATTTAGATTTAAATATTTTTGCTAACTCATTGGTGAGTCCAAACCTCACAACATCCATCTTTTATTTTAATTTATTTTTAGTTTAGTTTTAAAAACACTGTAACCCCATTTCCTCCAAATTAGTTTAATTAAATTATTAAATTCAATTTAATTCACCTTCTTCGTGGGATCGACCCGTACTTGCCGTTGTCTACCAGTTAGACACCGTGCACTTGCGATTATTACAAGTGAGATTATTAGCTTATTAATTTAGGTTAATAAAATTCACAATAACAAGTCTAAAAAAAAGGCTATCTGCATGTGCTATTAATAATCACTTGTGTTGTAGTGTCATCATGGTATTTGCCAACGTCTCATATGAAGTCCCATTCTCATTTATTTACTTTTGTTGATCCAAAGCATAAAGTAGTAGGTGTTGTTGATTGAAATACCATCTTCGATGTTGGTCGAAGCAGAAGAGGCATCGATGAAAGATTTACCGTTGAAACAAACAGCCTAAAAAGGATCACTTCGGTCGGCCTTCATCATCGACATTGCGATCAGAGTTATTGAAAGCTCCTGTAGAAACATCATAAAAGACTATTAAAAATATTCCTTTCAACGCCTCATTTACTCTGCTTCTGTCACCCATTAATGATGTTGTTGGCTTGTCTGGGTAGATAATCTTTCGCTTCGCCAAACCAGCCAATTGAAGAATTGCACCTTCCTTCATGCATAGCTTGTGTGGAAGGAAGGGATCACCATATGACTAAGGTGAGTAGTAACCGCTGAGTGTGAGTTTGACGCACTAATGACCAGAAAAGAAGGATGGACAAGTTGTCCACGTTGAGTGTGAGTTTGACTCACTGATGACCAAAGAAGAAGGATGGACTAGTTGTCCATTATGGGTGATGGCATTTCTATTGGGGATGAGTGGGTTTGGGTGACTGATTGGTACATTGGCTGTATTTGCATGGGATTGAGGAGGATAGGTGGTGGAACAGACATGTTTAGATAGATGCCTGGGTTGGGTGTTTAACATTCTCAGTGTGGGAGATGGGTTTCGAGCAGATGTGTCCGTAAGTAGAGCTTTGTAACAATGGTGGGTTTGAAAGATGTAAGTAAAAATTCCAGAGTGAGACACTGTTGTGGTAATTCTATGGTGGATGGTAGGGTGTGTGAGTTGAAAGAGCACCAGCTGGTCATTATGATGTTGTGATAAGGGTGTGGGGTGAGAAAGGTTATCCATCTTAATGATATGGGTTAATTTGGTGTTCACAGATTGGATGCCGACGACTAATAAAAGGAAAGAGTGATGGAATGGACGATGGTGACCTGGTAGTTAAAGTGGTGAAATGATGGAAGGGGAAGGAGGATGGAGACGTGCTTCGCCTGAGACCTGCACAAGACAATGGAAAAAAAAAATGGTGAGCAAACAAAGGGCCTATCGTTGTATTCCAGAAAGAGAGATAAAAGAATGTTGCACATTGTGGAGATAGGTATAGGAATTGGATTGAAAAGAGAAAGATAATGAAAGTTCGGAAAAAAAAAGAGTTTGGTTTACTGGAAATTGAAACTTAGTGTGTTTGGTTGCATGAAATTTTATGCTATGGAAATTTATGAGGGGATTCCTATATTTTAGACTAAATTGATTAATTACTCTACATCCACCATTTGATTTTGTGATCAATGGTGAGAATGAAAGTCCTATGAACATGAGAATCACACTTCTTGGTCTCCCAAGGCATGTAATTCTTATGTTCATGGGAATTCTATTCCCACCATTATCACAAAATCAAATGGTGGATGTGGAGTTATATCTCAAATTAGATAAAAATATAGGGGTTCCCTAATGGATTCCATGCAACCAAACACACCCTTAGATAACTCTTGTTGTCTTGTTTCCTATAATTAATAATCTGAGCGAAAATACATTCGGATGCTTTTATTGTTTACGACTCTCTTCAATATATATATACACACGCATAAACATTTTTTATTTTTTACATTTTATGTTTAAAGATACAAAGGGGGTGGGGTGGTGCCTTTCAGGGTGTAAATTTATTCCTCAAAGAAGAAAAGGTATGTTCAAAATAGTAAACAATCATCTAGACAAAAATTCGCAAAGTGATTAAAGATGGTTGGCTGATAGCTTTCTTTATTTTATTAAATTTTTTTGTAATGTAAAGTCATGTATGGTTGCATCATCTTAACTTTTTTAATAATAATAATAATAATAAATTTTATTTATTTATTTATTTATTTATTTATGTTAAGAACATCATCTTTACCTTTGTTTTGATTTCTAATGCAAAAATAAATAAATAAAATTACCTGAATGTTTATCGTTTTGTTTGTGTTGCTTTTATTGAATGCATAGTGCTTGGGTTGGGTTGGGTTGGTATGGGTTTCTGACTTGTTGAGAGGAGGAAATGAAGTGGCACCGCTTGTACCTCAACAATGAGTTCTGAGGGACCATCATCATATTCATATGCATATCTCATCATCTGTGTGGGGTTTGAGAGCCGTGACTACACGCAACCGTGTCTTTTAACTCTTGGAGAAGACTCTATAGCCCTAATGGAACAGGAGATAATTTACATGATGACTCAATTGCATTGGGACAAAATATAATCAACTTGTCAAAATATAATCAACTCCTTTACAACCATTGTCACCTTTGCAATCCTTTAGACTGCACACAACCCAAAACCAGCTTCTGACTGCAACACTTCACAGACTTAACACCCTGTCTAGAAACCCTAGAATTGTTCTCACCTCTTTTTCCTCTGAGATGATTTTGATTACTTATGATGCGTGTTTCTTTGATTCCTCACAGCAGGAAGCTTTTAGAGTCTTTGCAGTAGACGCTTTTGGATAGGTTCGTACTAGACTGGCGGACACAATTTCAGGTCGGGTATTCGACAGTATTACGACTGAATATTTTGCTGCTGAAGTCACTCTTTTGCTTGTTCAAGCTTAGCAATGGCCAAGAGAATTGATTTTGGGCGACTCTGGTGCTTTGCACACGCTTTTGCGCTCTGACTTGGGAGATCAGCATGACGATCTACGATGGATGTGGCAACTTTTAGTTTTTAGCATTCGGTCTCTTCTCTCCAACCTTTCTGACTGGACTTGTAATATTTTTTTTCCCAGAGAGCTTAACTGTGAAGCACATGAGTTAGCTTCTATTGTTGGACAAAAACTATGTAATCCTATTTATTCTGTTTATGATATGCAATGTCATTTACCAAAAAAAAAAAAAAACCTAATATGAAGAGCACAAATGCCTCTTGAATGAAAGGAATCATTAAACACAAATACCTGACCAATGGAGCACATGTCTTTTTTTGGGGGACTTCGAGATACTTCACACTATTTTGTAGGAGGACCATTGTCAGACAACCACAACCATGTGGTGGATATGACACTCATTTATTTTGAATATTCGAATACTTTTAGAACAATACAAACAACGGTTTTGTAAATTTATTTCTAGAGACCTCAATATAATCATATTATTTAATAGTATTAGTCCGAGGTCTTTAAAAATAAAAATAAAAAGAAAAACCAATAATAATAGTTGAGTCTTCTGAGCCACTCACTGGCATGCGTGGTTAAAATTTGAGGGGTGATTCTAGATGTCGAGGAAATTGGCGAGGGAGGGTGCCTCGCACGTGCCCGACCTTTGTTTAAAAAAAAAAAAAAAAAAAAAATGGCGAGAAATTTGTTTGAATTTCATTGCTGAAGTTTAAGAGGGAGGGAGGGAGGGACCAAAAAACAGAGAGAAGAAATATGAGAAGACCAAAAAACGTGCGAGGCACCCTCCCTTACCAATTCCCTCGCCAGTTTGCTCGACATCTAGAATCACCCAAATTTGAGAAAAACAGTCGTTGGACTTTTAGTCTTAAAAATGTTACACTAAATCAAGAGCCTTTTTTTCAGAAAGAGAACCCACCCACCCACGCAATCCACATTCTCTTGTCCCACTCCATTAGTGGCTGTCAAAAGACCCAACAAAAAGGAAAACTTGGGAGATGAATATAATGATTGTCCACTGGTTGGATACTGATTTCTTTTTTAAGATTTCAGTCTCCCATTGAATATGCTCTTAGTGAAGCCCAGTCAAATTTTATTATATTGGTTGGGCGCCGCGGCCAACAATCCAACCAAACTCATGAATCACATTCACTTCCATCCAGCCATGCAATGCAATTGCAAAATGCCCACTCACATGCATGCAATAATACAGTGTATATTTGTCTATTGGGACCCCACGCGCTTCTCCACTTTATTTTAAAATGTTTCTATTTTTGTTGCATTTCTGTCTTTCTTTTATGATGGCTTCACCAGCCCAACCCAACCCTTTAGGTCTCTGCCAATAACTTTTATTTTTTATTGAGAAAAAAAAAAGTTGTATTTTGTAAAGAATTATTTGCAATGTGTATTAGGTTATGCCAACATATAAAGAACTAAAAATGTAGCTCATTTTACGAGTTATTATTACTACCCGCACATTTTCAGTATGGAACTTGCCCAAACCTTTGCAGAGAAACGTTACATGGTGGCGAAGTATTAGCAAAAGAGAAAAATAAAATAAAAATCCACCCCCCTATTGGAGGAATAATTTTTACTAGATTATTCTGAAATTCATATCCATACAAAACAATTTTATGAATTAAGACAAACGAACCTACAATATACTAGTAACAGGGTGTCTGTCAATTAAGTGCAAGTATTTTCTCATGCACAAAACTTCGACCCCTCATGGGAGACCCAAAACTTCCATTGAATATGCACAATGCATGATTTACAATACATGATCTCTAAATAATGTTGATTCTCATTTTCACATGTTTAGTAAATCTTTTGCAAAACCATAACCTTTGCCTCCAACCCTTAGTTTTGCTACTAGCCTAGGTGTGAACAAGTTTATGATCACAAAATCTCAAGTCATATCTCTCGATAGAATTTCAAATAGAGAAAGAAGAAGCAGAGAAACATATATATATATTAAAGGACATGAAATTAAGAATCTGTTGATGGAATAAGCTCATAGCTGGAATTAGCTGAATGTGATGTTATTTCAAAACTCTTCAAGTAGTCTATACACAACTCCATTTCCATCTTCTCACATCTTCTCATTTCCTGCTATTCCAATCCAAGCAAAAGCACAACTAAAATATCATCAAAAAACATCAATGTTAAGTGTGAGATGAGGAACAAGTGTCTGTATCTCCATATTTTTCTTCATTTGATCTTCTTCTTCCTTATTGTTTCTTCACAAGAAACACCCTTTTATCGCTCCTCCAGCGACCTCACTGAACCACAAGTGAAGTACATTCGACAAAGGCAGCTCTTATACTACAGAGATGAGTATGGTTATAGAGGAGAAGAGGTCACACTAGACCATTCACTTGTATTTGAAATCGCAAGACTCAAGAATGCTTACATTGCATTACAAGCTTGGAAACAAGCCATCATTTCTGACCCAATGAACATAATGTTAGAGAATTAATCTAGACTAGTTCTAGAAGAGTTGTGTCTTTTGGTGTTCCAATGTGTCTTTTAGTATTACTAAGTGTCTTTTACTAAGAGATGTGTCTTTTACTAAGTGGTCATGTGAGTCCTATTTAAACCCATGTATTATTTGGTTTCAATCAATGTGAATCAAGTGAGTTCTCTACACATAAGAGTTCTAGTGTTATCAAGAGATTACAATCTCTCTTGTTTTCCTTATTCTTTTTCATTCACATAGTTGGTTAAATCCCAACAAATTGGTATCAGAGCCTAGTTGAGAGAACCATGGCGTCCAACAACAACAATTCCGTCCAACCTCCACTTCCTTTTCTTACCAGTAAAAACTACAATCATTGGAGAATGAAGATGATGGCCCTATTTGGTTCACAAGACCTATTGGAGATCGTAGAGATTGGTTTCCAAGAGCCCGAAGATGAAACAACTCTTAATGCACAAAACTTGGCCGAGTTGAAGTCTAACCGCAAGAAAGACTACAAAGCCAAGTATTTCATTATGCAAACAATAGATGAAGTTATTTTGGACAGAATTTCAGTAGCCACAACGGCTAAACAAGCTTGGGATATTCTTTATTCTTCATACAAAGGAGATGACAAAGTCAAGATGGTGCGTCTACAAACTCTTCGAGGGGAGTTTGACACACTAAGAATGAAGGAGTCCGAGACTATTGAAGACTACTTCAATCGGGTTATCTCAATTGTCAACCAATTGAGATTGAATGGTGAGAATCTAGAAGACCAAAGAATTGTCGAAAAGATCCTTCGGAGTTTGACTCGAAAATTTGAGTCTAGTGTTGTTGCTATTGAAGAATCCAAGGATTTATCTTCTTTGTCGGTGGAGAGTTTATTGGGATCACTACAATCCCATGAACTACGAATGAAGCAATATGATTCTAGTTCTATTGAACAAGCCTTTCAAACGCAAGTCTCTTTTAGAGATACCTCTAAAGATGGCTTGAGAGGAAGAGGTCGTGGAAGAGCCACTTCTCGTGGTAGAGGAATAGGCTATGGTGGACAAGAGAAATCTCATGATGGTGAGGCTTCATCTTATCGAGGAAGAGGGAGAGAAAGATCTTCCTTATCAAATATTCAATGCTATCGTTGTCATATGTATGGCCATGTCAAGAAATATTGTAGAAAGAAGATGGAGGAGGACAACAAAGAATCCAATTTTATGCATGAGGAGGAAGAAGACAATCTTTTCCTTACATGCAATGTTCATGGCGCTTCCTTAGAAGATGTGTGGTTCGTGGATAGTGGTTGTAGCAACCACATGACCGGGAACAAGAAGGCCTTTGTTGAGATAAATGAGACATTTCAAAGTGAAGTTAGAACCGGAGATGACAACAAGCTTCATGTCAAAGGAAGGGGTGATATTCTTGTCAAAACCAAGCAAGGAATAAAGCGGATCTCAAATATATTTTATGTTCCAGGCCTTAAGCACAATCTCTTAAGTGTTGGGCAACTTCTTTTGAAGGGATATGAAGTCAATTTCAAGGGAGCTTTGTGTGAGATCAAAGATAAGAATGATGTTATCATTGGAAAGGTGGGAATGACCAAAAGCAAAATGTTTCCTTTATCTTTCCAAAGTAACATTAATTCTTGTTTATATACTACTCAAGACAAGTCTTGGCTATGGCATTATCGATATGGTCACTTGAGTTTTAAAACTCTATCTCTTATGGGCAAGAAGAATCTTGTGGAGGGCTTGCCTACAATTCAACTTCAAGATACAGTATGTGAAGGGTGTGTCTTGGGGAAGCATAATAGGAATTCTTTTCCTAGTGGGAAGGCATGGAGAGCATCAAAGCCACTTGAGCTTGTGCACACCGATCTTTGTGGGGCAATGCATACTACTTCAATTGGCGGTAATCGTTATTTTGTTACCTTCATTGATGACTATAGTAGGAAGACTTGGATATACTTTCTAAAACAAAAATCGGAAGTATATGGTTGTTTCAAAAATTTCAAGGCTTTTGTTGAAAAGCAAAGTGGTTTCCAATTGAAAACTCTTCGCTCGGATCAAGGGGGAGAATATATTGATCATGGGCTTCGAGATTTCTTAAAAGAGCATGGTATTCGACATCAATTTTCAGTCCGTGGTACCCCACAACAAAATGGAGTCGCCGAAAGAAAAAATCGCACAATTATGGAGTTGGCTAGAAGTATGTTGAAGGCCAAGGGATTGCCAAATTCCTTTTGGGCGGAAGCGGTAGCATGTGTTGTTTATCTATTGAATCGTTCCTCTTCTAAAAGTGTGCAAGATAAGACGCCACAAGAAGCTTGGAGCGGACACAAACCAAGTGTTGATCACTTGAGAATTTTCGGAAGCATTGCCTATTCACATGTACCGGATGAAAGAAGGAAGAAGCTAGATGACAAGTCCGAGAAATGCATTTTTGTTGGATATAGTGAATGTTCCAAGGCATACAAGTTGTATAATCCCCTCACCAAGAAACTTATTATAAGCCGTGATGTGAAGTTCAATGAAGGAGAATCTTGGAATTGGAAAGAAAATGCAACCAAAGAAAATTCAAGTTGCATAGAAATCGAAGAAGAAATTGAAGCTCCAATTGAAGAAAACGAAGAGGATGGTGTTCCACCTTCTTCTCCCAATTCTACTTCATCACCCTCTTCATCTTCAAGTTCAACTTCAACTTCAAGTTCCCCTTCGAAGAAGACAAGGAGTATCCAAGATCTTTATGAACAAACAAGTAGCAATTTGGGTGACGATTTGGCCAATTTGGATGATGATTTGGTTAATTTTGCTTTGTTTGTTGATGCCGATCCACTTATGTTTGAAGAGGCTTCTAAAGATGAGAAGTGGAAGCTTGCAATGGATAATGAAATTGATGCTATTCAAATAAACAAGACTTGGGAACTTGTTGATCTCCCAAATGGCAAGAAACCCCTTGATGTGAAGTGGGTTTACAAAACAAAATTGAACTCAAAAGGCGAGGTTGATAAGCACAAAGCACGCTTAGTGGTGAAAGGCTACAAACAAAAGTATGGTGTTGATTTCCAAGAAGTATTTGCACCCGTGGCTCGCCTTGAAACAATTCGAACAGTACTTGCATTGGCAGCTCAAAGAGAATGGAAAGTCTATCAAATGGATGTCAAATCGGCATTCTTGAATGGCTTTCTTGAGGAGGAAGTTTATATAACTCAACCACCTGGTTATGTGAAAATTGGAGAAGAAAAGAAAGTATGTCATTTGGAAAAAGCCTTATATGGGCTTAAACAAGCACCAAGGGCATGGTATAGTCGTATTGATGGCTATTTTTTGAAGAATGGTTTTAAAAGATGTCCCTTTGAACATACTCTATACACCAAGGAAGGATCTCATAATGATTTTTTGATAGTATGCTTATATGTTGATGATTTAATCTTCACCGGAAGTTGTTCAAGTATGAATGAAGATTTCAAGAAAGCTATGATGAATGAGTTCGAGATGACCGATATGGGACTACTCCATTATTTTTTGGGCATTGAAGTTAAACAACAAAGAGATGGGATTATCATCACTCAACGGAAGTATGCACAAGAGTTATTAAGAAAGTTTAGAATGGAGGGCGCACTACCAATTAGCACACCTATGGAGGCTGGTTTGAAGCTAAGCAAATGTGAAGACAATAGGCATGTTGATGGAACTCTTTATAGAAGTCTTGTTGGTAGTCTTATGTACTTGACTTCCACTAGACCCGATCTTATGTTTGCGGTGAGTATGCTTAGTAGATTCATGGAATCTCCTAGGCAAAATCATTGGGAAGCTGGAAAAAGAGTCTTAAGGTATGTGAGTGGAACAATTCATGAAGGCATTCAATTCACGAAAGTGGAAGAACCAAGTTTGGTAGGTTATTGTGATAGTGATTGGGGAGGAAGTGTTGATGATAGTAAAAGCACTTCCGGATATGTTTTTAATATTGGTTCCGGCGCAATCTCATGGGCATCTAAAAAGCAAGCTATTGTGACTCTCTCTACAACCGAGTCCGAATATGTCTCACTGGCTTTTGCATCTTGTCAAGCACTTTGGTTGATTTGGGTTTTGAGTGAACTCAAGCATGGACCTGTTAGTTCTCCTACACTGTTTTGTGATAACAGTTCGGCTATTTCACTTACAAAGAATCCGGTTTTTCATGGCAAAAGCAAGCATATAAGGATCAAATATCATTTCATTCGAGACTTGGTTAAGGAGGGACATATCAATGTGAAATTTTGCAGATCTCAAGATCAAGTTGCCGATATTTTCACTAAAGCTTTGAAGACCGACACATTCAACAAATTGAAGAAGAAGCTTGGAATGGTGATAGTCTAGCTTAAGGAGGGATGTTAGAGAATTAATCTAGACTAGTTCTAGAAGAGTTGTGTCTTTTGGTGTTCCAATGTGTCTTTTAGTATTACTAAGTGTCTTTTACTAAGAGATGTGTCTTTTACTAAGTGGTCATGTGAGTCCTATTTAAACCCATGTATTATTTGGTTTCAATCAATGTGAATCAAGTGAGTTCTCTACACATAAGAGTTCTAGTGTTATCAAGAGATTACAATCTCTCTTGTTTTCCTTATTCTTTTTCATTCACATAGTTGGTTAAATCCCAACACATAACTGGAGATTGGGTTGGATCTGATGTTTGTACCAATGAACATAACTGGAGATTGGGTTGGGTCTGATGTTTGTAACTACACAGGTGTTTTCTGCTCTGCAGCATTGGATGATCCTTCTGAGCAAACTGTTGCAGGTATTGATCTTAACCATGGCGATATTGCTGGATACCTCCCCGAAGAATTGAGTTTGCTCGTGGATCTCGCATTGTTTCACATCAATTCAAATAGATTTTGTGGGACTATTCCCAAGAAGTTGGAAAACCTGAAGCTTTTGTTTGAGTTGGATCTCAGTAACAACCGCTTCGCCAGGAGGTTTCCTTGTGTCGTCCTTGGGCCACCTTCCTTAAAATATTTGGATCTGAGGTTCAATGAATTTGAAGGTGGTGTACCTAAGGAGCTGTTTGATAAAGATTTGGATGCGATATTTATCAACAATAATTGCTTTGCTTTTGATCTTCCAGACAATTTCGGAAACTCGCCGGTTTCTGTGATTGTTCTAGATAATAACAAGTTCCGGGGCTGCATACCTGCAAGCTTAGGCAATATGGCCGATACCATGAATGAGATCATATTGGAGAACAATGGGCTTCAGTCGTGCTTGCCTGCGAGCATTGGATTGTTGAAGAATGTAACAGTGTTTGACGTGAGCTTCAATCAGTTGATGGGGCCACTGCCTGATGCAGTTGGAGGGATGGTGGGTTAATGTGGCACATAATATGCTTTCAGGAAGCATTCCAGCAAGTATCTGTTCACTACCTAACTTGCACAACTTCACGTTTTCGTACAATTTCTTTACCGGAGAGCCTCTGGTGTGCTTGGGGCTATCAGATTTTGATGATAGCAGGAATTGCTTGCCTGGTAGACCAGCGCAGCGGTGACCTAACCAATGTAAGGACTTCTCTTCTCGTCGAGTGGATTGCAGTTCATTTAAGTGTACTCCTTTTGTTCCTTCATCGCAGCCAGGTTCGCCTCCTACGCCAGTGTCATCTCCTGCACCACCACCTGCACCTGTTGTTTTCCCACCTTCAGCAATGCATTCGCCTCCACCACCAGTCAACTCTTCCCCACCACCATCACCAACACAAGTGAAAGTCACCACCACCGCCACTAGCATACTATCCACCTCCACCACCACCCATGATTCTCCGCCACCACCACCACCCATTAGTTCACCTCCGCCACCACCACCCATTAGTTTACCTCCGCCACCACCACCCATTTATTCACCTCCACTACCACCACCCACCAATTCACCTCCACCTCCACCTCCACCACCCACATATTCATCTCCTCTGCCACTACCCATTTATTCACCTCCAACATCACCATCTTCATCCCCATCTCCACCGCCTCCATCTCCAACTCCTTATGTTCACTCACCACCACCACCACATAAATCACCTCCTCCACCCACACCACATTCACCATCACCACCACCACCACCTGTACACAACTATAATTCACCACCACCACCTCCTCTGCAGCCAATGTACTCTCCCCCTCCTCCACACAAGGCATCCCCATCGCTACCTCCTTCCATAGAACCACCTCCACCTCCCTCCCAACCTCCTTGTGAAGATCATTCTCCACCTCCACCAGTTCACCACTTGCCACCACCTTCACCCTCACCTGCTTATCATTCCCCGCCTCCACCGCCAGTTGTATATAATTCACCACCTCCACCGCCACCGCCACCTGTACCAGTAAGCTATGCGTCACCACCCCCACCTTCTTTACCTCCACCAGTAGTATACAATTCACCACTTTCACCTTCACCAGTTCACTGTGCATCTCCACCGCGGCCTTCTCTACCACCACCTTCGCCTGTTCACTATGCATCTCCACTGCCGCCTTCTCCATCTCCTCTGCCACCAGTTCACTACCACTCTCCACCTCCACCTCCAGTACCATGCGAAACCCCACCTCCACCCATTTACAAGAGTCCACCACCACCTGCACCTGCCTATGAAGACCCATTGCCATCAATTATTGGCATATCATACGCTTCTCCTCCACCACCTCCATTGTATTATTCTTTTGAGAACATCTCTGATACCTCATTTAGAAAACAAAGTGATACATCCATCAATTTGTCTACCGCAATTTGTTCTTCCTCTTCCCATTCTTTATATGGGTGACCCTCATCACCAAAAGGCGAACTGCAAACAAGAACAAACATGCAAGGAACTTCGATGTTACCATTGTTCGTGACGTCGAATGACAGTGCAAAAAAGGAATTTTAAGTTTGTTGGTGATAAAGATGACAGAAAAAGAGAACAAAGGAGAAAGATGACGGAAAAGCATAAAGTCTCCATATTTATTAAATTTGTCAAATTTGGGTTGCGAATAAAATAATAGAGAAAAAGAGTAGGTTGCAGAAAATTTATGCATAGCGATGAGATATAGATGATCTTGGTTATTTTACAACTTCTGTTTTGGCTTGTTATATATTATACATTGTTTCTTCTTCAGAATCATTTTTAAACCGGTCAACCAACAGAAAACAAAAAAGAACAAAAAGAAGAAAATAATTGGTTCAGATGATTGATCCTCAGAGCAGTTTCTTCTTATTGTTCCCAACTGATTTCTGCATATCACACACATTGTAAACTCTATGAGGAAATGAGAATTCATATTAAACAGAAAAATCAAGAAATGCATGCAGTTAACTCTGCATAACTCTATCAGATTTAGACTAAAGCAATGTCAAATCCCAGTTATGTAATAGAGACTACAAATGCTCACTCCACTATTCGTGTGCATTCAGGCTGCTCTGAGAATTTCAGATATAGTTGCATAAAGAGAAAAAGAAAAAATCATGTTCTCACAAGCAAGAATAACAAAAACACAGCAATGCAGCTGCAACAAAGACCCTGTAAAAAATCATACCTGGCCAAATCCTTAAATCAACAACTAAGAAGACATTGGTGCATACCCATAGAGATCCTCCTAAAAAACGGATGATTCATAGTTTACTACAGAATGTATTTCGAGGACTTCAGCACATGACATACAACCATAAATTTGTTCCACTTCTTATCCAGTCCCTGGGAAAAATTTGCAGTAGCCCAGACAAACATTTTCAAGTGTTGTTCGGCTTCAGTATATTCAAACTTTCCTCAGGATAGCAAAATAAAAAATAGCGCAGTAGTTGGCATCAGATAAACAGTCATTGAGATATTTTAGCAGTCAAATTTTCTAACATAATTAATTTATCCATTTCTCGCAAACGAAATGGCTGCTAACTGATCCCTTCAGAAATCCTTTCTGACAGGCCAGAAGCAACTGAATACTTATTGTTTTCATAGCAAGCAGTTGTAATTGCAGTAAAAGTTACATGATCAGCATTTATGTCTTTATCCAGCAACCTATGAAAGAACAGAGCTGCAATGTCAACTTCTCCTTCACTAGAAAGCTTTCTGATTAGTGTATTAACTGTTCGAATCCAAAACTTCTTATCTAATTTGTCTAAGATGGCCATAGCAGTCGCAGAGTCACCCTTCTTGCAATACTCATAAGCCACTGTCAGCCGGGTTACCTCACATGGGAGGTATCCTTTGTCTATCATGGAATCATAAAGCACACGAGCCTCTTCCAACTTGGACTCCTTGCAGAGCCCACTAATCAAAGCTCCATAAGTAATAGAATCAGCTACACAACCATGTTCAGTCATCTGCTTATAGACTTTCAAGGCAGAGGCAGTATTTCCATCTCGACAATACCCACATATCATGGATGTATAAGTTTGCTTGGTTGGAACCAAGCCACGCCTCAGAACTTCTTCGAAAATCCTCTCACTATCCTTCATTCTCCTTTGCCTGCAAAATGCTGCAACTAATGTGGTGTAAGTATGGATATCGGGCTGGCAGCCAGATTTGACCATTTTACCAAACATTGCCATGGCTCGTTTAATATCTGATCGCCTACAATGCTCAGTTATGAGAATAGTGTATGTGAACCGATCAGCAGTCAGTCCTTGTGAAAGGCCCAATTCAAGTAACACATAGGCCTCCTGAACTCTGCCCTTCTTGCTCAGACCATCATAAATGGCATTGTACGTGCAAATAATTGGTATGCAGCCCTCCCTTACCATTTGATCCAACAACTCTTGGGCACGAACAAGATTCCCTGCTTTACAATGGCCATTGATCAGAGTAGTATATGTATTAGTGTTAGGAACTAATCCCTGCTCCACCATTCTCGTCAACAACATCTCAGCTCGGTTCAACTTCAACTCCTTGCAGTAGCCACTGATCATTGCTGTATATGTATGCACATTTGGTTTGTAAGTGTCACTTCGAACGAGCTTCAGAAAAAGCCTAAATGCCTTCTCTATCCAACCCTTCTTACAAAGTCCATCAATTAATACTGTGTGGGTATAGACATTTGGTTTCCAACCTCTCCTCACCATCTCCTCCAAAACCTCAAATGCTTGCTTAATACTGCCTCTCTTGCACAAACCATTGACTAAAGCAGTGTAGGTTATTACATTCGGACGCAATCCCGCCTCAGCCATCTTCTCAAAAATCCCAAACACTCTACCAATAGAACCCTTGTCACTAAACGCATCAACAATCAAAGTACACCTTACATTGTCCAACAAACACCCTTTATCCATCATCATCCTCAACCACCGTTCTAACTCCACAACACCACTCCCGGCTCTGCAATGCGCACCAATTATGGTATTAAAAGTAGAAGAATTCGGACAAACCCCTCTCTTAGACATTTCAACAAAGACATACTCTGCAAGCTGAATCAACCCGAGTTCCACTACCACCCTAATAATCGAATTCATTGTATGAACACTAAGTGGCAATCCCTGGTTGTGCATATCAATGAGAATATCAACAGCATCCTTCAACTTGCCAACTTGTGCAAAATTATGCACCATAGACAAGATGACCTGATGGGCTCTATCTGGGTTTCCAGAAGTAAGTAAAGAGGATGCGGTGACGATGTATAAGCGCATGAAATGGCGAAAACGAGGAAGGGAAATTGCCCAGTAGAAGAAACTCAATGCCTCCATAGAACCAGCTGTGGTGGTAAGGGATGCAACGATGGTAAGAGCTTGTTCT
This sequence comes from Berberis vulgaris, assembly GCA_963556465.1. Taxonomy (NCBI): domain Eukaryota; kingdom Viridiplantae; phylum Streptophyta; class Magnoliopsida; order Ranunculales; family Berberidaceae; genus Berberis; species Berberis vulgaris. Next base: position 43,100,445 of record OY747133.1, on the reverse strand, counting down.
GGGGTCAAGAGAGATGAGTTTATTGGGAGATTTAGAGGTTTATGAGGCATTGTTGGTGTTGGTAGATAAAAGGGTTGGTTGTTGTTGCGGTGGTGGTGGTGGAATGATTGGCAAACCAAAGCACAGACCTTTGACACCGTTGATTGGGTTTGAAGTGCATGTGGTTGTGTTGGTGGTTGGGTTTGGTGGTGGAAGGAGTGGTGAGTGAAGTGAAGGAGGAGGTGAGGGTGGTTTGATGAGAGTAGTGTTTTCCATTGAAGAAGTGGCAGTGGCAGTGGCAGTGGCATGGAAAGTAAATGAATGTTGTGAAGAGGAGGAGGGATGTATGATTTTTATTAGATAAGAAAATTGCAGTTGGACGAGTTTGAATGGCAATCAAAACTCTCAGCTCAGCTTGGTTGCATTAGAGCACCTCAGATGGTAAAAGCAAAATTTACTATTTTAAGCAAAAGCTAAGCTAAATTTAGTTACTCCTATTTCTTCGTCACTTCAATACAATACATTGAATTTATGCTCTAAAAGAGAGAGTAGCAGTAGTAAGTGACTAGTGAGTCTGGGTTAAGGCCTTGACCAGGTCCATTGCTGTTAGTGTTACAACATCCAAGTCAACATTGGTGACACCGGATACTCAATCACCAGCTAGATTACATTAGTCAAATGCTAACACAATTTCGCACCCATCACACTTACGTATTTTTTTGACGTGAATTTATCAAGAATTAAGAGCCATCCTTTTGAATGTCCCCAAAATTACGGTGCTAATGGGTTTTTAGGCTCAACCCCCCGGCCCCCAAATACATTCTGCCTGCAAAAACTGCAAGTTTTCTTTGTGTGGTTTCAAACTAAAATTTCCTGACTGAGCTGATTCCCCCCCCCATTCTTCAACTAAAATCCGTCCACTAAACATTTATGTATGTTGTACAATAACTACAATGCCCTCAAAACATCTGGGATAACCAAATTAAGGTTGTTGGTGCCTCTCAACTTTACCCTTAATGTACAAGGCAGGTAGGTGATAGATAATGGTTTGGACTGAGATTCCTCACTTCCGCCTTGCCAATGGAAATAGCTCTACCTCTACTTCTACTTCACTCATGCAATATAAACCATTAAACACGATCATGATGAGTAGGAACACAGCACTTTCAACCTTGAATTCTCGAAATGCTCCAATGTAGACACACAGCTTATTAGTGTGCTAAACTCATTCTCCACTATCAGTAAAAGAACATTTTGCTTCTCCTCTAGGTACTTATTTCCTTCTCCATAGTTTCCATCTGATATACGTCAGAATTATTCTTGAATTGGAAAATCCTTGACAATCTACCACGCAAATCAAACACAATCCCGACGGATACTTGTGGAATCAGCCTAACTTCATCAGGATCAATTTGACTGCAAGCAATCTAAACCGAGCAACAACGTTCAGGGATCAATTTATTTTTTCCTTTGACAAGTAGACCGGGTTATTGAGGATCTCCAAACATATTGAGCTTAAACAATTTTGTTGTTAGATTTCTGTTCTAGTTTGTTCTCTGACTTCAACTTCTTCTATCAAGTGTTTCGTAAAATTCCGTTCATGGTTTTCAAGTTTTAAATCGTTAAAGAAACTGCAAATAAAGCGACCATCAACATGGAATCGGTGTTTAGTTACAACTTACAAAGACTAGAATGACAGACTTTGAAGGGTACGGTAGTTGGGTGTGCCACAGAATATGCATTTTAATTCTAGCTTAATATTGAAGCAACTGTGTGAATCTCATGGTTTTATTGGAAAGGCAAAAATACCTTGCGCTCCTCATACTCACAACTTGAGTCTTGAACTTTGGGGTGTTGTGAAATCTGTTAGAAAATTCCCAAAAGGCAACAAGGAAAAGATCGAACAAAGGCACACTCACTCTTCGTTGTGTGTGCTGTGTGTGTTTTTTTGTTTAAAGATTTTGATTCTCCACAAATGAGCCTGAATAGTAGAAAATAATGAATTAGTAGTCTGGGAAGCATCAATTCTAATGATAGGTTTGGTTACATGGAATCAAACTCGATATAAAATTAAGAAGATCGAGATACTTCTTTAACACCCTAAAGAAAAACGAGTTAATTATATATCTTGATATAGTGAACATATTATAGCGTGGAAGCTAAGCTGTCCTTCACTCCTTAATTTGCAAGCATTTTCCAACCTAATAGTAAGCTTGCCGAAAGCTATGAACATCCGAGTTGGAAAGTAGCTCACATTTCTTCAAATTTCAAATCTTTACTTCATCCCACCATCTCAATCACTAGATAGCAAGAGCTTCTGCTGATCTCACTATGTGATCTCTATATTTGACTGTAAAACAAGTTGTTAATTTGCTCCGTGCTTGCTAATTAATAGCCACATACTGATTTACTATTGTACCCAAGGAGAAGGATTATGGCTAACAAGTCGCATAGGATTTTTGAAATAATTTGGAATTCTGACCATTTACACCCGGGCGTTTAACCATGTTGTAGGGTGCAGACTCTCGACTCCATTCACTCGAGACTAAATCAGGTTACAGTCTATTCGTCGCTTCAAACTGAAACTAACCACATATGTTCACTATAACTGGTTGTTTTTTATAAAGTAATAAAAATTAAGCATTAAAGCCAATAATGTCATCAGTAAATTAACTGAAAGAAAAACAAAAATGTTTGGAGAGTTTAATGTTGTAATTCGTGAGTCGAACGCTAAGGACATTTTGGACCAACGAAAAAGAATGGAAAGCGACCAATGGGAAAAGCAGGAACAAGTAGGCCAATAAGAACCACCCCACTCAACAAGCCATTTGCAAGCACTGCATACAAATTGCTCTCTTCTCCATTCTTTGTCTCTCAATATCTTCCTGTCTACTTACCAATCGCCCTCTTATTCTGTGCTAACAAAATACTGTTCATTTCATGTCTGGATTGAATTTCGGGAAGAAGCTTTCACCTGCAAGGAAGGTGTGGAAGAGCATCACTTCCACTGTGCAGAAGAAACTACACAAACTCAAGAAGGCTAAGCCCATTAAGAAAACCACCAAGCACCTCAACACCACCCTTTCAAAAGTTTTTAGCAGCTCTCAATCCTATTCAACCTCTCCTCGTATTCGACTCAAGAAACATAGACTCACTAGACCATCTTCTGCAATCCATATCCACCATCATAACCGCCATGTTCAACTTAACTATTCCCCAGTTTACATTGATGAACTCTTTCTGGCTCCTGTAATTGAACAAGAGAAGCAGCATGATCAAGTGATGATGAAGGTGGAAGACAAGCCCAAGCCCTCCAAGCGAAGTGAGGAAGGTGAGAAGACAGCAAAGAAGACAAGTGATGAATCGTTGGCTTCGTCTTCCAGGTTGGTGGAGCAACTGCAAGGAGTGGATGAGAGAGCTGAAGAGTTCATTACAAGGTTCAAGGAGGAGATGAGGCTTCAGAGGCAAAGATCCTTTGGAGAGTACCAGCAGATGCTGGCAAGAGTTGTTTAATGATATATATATATATATATATATATTTTTTTTTTTTTCAGAATACAAGTACAGTATTTGTAAGGCAGTGTGAAAAAGAACACTGGAAAAATGTAAATTTGCCCCTCAGACCAGGCCCGGATCCCACGCCGGCTAGAATTTCTGGAAAAAGATATATGCTTGTTGTTTGGTACAGTTAAATTGATTATGTATTGAAAATTGTAGTGCTTAGTTTTTGAAATATGAAAATTAGGGGAATTAAGCAACAATAACTCCAATTTCCTACGTCACCCCCTAAACAGCCTCATATGTTAGTTTGATTATGATCCTTAATGTATAAACTAATTCCGAACTTCTCACAATCTTGAATACACCACATCAATCTGTAAAGTGAACAAAGCAATGCATGCAGCAGGGAAGTTCATAGACTTGTATGAACAATAAAATGATTTTACACGTTTATTAGCTTACCCATAGGTATGTATATTAATCAAGTTGAAGCAAGTGGCCTTTCAAAAAAAAAAAGTTGAAGCAAGTATGACGATGATCTCTCACTTGTCGCCAATTACTCTATTTAGGCTTTACCCTTACGTGGATGCTACAATTGGTGTTGCATTACCAAGCACAGTTGTTAACGGTTAACTTGAAACATAGTCTTTTCTTCCACAAACTAATCCTATAATAAAAATCTTTTCCACCCGGAAAACTAATCAAAGAATTGCTCATCTTCAAGGTGACCTAATGGTTTCACTTCACACTTAACCCAAATCATGGTTTGAGTTAGAAAAGGGATGATAAGAAAATAGTATTCGGAGGATGAGAAGATAGTGTTTCAGTATACATATATGATACAAGTATTTGAAAGTTGTGTTCTCTTTACACCTATTATTTGCACAGGAATCCTATAAGGGTTTGTTTTTTATTTTATTTATTTTTACTTTTTATTTTATTTATTTTTTAAAGGGATAAAGCATATATTAACTAGGAATAATTATACAGACTTTGGCCAGCTAAAGTTGCTAACTGATGAGCTTCAGAGTTTAGAGTTCTACTAATATATTTACAATGCCAATCAAAAAGCAAAAAGACAAAACGCCTAATACTCCAAAAAAGCGGACGCCACACCCAGTCCAATGCAAAAGCTGAGTTATTGTCATCCGAATAAAGCGTCTTCAGAAAGTTGGCAGAATCACAAAAGATAGGACCAGTTCGCCATCGCTGGGCCTGAATCAACAGACAAGCTGCCTCCCCTGCATAGAGCTCAGCCATGGTGCCATCCAAGACCTTCCCGTGGATCGTACTAGAAATCGTAGCCAGGATGTTCCCATTCAGATCCTTCGCAATGACACCAACAACTCCCTGCTTAGTATGGTAAAAAAACAAGCATCAAAGTTAACAATAACCATGTCAGGATCTGGAAGGAAAAGAGACTCAGGAAAGGGGGAGAGAGATAGATTAAGGTCGTGGTTTCTAGCAAACTCAATTTGTGTCTGGATAAGATCCATGCAAGTAGCTACAAGTGAAGTGGGGGAGCTTATGGATTGCTGAGTTTGAGGAGAGGTGGAGGGATGGGAAAGGGAGTCCCTTCTGGCCGAACCACAAATAAGAGGCAAGAAGTGCAATGAAAGTATGGGGTTAGCCGAAAAGGGATTATTCCAAAGAGAAGACCAGTTGGACCAAATATCGTTGAGACGGGAAAAAAAGGTATTGGGGTGAAATTTGACCCTATTGAACACAATATCATTGCGAATGCGCTAGCTAGTCGAAAGAACTGTCGTGAACTGAGGCAAAATCTCATCAATGGAGGCTGGTTGCACCTTAGAAGACTTCCACAGGAAATGGAAGAACTTAGTGATTGAAGGCTGACTCAGGGAGGGACTGTGCCAGTAAATAGGAAGGAAAGATAGTAAGCAAAGTCTACTAATCACTAGGCAAAGGAAGAATCACTACAAGAAAACTGTATTTTAGCGACGGTCGCCAAAGGTATACAGCGACGGTTATGACTGTCGCTAAATAAAACAGCGACGGTTACAAAACCGCCGCTAATAAAGGCGTCACTAGGTCATTCAGCGACGGTTTTAAACAACCGCTGGCATAACCGTCGCTAAATACTATAGAGCGACGGTTTAATGTAGCGACGGTTATAAACGTCGCTAAATACAATTTAGCGACGTTTATAAACCGTCGACAAAATTCAATGAACAATCCAACTTTTTGCCTTTAGCGACGATTTGCAACCGCCGCTAAATTCCCTTTGATAATTCAAATTTTTTTTACCATATAAAAATCACATTTTTCAACCTGTAGTGTTTTCTTTTCATTGGGTGCAGATAATTTATCCAACATATGCACTACAACTTTTAGACTCAAATCAAAAATCAAATATAAACGACACTAAACTAAACTCATATGATATCATCATCATACATTAAGAGGAACTTTAATTTCATTTCAAAATCAATATTATACATGGTCTAGAAGAAAATTACAAATTAAAATTGTTACAAATTGTCAATGGAGATAATCAAATTTTCAAAAAAACAATATTACAATCACAACAAAGCCAGCCCGATCTCACTCTGTTTTTGTTCCACCTTCCCCGTCTTTGAGGTGCTCTTTAAGTGTATGAGCTTTGATTTCCCATTATTCACCATCCCATGCTGGATTCATTTCTGGCAAATTGTAGTCCTCAGGTCTCAATGACAACTCGAAATCTGGGAGGTCAGGCAATGAATTGAGAGCTCTACAAAAAACCATGCAATTGAGAGTCCAGTTACTAAATATCCATGCATTTTCAAGTAGGAGAAAACAAAGTCTGCTTACTTCTCTTGCTCTAACAGGTAACCATACTTCTGAGATTTCTTCGATGCAATGTCTGAAATTTTGTGATACAAGTGCTTCATAACACCCCATAGTCGAGCAGCCCTGCAAAACAAGTAAACAAAGAACATAACAAAAACAATATAACAACCAAAGCTATTCAAGTAGAATGTTAGGGTGAGAAAAGAGAACTGAAATTGATTGCAACCTAGTCACTGGACTTGCAACGCAAAAGGATATTCAAAGCAAAAAGATGTTATACATATGTATCTGTAAATCTAAGATAAGCTAATATTCAAAGCAGAGAAAATGCAAAGCACAGAAAAAGCAAAAAGATGTTATACATATGTACCTGTAAATTGATTGCAAAATTCAAAGTAGAGGAAAGGCAAAAAGATAAACTAATATTCAAAGCAGAGAAAATGATAATCATAGTTGAACAAAGGAAGGTGTTATACATATGTACCTGTAAATCTAAGACATTAAGTCAACCAAAATAGTCAAAATCAACATACCCGTCTGTGCTTCTCAATGATTGATTCCCACCACTGCAAAATCCCAAACTATTCCAAAGTTCCTTGAACATATCAGTCTTCCTACATACCAATGAACACAAGAAACCTAAACAGCTCAGGAAATCATAGTTTGTTAACTAAGGAGACAATTCCACTATCATAGTTTGTTAACTCAGGAAATCATAGTTTGTAAATCTTCTCATATCAGCTGATTTCTGCAGTTTCTTTCCAATATGAGCATTTTGTTTATCTACTTTAGGTTGAATTCATCTCAGAATATACACAAATATGTTATAATACTTATCTAGGCTTTGTTTCACACACACAAAGAAGAAGGCAGTCATCGATATCTTTGATTTGAACGCACTTCTGGATCAATCCATATCTTAACTGGTCAGTAAAATTAGATTTGTTTTTCAAATGATCTATATAATTACATAATAAAAATGTACAAACCTTGGATAAGGGCTATTTTTCACAGCTTTCTGCCCATATTTTCTCCACCTATATCCATCTTCAAGATGATCAACTTCGCTTTCAGTCATGAAGGCAACTCGTGGTTCTCTTGGCCGTTTATCTGCTTTCTTCTTTGGTTTGTTCCTGAGCATTATACTCATGAATTTCTGATATGCAACATAAACATCAATCTAACAAGATCATGGTGCACGACTAGATACATTATAACATGAAAAACACAAACACAATTGATGAGCGCTTTAAAACTATTCATTGGATATACAAAAGAAAATTCTTTCAATAAATTGAAGGAAACTCTTAATTTGGAGTTTGTTATCACCAAAAGTTAAAATCTTATAAAATTAAGAGAATGTTTCATTTCCCTTTCTTCTTCAAACTGAGTGCAGAAGTGAGAAACCTTTTTGCTTGAACTTTATAAAACTATGTTAGTTGGCTAGGTTAACCTTTCTGAAATATATGAATTAATTGAGACTTACCAAAGTTTGAAATTTACTTTGTAATTAAAATGATAACAAAACCTAATAATGATATCTAAAGAAAACACACAGCCTTATTAACCTGCTAGCTAGTTATTGTATCGCTAGCTACCTAGTTTACCAATTAATTAAGAAGATCAAACCTACACTTTCGGCAGCTGATCAGCGGATTCTGTTTCAGCATCCGAACATCACAAATTTTCAGCTTTTGCACCGTTGAGTCTAGCGTATCCTGCAGAATATTAATCCCTAACTCAGATACGATCAGTTCGGGTCCTGGTCGCTGGATGTGCCCTGGCCTTTTCAGGACCCTAGGACCGTCAAGAGCTGGCCCCTGTTTCGCCTCTGTTTCAGCAGGAATTAGCGTCTGCTGCTCCTCTGTTTCAGCAGGAATTCTCGGCTGTTGCTCCACCATATCAGCAGGATTATTAGAAGGTGTATCGCAGCCTGACCTACTGCCTTCTTGCACGTTATCATAGCTACTATCCCCCACAAACGGAACCATCCACAATGGAGCCGCATTCGCGGAACCCCCCTCAGATTTTTCTGCATCACAATTCTCCGTTAACATTGTCATTTTAATTTCACTCGTTGTGTAGCCGGCTTCTTTTAAAATCTCTTGTGTATTTTCCAACTTATTCTGACCCAGCTTCGAGTTTTGAGCCTCCATCTTGCGGTCCTCTTGGGTTTTTGTTACTTCTTCATTATCCTCCCCAATTCCTTCCGGATTTTCGGCCGCTAATACTCCGTATTTGTTCTTCGAAATCACACTCTCAAATTCATTTCCCCTTGTATTCTCCTTGGTTTTTATACTAGGATATCGAGCAGTGGAAGGTGTTTGGGTTGTTCTGAACCTTACAATATTTTAATTGCATGAACCGACCAATTCCATTTCGACAAGTCTTTTTGAGAATGTGGAGTCTGCAAGTGTGACTGACTGACTGTTGGTGAAAAAGTTGGAAAGAATAAGGAGGGAACAGATGGGTAGAAGGTCATCCCCTATGTTCTTCCCATAATTTTCATCACTTCCTTTTTGGTCCCAAACCTAGTATATTAGTATACTACTCTTAAGTTTATTCAATAGGACCTTTTTTTCAGTTCTAAGTTGGTACTTTAGAAACCATTAGAGAATCAAAACTGAAGTTAATGTCATCGTACAGTGACAACAATAGACTGTAACGACGCAAAATCTGGCTGTGAAATGCCCTTATCGTCATCAACTCAAGTAAAGTGGTCGCTTGCTAAAATCAAGAACCAACTCATCAAAGTTCCAAGAAAACGTGAATAACAATAATCGAAACTTTGAAATGAATTGGGCGAGGCAAATGAAAACCTCATTGACAGTAAAATAGCAAAACGTCTGAGCTGATCAGATTTATTACCATTATAACCTGCCTATTGCAGGGTATTGTAGTTGCCTAGGGCATCATTCTCTAAGACTCATGGTAAGTTTATTGGTAACACTAAACCAAAATTTTATTAGTTACATTCACACTTATTTATTATTATAGAAAATACAAAGGTTTTCATGTCCAGTTCTGATGTAACTTATCTTGGTTTGAATGTGTGTAATGTCTCAGCACACAGTAGATGTTGATAGGATAAACAAAGCTCAATACATATAATGTAAGAAATACTCTGTAGAGCTAAATTATGATGTTTAATATTATGTAAGAAGTATACAGTTTCCCCATCTGCAAGTTGCTTAATAGTTAATACAAGAATGGACTTCTCAGCACATTGGATGCCGATATCAGTAAGGCTAACAGAGAAACATGTTGCATGGACCGGAACCATGCCATCCCGTTTTTTTTTTTTTTTTTTTTTTTTTTCGATTCAGAATTTCAGATCTTCAATAATCTAAAAAAAAAAAAAAAAATTCAGTACAAATCTTTCACATTTCTTCTTCATTAACTAATCTTCTCAACCATAAATTCCATCGACATCAAACAAATAAGCAGATCAGTATACAAACAAATAAGCAACTTTTATTCTTCATCAAATGAATACTCTTAGTCTCAAATCCATCAACATCAAACAAAGACACAGTAAAATGCAAACTGGTTTCCGATCAAATGCAATTCTCAGTCTATTTGGCACAAAATGTTCAAATCTTACTAAACCCTACCAACATTAATCAAGAACCAACTCATCAAAGTTCCAAGAAAACGTGAATAACAATAATCGAAACTTTGAAATGAAATGGGCGAGGCAAATGAAGATTACCTTTGCACGAGCAAGAATGAATATGAGATAGTTGTCAAAATCGAGGAACTGACTGTGCTGAAGCTGCTGCCAAATCTGGGGTTTATTGGATGTGGGAGAGATGTGCTGTCTCAGCAAGCCACATATTTCTCTCAGACCGTCTTCTTGAGGTTGCCAGATTGCAGAGGCGGTCATAGCCATGGATGATTGAAGAACAAGAAGGAATCTAGGGTTTTGGTAATGAGTATTGTTAGGTTTTGCTAAGAACAAAATGGAGAGGGAGGGACGAAGAGAGAGAGATAAGAAGTGAAGACATGGTGACGTGAGAGCGATTATGAGAGAGAGGCAAGATGAATGTGAATGTACAGGAACACAACACACGACCTGCTGCTCGGGTGAATGGGGAAGAAATAAAAGAATTAGATAAAAAAATATGATTTTTATTTATAACGACGGTAAAACCGTCGCCATTAACTACAACCGTCGTTAAATGATATAATTTTGCGACGGCTATTCAACCGTCATTGAATAAAGTATGTAGCGGCGATTTTTCTCAACCGTCGCTATATAACCGCCGTCAAATTGCCAATTTCTTGTAGTGAATAGGTGCAAGGCCTCTTTAGAGTGGTTGTGATAAAAACCACAGATATAGATATGAACCCTAATAAGGTTAGATACTATAGGAAGTAGATTTTGACTGACTTTCCAAAGGAATAAAATAACACTAGGAGGGGCCTGAAACCTGCCAAAGTTGGTGAAGAATCTTGGGATCCAACAGGGAATCTAGGAGGAACTTTCATTCCGAGTCCTAGAGAAGACTTGAGTAGCATTCCTAACAGAGAAAATGCTTTTTTTTTTCTTTTTTTTTTATCTCCCAACCAAATGAGTTTGTCAGGGCGAGCCGTACGGCGGAGACAAATGTTAGTTATGTTCTTAGCCACTGGAGCTGGGAAGCAGGATCGAATAAGGCCAGTGTTCCAGTGGATAGCATTAGATGGGGGGATTGTCCAAAGGTCAGAGATGGAGGAAGGCCAATTAGGAGATTGATGGTCTATCTCACAATCCGATAACAAGAGTATAGGTTTTTCCCAGACATCATTCCAAAGGTCGATTTGTTCCCCCAAAAACACTTGTCAGAGAAGAAATGGTTTCATTCGAGAAAGAGTCTGAAAAGTACCTCACCAGAAGAAAGAGGCTAGGGAGGGAGACTTAAAGATACGAAACATGCTCTTAGAGTGAAAGTAGATAACCTTGAGATGGTGAGCCCACTGAGTGTGTGGAAAGGAGATGACATTCCACACATTTTTTGCCATAAGGGCGAGATTTCTATTCCTAGAATAATGAATATTAAACCCCCACGGTGGCGGGGCGAAACAATGCACTTCCAAGTACAAAGGTGTTTGGTTGTGCCTTGCTCGTGCCCGTTCCACCAGAAGTTGTAAGCAAGAGAGTCAATTTTGTTTGAAATAAAGGATGACAGAAGAAAAGTTTGCATGGTGTAAAGAAGAATGGAACTAATAACGACTTTTATCAAGACAATACGACCGACCTGAAAAAGGACTTTAGATTTCCAAACAGAAAGTTTGGAATGGATTTTGTCCATTAAAAATTGAAAATCTGTAGCCTTGTGCTTAGAAAGCAGAAGAGGAGACCCCAAGTATTTGTCTTTAGAATTACAAAATTTAGACCCTAAAATCCTATTGATCATTTTAGCGTGTTTGGGGTAAACATTGGAACTGTAGAAGATGAATGATTTTTCAAAATTGATCCCTTGGCTTGAGGCTTGATAATACTGATGAAAAATGTCTTTGACCAAGTGAGCTAGCCAGAGAGGCACGACAAAAAAAATAGAAAAATGTTAGCATAAAATAGATGATTGATGGATGGGGAACGTTGTCTGACTTTGATTCCTTTTATGCGACCATCAGGGTTGCCTTGTCGAAGCTCTTTTGAAGGCTTCAGAATAGAAAAAGGGGGAACCATTAAGTAGAACACGCAGGGAAGTAGTGGAGATACATTGTTAGATTAAATAGGTCCATTCCCTAGCGAAACCCAATTGTTTGAAGATTTTGATAAGGAAATGTCATTCTACCCGATCATAGGCTTTAGCCATGTCAGTCTGATGGCCATTCAGCCTTGCGACTTTCTACGAAAGTGTTTCATTTGGAAGAAAGTCTCATGATCTAAACTAATGTTGTCGGTAATGGACCGACCTTTGAGAAAAACCCCTTGGTTGGGAGAGATGATCCCGTCAAGGAGAGGTTTAAGACGATTTGCAAGGATATTGGAAATCACCTTGTAAATGACATTGCAAAGCCCAATAGGTCTGAATTTGTCCGGAGTGACCGGGTTCCCTACTTTCGGAATCAAGGCAGTAAAAGTGTCATTGAGCTTAGGGTCCATCCGACGAGTAAAGAAAAAATTCTGGACCACCTCAATGACATCGTGATGGACAATGTCCCAATAGAATTGGAAGAAGAAAGCATGGAACCCATCAGGACCTGGGGCTTTGTGACTACCCATGGCAAAAACAACTTCCCGGATCTGTTCTGCGGAAGGAACAACCAGAAGTACCTCATTATCGAATGTGGAGACAATAGGGGTGGAAGAGTTGGAGGATACTAGGGTCCATGGAAGGACTAGATGACTGAAAAATCTCCGTGAAGTAGCCATTAAGAACATGACCCATAGTGAAAGGATCAAAGCACCAATTATTCGATGAATCTTTAAGTCTCAGGATACTGTTGGATTTTCGCCGCATGAGGGTAGTGAGATGGAAGAATTTGGTATTCCTGCCCCCCGTCATGGAGCCATGAGGCACCCGACTTATTACGCCAGAAAAGTTCTTCGCGGAGCAGGATTTTCGAAAGACGAGACTCTAGGAAGGAAATGGCCTCCGTATTTTTCTGGGAAGGGGGTTCACTTTGAAGCTTATCCAGGGCCTACCTAGTGTCGAGAATGCAAACATGGATATTGTGGAAGTCAGTTTTGTTCCACCTAGAAAGAGCATGACTAAGCTTTTTGGTTTTGGAAATGAAATTACTAGTGTGAGATGGATGTCTACGGGGGACCCAAATAGAAGACACTATCTAACAGCAGTGAGGATCCCTAGTCCACATATGAAAAAGTTTAAAGGGTTTAGGTAGGCGGGTATCATTAGTAACCAACTGTAAGGAGACAACCCTGTGATCCGAGGAAAGAACATGGATAAATCGGCAAGAAACCGAAGGGAAGAGCTCCATCCAGTCAGTATTGGCAAGAACTCTGTCTAGCTTAACTTTAATGCCATAATGATCTTTCCTTTTATTACTCCAAGTGAACTTAGAACCTTGGAGTTTATGAGTGTCAATGAAGTTTCTGAGATGACTGAGAGCTATGCCAGAATGCCTGTTGCTCCCTAATTTGTCAGTAGAGTCATAAAGTGCATTGAGATCATGTGCCTCTACGTTCCATACGAGAATCGTGATGAAGGGGGCGACACTTCAGAGATGGTCGCCTGAACTTCTGAAAAACCCAAAGAGGGAGGAATACTGTAGACTGCTGAACCGATGACATGAGCATAGATTGTAGTGGTGGGAACCCTACAAGAGGTGTTTGTACTGGAGATAGCTACTGAAGTAGGAACAATAGTAGGAGTGGCCTAGGAAGGAGGCACAACAGAGATAAGGGTGATTTCCTCATTGTTAGCCTCAGTTAGATGATTTTTTTTGTTGCAAGTGAGCTCTTGAGAAGTGGTATTCCAAACTTCCAACTTTCGTTTGCCTAGCTGTAGTGCCATTTCCCTTCTAGCTCTTGCCACATTACTGGCTTTTACTGTAGGTTTATAGCTTTTATTGCTGGATAAGGAGATAACGGAGGAAGTAGCAGGGGGCACAAGAGCCTTGGGAGGAGTTGCAATACCTGAATGGCTTTATTGTTTTTTTCTAGCAGAACCAGCAGATCGTTGATCCGAACTCTTAGGAGCCTCTGATCCAAGCTTCTCCTGAGATGGGATATCACTAGGGGAATGCTGAGCAGCTTACAGGTAGGCCAGCGAGAATTCAGTTGAGATGGAGCACTTGGTTACCATGGTGTAGATGGGAGAGCAATGGGAGGAAGGGGTGGAGATTGAGCTAGGATAACGATGATGAATGGTGGTAGAAAGAAGAAACGGGAGAGGTGGTGGAACGGGAAGAGAAGAGAAGTTGGGTGAAGAAGACGAGTTAGATGCTGACCCGTCTGACCAAATTAATGAGGCCTGGAGCCCGCTCGTAACAGGGCCCAAATATGAGGCAGACACAGAAGCCCAATCCAAATGATCTTTGGGCCGATATAAAGGAGAGCCTAAAGAACCATCAGATCCAGAAGCCCAATTCACATTGCTATGGGGCTTGTCTGAAACAGAGCCCAAGGAAGGGAAAAACCCAACTGAAGATGAGCCCATAGAAGAATAAGAGGAAGAGACAAGGCTCGAGGATAAAAGGGCCTGAAAAGAGCCGGAGTTCGGCCCAACTTCCAAAAGCCCAGACCCATTGGGATGGTTTCCTTCATGATCCAGTGCTCTCGAAGTCATATAGTTATCCTGCACGGGACTTCCATTATTGGAAGCAAGAATATTCTTGGAATGGGACCCATCGCCTGACATGTCAGGGTGATTTGAAAAAACATGTCTGTCATGTTGTTGTTGCATGGGAGTGAGTTGAGGGGATGAAATAATGGTTGGGGAAAAGTGAGAAGTAATTACTTCCACTGTTTGAGCAAAAGTACTTTCAGGAGTAAGAGTTTCACATGCGTGGTAGGAGCCCTTCTGTGTGTTCTGAATGGCCTGAGAATCAGCCGGAGAAGACGATCGGCGACGAAGAATCCGACCAGAACCACTCCCTCACAGAGGGGAGGGGTTTGTGAATGGCGAACATTTTGTGAAGATTTTTGCATTGAAGAAAGCCCCAAAAGCTAATCCGAACGACACATAATCGGAGATCGTCGAGTAAAAGGAAGGTTAATAGAAGAGAGAGGGCGACCCGGCTCAAGTTGGCTCACTGTGATATAATACAACAGACAGTGCCTCCCGAAAACATGTTTAATAAAACCGCAACAAAAATAGAAGGTGGGAGGGAGGATCTTCATAACAGAAGTAAACTGTGTACATGCATGATAAGATTTAGTTTGTTAATAAGACCTAGTCTTTGATAAGATTTAGTTTGTTAATAAGACCTAGTCTTTAGGAAGTCTTGTTATTTGATTTAGTCAAGTTTGTTACCACGATTCTAGATAGAACGTGAGTGTAGTTTGTTTCAGTTTTTCATTTTGTAAAAGCTATTTAATAGTTGCTTCCTCTCATTCAATAAATAAGTCATTGATTCCAGAATTGTTCTTTGCATTCTAACTATATGTTTTGAGTTGCTTGCATCTAACATTGTGGTATCAGAGCCTGGCTTGAGAGATTGAAAGAGTGAGTTAGAAAGAGAACAAGGGAGTGTGCAAGAGATGGGGTCAGAAAGAAACAGTAGTTTTGCTCAACCTTCTATTCCGAAGTTCGAAGGTGATTATGATCACTGGAGTATGGTCATGGAGAATCTCCTCCGTTCCAAGGAATACTGGACTGTTGTGGAATCTGGCTATTCACAACATGGTGATGAAGAGGTGCTGACTGCTGCACAGAGAAAAGCTCTAGAGTTGATGAAGCTGAAAGATCTAAAAGCCAAGAATTACTTGTTTCATTCCCTTGACAAGTCAATTCTAAAGACAATCACACAGAAGGAGACATCCAAACAACTTTGGGATTCCATGAAGATGAAATGTCAGGGCAATGCTCAGAGGGCTCAACTCAACCGTCTTCGCAGGAATTTTGAGGTTCTGGCAATGAAGCAAGGTGAGTCGATCACTGACTACTTTGGTCGAGTGATGGTGGTTGCAAATGACATGAGGAATTGTGGGGAAGACATGACTGATGTCAAGATAGTTGAGAAGATTTTGAGAACTCTCACTGAAAAATGGAATTACATTGTTTGCTCCATAGAAGAAGCAAAGGATATCGATCAGCTCTCCGTCGATGCCTTGCAGAGTTCATTGCTTGTTCATGAGCAGAAGTTCAAGAAGGATGGAGAAGAGGAACACGCACTCAAGGTGTCGCATGATGAAGGTTATGGTGGACGAGGACGTGGGAGAGCTACTTTCAGAGGAGGAAGAGGTAGAGGCAGAGGTCGCCAAAACTACAATAAGGCAACTGTTGAGTGCTACCAATGTCATCAACTCGGACACTTCCAATACGAGTGTCCAAATTCGGGGAAGCAAGCAAACTATGCAGAACTGGCTGAGGCAGAGGAGACGGTACTCATGGCCTATGTTGAGTTACATGGAGTGAACCGAGATGACGTGTGGTTCATTGATTCAGGTTGCAGCAACCATATGTGCGGAGATTCGTCACTTTTCTGTGACTTAGAAGAAGGGTTTAAAAAGGTGGTCAGACTGGGCAATCATACAAGGCTGAATGTCGTTGGAAAAGGAAGTGTGCGATTGTTTTTGGAAGGTGTCAGTCATCTTGTAAAAGATGTGTTTTATGTGCCGGAGTTGAAGAGTCACCTTCTCAGTGTCGGACAACTGCAAGAAAAGGGGTCTAGCAGTTCTTATGCAGTCAAATCAATGCCGAATCTACCATCCCACAAAGGGTTTGATCATTCAAACCAACATGACAGCCAACAGAATGTTTGTCTTGCTATCAAACACACAACCAATCAAGAAGGAAACAATGGAAGTGTGTCTCCAAGCAACCACTCAAGATCTGGCTCATCTTTGGCACCGTCGATATGGCCATCTCAGCTACAAAGGACTTAAGACTCTGCAAAACAAAGGAATGGTGAGGGGTTTGCCAAGTTTTCATGAATCCAAAGCTGTATGTACTGATTGTTTGAAGGGGAAGCAACACCGAGATGTTATTCCAAAGAGAAGCACATGGAGAGCATCACAGAAGTTGGAGTTAGTTCATGCGGATATTTGCGGCCCAATCCGTCCTAATTCCAACAGCCCCAAGAGGTACCTCATTTGTTTTATCGATGACTTTAGTAGAAAGGCTTGGGTATATTTTCTTGTTTATAAGGCAGATGCGTTCGCTTCCTTTAAGTTATTTAAAAGTTGCGTAGAGAAGGAAACTAGTTTGTCCATTAAATGTTTAAGAACAAATCGTGGAGGAGAATTCACATCAAGTGAGTTCAAGGATTATTGCAGACAGAATGGAATCAAAAGGGCAACTGACCGCTGCTTATACACCGCAACAAAATGGTGTCGCAGAACGGAAGAACAGGACGGTGATGAATATGGTGAGGAGTTTATTGATTGAGAATAATGTTCCGAACACGTTCTGGCCGGAAGCGGTGAACTGGGCATTTTATATTCTTAATAGATGCCCAACGTTGTCAGTGAAAGACATGACGCCAGAGGAAGCTTGGAGTGGGGTTAAGCCTTCTGTTGAACACCTGAGAGTTTTTGGCAGTATAGCACATGCTCATGTGCCTGATGCTCGACGAACAAAGCTTGGAAATAAGAGTCGCAGCTGTGTTTTATTTGGGGTAAGCGAAGAATCAAAGGGATACAGACTGTATGATCCGGTATCAAAACAGATTGTGATCAGCAGAGACGTCGTTTTTGAGGAAGACAAGAAGTGGAGTTGGGATGCAAGCTATGAAGAACAAATTAAGCTAAACTTAGAATGGGGAGATGAAAACCAAAGTAGTGAAGAAGAAGAAAATGAAGATGTGGAAGAAAGTGAAGAAATTGTGCCGAGTAATGAAGAGGAAGAGAATGAACATCCTGAAGGAAGCGAAGAAACTGTGCCGACCTCGGGAAATCTTGATGTTCCTGAAGCCTCAAATACAAGAGAAACTCGCAATAGAAGAGCACCAGTATGGATGGGTGACTATATTACTGATGTGCAAGCTCAATTTGCTCTATTTGCCAGTTCTGACCCAAACAGTTCCGACCCGACCAGTTTTGATGAAGCAGTAAATGATGAAAGATGGAGGCAAGCTATGGATTCAGAAATGCGATCAATTAAGAAAAATGGAACGTGGTTTCTAACTGACTTGCCAAATGGAGCTAAAAGGATAGGAGTCAAATGGGTTTACAAAACAAAATTGAATGAACTTGGAGAAGTGGAGAAGCACAAGGCTCGCTTAGTCGCAAAAGGTTATGCTCGGGAACAAGGAGTTGATTACGAAGAAGTGTATGCTCCTGTAGCTCGCATGGACACAGTGCGGATGATCTTAGCTCTTGCAGCTCAGAGAGGTTGGAGTGTGTTCCAACTTGATGTAAAATCAGCTTTTCTTCATGGAGAATTAACCGAAAACGTTTATGTTGAGCAACCGAGGGGTTATGAGATGAAGAATGAGGAGCACAAGGTATACAAACTCAACAAAGCTCTGTATGGCCTTAAGCAGGCGCCAAGAGCATGGTTCAGCCGGATTGAGTCATACTTCAAGAGAGAGGGTTTC
Organism: Berberis vulgaris; assembly: GCA_963556465.1. NCBI lineage: Eukaryota > Viridiplantae > Streptophyta > Magnoliopsida > Ranunculales > Berberidaceae > Berberis > Berberis vulgaris. Next base: position 43,082,016 of record OY747133.1, on the reverse strand, counting down.
GAGAAAGATGATAGTGAACAGACTTTGTTTACTAAAGTCAGCAAACAAGGTAAACGTTTGATTATCAGTTTGTATGTTGACGATTTAATTTATACAGGAGACGATGAGGTTATGATGTGTGAGTTTAAGGACTCCATGATGAAGGAATTTGATATGTCGGATTTGGGTAAGATGAAATATTTTCTTGGCATTGAAGTACTGCAGTTTGATGGAGGGATATTCATTAGTCAGAAGAAGTATGTGATGGAAATGTTAAAGAAGTTTGGCATGGCAGATAGTAATTGTGTGCAAAGTCCAATCATTCCAGGGTTCAAAATTACTAAAGATGAAGATGGTGTAGAGGTGAATGGTTCATTATATAAGCAGCTGGTTGGAAGCATGATGTATTTAACAGCGACAAGGCCGGATATAATGTATGCAGTTAGCCTAATTAGCAGGTATATGTCAAAGGAGCTTTGCTACAGAGCGAGGGAGGGAGCGAGGGAAAGGGGCGAGGGATGGGTGGTAACCACCCATCCGCCTCGAGATAAGTGCATCGGATTGGAGATGCGCGATGACGCTTATCTCGGGGCGGATGGGTGGCTACCACCCATCCCTCGCTCCCTCCCTCGTTCCCTCCCTCGACCCCTAGAATTTTCCATGTCAAAGCCAACTGAGCTACATTTTTTAGCAGCCAAGAGAGTTCTTCGGTACTTGCAAGGTACCATTGGCTTTGGTATTCTTTATCAGAAAGGAGGAAATAAGGAACTGGTTGGTTTCACTGATAGTGATTATGCTGGTTGTATGGAAGATAGAAAGAGCACGTCGGGGTATGCCTTTATTCTAAGTGGAGCAGCAGTGGCTTGGTCCTCTCGAAAGCAACCAATAATTACATTAAGTACAACAGAAGCCGAGTTTGTTGCAGCTGCAGCATGCACTTGTCAGTTGGTGTGGATGAAAAGGGTGTTAATGAAGATGGGTTATAATGGCAGTGAGAGTCCTGTCATCTTTTGTGACAATAGCTCAACAATCAAGTTGTCAAAGAATCCTGTGATGCATGGCAGGAGCAAGCACATTGATGTGCGTTTTCATTTCTTACGTGATCTAGTGAATGAAGGAGTTGTGCAGCTCAAGTGGTGTGGTACACAGCAGCAAATAGCAGACATACTTACCAAACCACTCAAGCTAGAGACATTTCAGGAGCTTAGAAAGAAACTGGGAGTTTGTGATGCACCAAAGGAAAACTAGTTGCCTGCCTAGGCAGTCTAGTTTAGGGGAGAGAATGATAAGATTTAGTTTGTTAATAAGACCTAGTCTTTGATAAGATTTAGTTTGTTAATAAGACCTAGTCTTTAGGAAGTCTTGTTATTTGATTTAGTCAAGTTTGTTACCACGATTCTAGATAGAACATGAGTGTAGTTTGTTTCAGTTTTTCATTCTGTAAAAGCTATTTAATAGCTGCTTCCTCTCATTCAATAAATAAGTCATTGATTCCAGAATTGTTCTTTGCATTCTAACTATCTGTTTTGAGTTGCTTGCATCTAACAATGCAGCCATTATCAATCCCAAAGTTTGTTTCCATAGAGCAGGGAAGAACATTGGTGACATTTAGCCAAACTTTGAATTTGAGAAATGAGCTTCTTGGATTCTCAAGAGAGTACGTATCAACTTCCATTTATTTACCAATGCTAGAAGCATAAATTTCAATATCGGAGACATCGATTTTGTTCGCCGGAAGTTCATGGATACGAATCCAATAGGGGACCTCTTAGAAATCAACAGTGAGTTAAACTTCTTGCCAAGGTTTGGGGATCACTAATGATCCAAACAGGACCCAAGGGCCTGAGATTAGGACATTCAGCAAATGAGAGAATTCAGTAAAGAGAACAAGATAGTAAGTGTTCTCCATATCCCACTTGCGATCCAAATGTTCCACATTTCATTTAGCAAACACCTCCTGTCTTAGTCGCTGGTGGTGACAATACTTAACCACGAGAACGCCCCGTTCGTCTGGTGAATGGAGTAGGGAGCATAAGGTTGTGACAGAGTTGAGATTCTAAGACGTACATGATTTGAATGAGGTTGTGGAGTAGGAGGGGGACCAGTGAGATGTTGGAGCGTGGTCTCACTTTTGTGGTCAAATCAGGCGAAGTGATGGAGGAGGAAGAGGACATTGGAAAGCGAGGAGTAGGGATCATATATAAGAGAAGGGGAGGGGACGTGAGATGTTGAACGTGGAGTGAGGAGAGGAGTAGACAAGTCCATTATCAAGTGGTGAAAGCAAAAATGGACACGATGGATGAACACAGTAAAGAGAGTGATTAAGTGTGCGTGAGGAGCAATATTAAGCAATAAGGAGGTAAATTTGGTAGTTGGAGCATTAGATCTTGTAGTAATTGATGGAGAATATGTGTAATTAAGAGGATTTGTTGAAAAGTGGTTTGAAATATTCATGGTGATAGAACCTGATTTGATGTGAGGATGGAGGAGAGATGAAGAAGACACCAAGCGTGAGGGGAGTTTTAATGGAGGAACAATGATTATCTGCCGAGGGAGGACGAACCGTACCACGTCGAGACCTGCAAGAAAACCACTACAAGACTTTCAATTCAACTCACAAGAACAAGCAAGAAGAAAAGAAAGAAGAGAAAAGAACTAGAATGAAGGAAAGAGGGAATTGTGTGCTTGAAAAAGAAAGACACAGAAAGCAGCACCAGCTGAATAAAAAAGAACCACAAGAACATAGGCACTTAGACGAGTTTGGTTCGCTGGGAAGGGAACCAAGAAAACTCACAGAGAACGAGCCCGATACTTTTCAATGGCTTAATTGATCCAGGAATGTTCCCATTTTCAATGTTTTGCAATGTATAAAGGAGGTAAAGATTTGGGAGGGTACTTAATAAGTGGGTGGACGAAGTTGAAGTTGGTATCATTTTCCACAGTTAGAGGACGAAGTGTTTTAAGCTGTGATTGGATTGTGCCACAGAAACATTCCTTTACAAGTTTCATGCTCACATGGGGAGTAGTACAGAGTGACATTTGCCCTTTATGCAACTTAGCAAGTGAAATAGATGAACATCTTTTCTTTGAGTGCGATTACTCTAAGTTTGTTTGGCAGCACATGTTGCATTACTTATGCTACTCAAGAAAAGCAACCAGTTGGGAGGGGGAACTTCAATGGTGTATTCAACATTTTAGAGGTAGCAACAGTAGTACCACGATAAAGGTTACATTTAATTCCACTGTCTACTATTTATGGCCGGAGAGGAACAACATGATATATGAGCAGCAATACACCACTGGCATCAAACTAGTTAGACGAATCTACAAAGACATGTGCGTCTTAAATTCAGTGCTGAAGAGCTCAAGGTAAAAGATATTGCAATTAATAGACAAATGATTGGGAGATGGAACCTGGATGCTTTGTATAGTTTGCATGTTCCAATCAAATGTTCCTGGAAGAAGCCACCTGTTGGTTGGTTTAAACTAAACTCAAATGGATTATTGCGAGGGGTCAAGGGTGGCTTTGGAGCCGTTATTAGGAATGAATCAGGTGATGTAATTGCAGCTTGTGCAGGTTCTGTCTCAGCTCAAACAGTGATTAAGCACGAGTTGCAAGGTGTAGAGGCTGGACTAAAACTTGCTAGAATGCATCAGACACTGAAGTTGGACATCTCTACAGACTCTAGCTCAATGTTTGAGTACTTGACTAAGGATATGAATGCTGCATGGGAGTCACGTCACATTATCAGAAGGATTAAGTGTGAGCTAGGTATGCTCGAGGATTACAAGATAAGTCACGACTACAGGGAGACCAACAAAGTTGCTGATAAGTTGGCTAGACTGCTTCCAAACACAGATTTTGTGAAAATTATCCTTAGTTCTTTTGTGAAAGATGTTAAAAAGATTGTACATGAAGACAACATAGGTAAAATATATCTAAGAATGTAATCATGGGCTTTTTATTTTTTAAGGTTTGGGATCCTAAACAACCCTTGCTCAATTTCCAAAAAAATAAAATAAATAATAATCAGAAAAAGGAGGAAACACTTTCCTCGTGATCAGTTTTATAGAAGGCAACGACTGTTTCACACCACCTAAAGTACTGTCTCACACCACCATATCAACTTTTTCTCTCTCACACCACCTACTTTATTTCCACACCACCAATAAAAACTCAAAATTAAAAAAAAAATTTCTCTCTCCTCCCCTTTCTTCATCTTCTTTTCTTCCCTTCTCCTCCTTCACTCTCTTCTCCATTAGACACTACCATCACCCTGCCATTATCACCACCACCCCACCACCTCCATTTCTCTCCCTCCCACCACCCCCACCTTTTCTCCATCATGCCCACTACCACGCCGCCACCTCTCTCACCCTATTTTTCTATGAAAATTGAGTATTATCTCTGAGTTTGGTTCAATTTATATGCTTGATCAAGACCGATTCTCAAGCTTATCAAAACACAAACATTGTAGTACTTTGAGTTATCTAATAAACACAATTTGAATCACTTGAAAATGTTGTGAAATGAGAAAGTTATGGTCATTTTACTAAACTCGCGCAAATCCATCTCGCAATGAAATCGGGGTAGTGTCCCTGACTTTCGGCCAATTTATATGCTCGATCGAGACTGATTCTCAAGCTCATCAAACACAATAATTGTAGTACTCTGATTTTTCTAATAAACACAATTTAAATCACTTGAAAATATTTTGAAATGAGCAAGTTATGATAATTTTACTAAAGTCGCGCAAATCTATTTTGCAATGAAAACGGGATAGTGTCCTTGATTTTCGGCCAACTTATATGCTCGACCGTGACTGATTCTCAAGCTCATCAAATACAAGAAAATAGTAGTAATCTGAGTTATCTAATAAACACAATTTGAATCATTTGAAAATGTTTTGAAATGAGAAAGTTATGGCCATTTCACTAAAGCCACGCAAATCTGTTCGAAAAAAGGAAGTTTGTCTTCACCTATTTGCATTGGGCAATGCGAGGATTAGTCTCAACTTTGCTCAGACCTATATGAATTTGAGACTTTAATTCACATAGGTATGGGCAAATTTGAGACTAATCCTCGCATTGCCCATTGCGAATGGGTGAAAATAGATTTTTTTTCGAGGACAGATTTGCGTGACTTTAGTAAAATGGTCATAACTTTCTCATTTCAAATCATTTTCAAGTGATTCAAATTCAGTTTATTAGATAACTCAGAGTACTACAATTTTTGGGTTTTGATGAGCTTGAGAATTGGTCTCGATCGAGCATATAAGTTGGCCAAAAGTTAGGGACACTACCCCATTTTCATTGCGAGATAGATTTGCGCGAGTTTAGTAAAATGACATAACTTGCACATTTCAAATCATTTTCAAGTGATTCAAATTGTATTTATTAGACAACTCAAAGTACTACAACTTTCATGCTTTGATGAGCTTGAGAATTAGTCTCAATTGTGGGTTTAAATTGGTTGAAAGTTACCTTATTTTTATGTTACTATTTTTTTCAAAAACAGTTTTTTGGGTGGTGTGGGTTAGTAGGAAAAAAAAGTACATGGTGGTGTCAGAGAGTACATATGGTGGTGTGGTGTAGTCGATGCCTTTAGAGAAAGCTAGAATGAAAAACAGTGATGAGAATTGAAACCGTCTCCACGGATTCCATTTCTGAACGGGGACCAGGAACATGGATTCCTGTGAGAGATGAGAAAACTAGTCACTGGCATAATTGATTTCTTATTGTTAAATAGACAACCAAAAAGTGGAAATTGCTTGACATGGAACTTGGATTCCATTTTCCACAAAAAATGGGCTATCAAACAAATGCTAATAAGAGAAAACAATTGAAAAGATAAGGGAGACTAAAAAACAAAAAAGATGAGGTGATGTAGTATTTGAGGTTGCAGGTTTTATGTTTTCTCTCAAAATTGTAAAATTACTTTTGTTACTGATAGAATAAAAGATAGTTCTTACCGACACTTACGCGCTATTAGATTTCATTCAAAAGTGCATAGCAACTTAACAAAAGATGTCGTAGAGAATATCCTAAAACGAGGTTCACCATGGAATCAATCAATTCAAGAATTAAACACTTACGAATGAAAAAATTATAGTTTTCAATTGTCCTCTTTAAGGTTCAAGGATTTTTGGGTTTAGAAATTTTTTCTATTTCAGTTATCTTCTTCAAACTTACGGTTTTCGATTTTATCATTCTTGGATAAAAAACATACAAAGGGACATTTACTAACGTCCAAGTTTTAAAGAGAAATATGATTCATTTCGTGGAAACCACAGTAACAACTAACTAGTCCAGTATATAAGACAACCACTACACCAAAAGGCTAGTTTAGCTACGCCGAGCTGGCCACGGTTCTAAACCGTTGGTTGATTTGCCACGGCCAAAAACCGTAGCTATAAGTACCAACGGCTTAAAATCGTGGGTAAAAAAAACCTGGCCACGGCTTAAAACCGTTGGTATATTTGGCACGGCTAAAAACCGTGGCTATTAGTAGCAACGGCTCCAAACCGTGGGTATTATTCGCAACGGCTCAAAACCGTTGCAACAAAAAAATTTAGCAACGGTTCTAAACCGTGTCTAGGTCTAGCAACGGCTCAAAACCGTTGCAAAAAAAAATTTAGCAACGGTTCTAAACCGTGGCTAGCTCTAGCAACGGCTCAAAACCGTGGCTACATGAAAAGCTGAAAAAAAAATTGGGCGGGCTATTTTGGCGCTCGACCTTCCCTCCACTCGACTTCCATCGACAAAAACCTTCCCTCCCCTCCACAAACCTGCTCCCTCCACTCGACATCGACATCGTCTCCTTCCCTGCTCCCTCCCTCAACTCGACTTCCCTGCTCCTTCTCCTTCCCTGCTCCCTCCCTCGACTTCCCTCCTCCCCTCCTTCCCTGCTCCCTCGACTTCCCTGCTCCTCCCTCGACTTCCCTCCTCCCCTCCTTCCCTGGTCTTCCCTCCTTAGTACTCGGCATCTTCAAAATCGATCAGCCACTGCAACCGAACAGGTACTCTCTCTCTTTTATTTTTGATGAAATTAGGGTTCGATGATTGTTTTTTTATTTATGTCTGACCTAACTAGCATGAAACTTAAAAGGTGGAATCAATCTCCTTTTGGCAATATTCTTATTCTTATCAAAAATGCCAAAAAATAAAATTGTTTATATGTCTCATTGATAATGAAGCTGGCCTAAATAGCACAAGTTGATTTCTGATAGAGTTTAAAAGTAGTGTATACAATTGGGTTGAGTGGGGTTTCATTTGAAAGCTTTATGGAAAAACTAGATTTTATTGTGATGGAATTGAACCGGATAATCAAACTTTTAAGAGAATATCTTTGGCTTTCTATTCAGATGTTATGAATTGGGAGCTCTATTGGCCATATCAGTCCCTTTAGGATCCACTAGAAACAATAAGACCTTGCTGTTCTGTGGAGTTTGTGATGCCAGAACTGGTGGTCCTAGAAATGTTATTGGCATGCTGAGACTTTGCAGTGCTACATCTTGCTTAGTTTTGCACTGCGCCGAGCTTAACAAACTAATGATAAAAGATGTTTGAAGATATTGTTAATGGTGACTTAGTAATGGCATTAGGCGATTCTTTTAGTTTTCCATGTGTTTGGTTATGTTGGCCTATCCTTGGATGGTATTTTCCATCTGATTTCGAACTTTAATAAAGTCTCATTATCTCTTATTAATGGGGTTTGGTGATACTAAATGGTCTACTGCAACTACATCTCTTAAGATCATCTCCAATCGATATGAGATTCATAAAAGAATGCCTTAAAAGAATGTAATTGATGTAGTTTTGGTTGATAAATGAACTTGACCCATTTCTTTTTATGGCAATGTATACTAACTAGTTCAATTTTAGGTGCTTTTTGAGAAAGTAAGTTATCTTATGATGTTAAATGGGTTTGCACAAAAAACTTAGGGTTTTGAAAATGAGGGTATAATTTTATAAGGTTGCATGTTAGGTTAATTTATTTTGCTTGCAAGATATCATATATTTTTTGCTTATTTATATTTATTTTTGAAGGAGTACCATGGAGGGACAAATTCCTACTAAGTTAGAACCTGACATTTCACTGAATAAGTAAAAAATGAGAGAGGGGACAGAGGGTGAAGATATTCAAAACCCATACAAAAATGAAGAAGAGGGTGAGGGAAGCATACAACAAAAATTGGTGGGGAATGGGGTGAAGACATAATAGTGACATTTTTGTTTTCAACAATTCAATCTTGTATTTTGGGAAACATGGAAGATTTTTCTATGTCATCATATTAATAAGAAATTATAAAATTTTGGCATTATAAGGCAAAGTCTTACTAGGGCAACTATTTTAGTTACTCCAAAGGATCTATTAAGAATAACAAAGCAACTAAATTTTTCAATGCATTTGTAGCATTTAGAAATAGTGAAGGCATAGGTGGGGATCCAAAGTTTGAGTTCAATACAAGCATATCATTTGATTCTATCGTTTTTATTTTAATGGATACAAGATTTTTATCAATCTGATTCATAATTTGTTCTGGAGGGTTCAAATACATGACTAGTAATATCATCTACCAAAAGTTACAAGGAAGCTTTAATGGATAATTTTAACTTGTAATGTGCATTTTAAAACAAAATGTTTATATGTATGTTGGTCCACAAATTCTGTTTTGTCGATGCTAATGATAATGTTGCTTTATTGTCTATCTTCCAGCTACAACAGGAACAAACAAGGCTGCCTCCAGTGGCAATACTTTGAACACGAGGAAGCTTGATAAAGAAACAGAAGTTCTTGCTCGTGAGTACTCAACTCTTTGGATTTTGTGGTTTCTTACAGTTTAATTGTATCATCATTAGATTGCCTCTAGCTTCGACCAAGCTATAAGGAAATGCAAGATGCCATTCCTATTTTCTCTCAATTTTATTTTGTTTTTGGTCATCAGTGTAGTAATCATAATTTACTGGGTTATGAACGAGTTTCCATAGATATAATCAAAAGAATGAATATAAATAAATAAATAAAAAAAGATGACTAGTACAAGAATGAAATTAAACAACATCGTGATTCATTCCCAAAGCCTAACCACAGCTGGTCTCAACATTTAATTAGGACAGCCATAGGAGGTTCCATCGTTAAGAGTACAATTTGCTTCTTTTAGCTTCTTTGGACACATTATCTCATTGGCAACAAACCAATCTAAGTTATAGAGTTGATTTTTGGTGATTTAGCTATTGAGAACTTAAAATGTTGGGGTGAGCTTGTTTTTAATGAGATCAGTTACTTGTGAATGTGTTAGGCTTCAGCCTCCTATCAAGTTTACCTATTCAAGGAGGAAGTATAAAACAGACAAGTGAAGTTGGCAAGTTTATATGCTGTTAGCAGTTCTGTTAGGTGCTCTGTTAACTCAGAGTGCTCTGTTATACTTACTGTTAGTCACTGTTAGTGTTAGTTCTGTTGCTAGCAAGGGAAATAGCATTCATTCATTTCTGTAATAACTGAGTACAATTGAGCTTTGCTTATTGAGGAGAGTGGCAATCTCGAATACTGCCTTTACATTTCAATCCTTCCATTGTAATTTTTACAGAAGCATTCAATACAAATAATCAAGTTTGCAGAATCAGTCTTCATTGATTTGTTCAACTTTCTTTGGTTGTTCTTGCCTTGAATGTGTCTTGCCAGGTTACAAAACATCCAGAAATTCATCCACTCTGACCTTGGTACTGAGAGTGCACTGCTTGATTCTCCAATTCTGCAGAAACTTCATCACAAAAAGGTCAGTTCATAACAGAATGTAATTAGCTAGGTTTGTACTCATCAGGAGATGTGGTTGAGGTATTCTCCTTACTCGTTTTGTCTTGGTTTCCTTCAATGACCTCTGAAATGCTAAGGATGATCTTGAAAATGGTTTGGTTCAAGCTTATCCGAAATCCAAACTCATATGCAAGTTTGCTTGGTTTTAGTTGGGCCCTGGCTTCTTGCAGGTAATTCCGATTCTTGGACTCAATTTTATTGATCAAAATACACATGAAAACAATCTCTCTGGTTTTAACCAACTGTATGTATTTCATATGTAGGTGGGGTATCACGAATCCACAAATCATACAGAATTCGGTGACAATTTTGTCGAAAGCCGGACTTGGAATGGCTATGTTCAGCCTAGGTAACAATTCAGTAAACTCATGTAGTCTTCTTGTGTTTACGATATGCAAATTCAGTAGAAAAAAGAATTGACTTCGAAGTTGTTAAATTCAGGTCTGTTTATGGCTTTGCAACCAAAGATCATTGCATGTGGAAACACTTTAGCAGCATATGGGATGTTTATGAGGTTTGTAGCTGGGCCTGCTGTAATGGCAGCTGCTTCTGTTGGAGTTGGACTTAGAGGCCAAATACTAAAAGTCTCCATTGTTCAAGTGAGTCTTTACTTTGACAAACATCAACTCCATTTGATGTTAAACTTGTTTCTTGTATTGAATACTAAACTTGTTTCTGATTATTCAGGCTGCTCTACAACAAGGAATAGTTCCTTTTGTATCTGCAAGGGAGTATAACCTACACCCAGACGTATTAAGCACCGCGTAAGTCTCATATATTCATGTTTATTTTGTTTATCAGCATCCGTTTATATTGTGAATTCTTTATGTATCTATATTGACTTGCAGAGTGATATTTGGAATGATTGTGTCACTGCCCATCACCATGCTATATTATGCTTTCCTGGGTTTCCTATACAATCTGTAAGAAGATGAAAAGGCGCAACTACTGCAATTTCAATGCCATTGAAGAACAATACCAGATCCACTGAATAAGCAGAACATTTGAAGAGAAAAATTACATTTGTTGAAGTATGGCAAAGGACAATGGCAGCTGAAATGGCATCAGCGCAAGTGGTTCGATGATTTGGCCAGTGGGTACTCTGCAGTGAAACAGAGCGCCCAGCAGCAAGCTCGCATCAGTGCGTCCCTCGCAGAGCAGCAGTTCATCCCTCGCAGAGCAGCAGTTCATCCCTCGCAGCAGCAGCAGTGATTCCCTCGCAGCAGCAGCAGCAGTGCGTACCTCGCATCATCAGCAGATCGTCCCTTGCAGTAAGTCCCAAAATCTGCTATTGTTTACTTTTTTTTTGCAGTTATATTTAGTTTTTTCACTGTAATAAAGGTTTTTAAATTGTTTCTAATGTTTTGCAAAGATTTTCAGTAACTAAACGCCAAAGAAAGAGTGGTTTTCTGTCCTCGTACGCCCTTGGTCAGATCTTGCACACCCAATAGTGTTATTTTCACATATTATCTCGGCCTCTAGGATATTTCCTTGAGGAGATCTTGCAGTGCTACACTTATCATTATAGTGCACATGCGTTCATTCATTCCTTACGAGGACTGTTTCTCTTGGGTTTGTCTCAAGTTCTTAATTATATTCCCAAACCCAAATTTACCAAGTACAAACAATTGAGTTGCATTTATGTTGAAATGCCTCTTCATAGAATGCATGTCACAATAAAACTCATCATTATAGAAGGCCTGATGTTCGAATTCTTTTATGTTCTGTTCATTTTACTCCCTTTTGCAAATCATGAAACCATTCTAATGGCTTTATTTGTTTCCTATTTGCTTCTGAAATACTTTATTTCCTCATTTTAAGAATCCGAGAAAAGAAGGAATCTGTGACAGTGTTGTTGTGCGGTACAAGTGGGTGCGGCAAGTCTACATTGTCAGATGGTATTGGTATTATAACACCAGATCTTGCAGCAGCAGTAGCAAATAAGTTAGAATTGACTACACACCCACCTTGTGCCTATCAAATCAGATATGCTGGCTGTAAGGGAGTCATAGGTTTATTGGCTGAGAAGAGAAAAGGTTGCCTCGTAATGTTACTCATAAGGTACACTTCTAACCCAATTCGGTGCTTCCTGCTACTTTATGTTAATTTTTGTCTTTGGCAAAGGTTTGGATGAAAAGAGTGTATTTTACTCAAAAAAGAAAGGGGAATTCTAAATGTCGAGGAAACGGGCGAGGGAAGGGACGTGGCGGGGTGGGGACCGTCCACCTCGCTCGGGATGCGTGCACCAAAAATGTCAGCACGCATCCCGAGCGGGGTGGACGGTCCCCACCCCGCCACGTCCCTCCCCTCACCCGTTTCCTCGCTGTGTAGAATCACTCAAAAAGAAAATATCCACGTAGAAGAATGTAGGACATAGTCCAAAAGTCCTCATATAGTGTTGTTGGAAATTTAGACATCAACTGTAATTCCTTTCTTCGAAAGCTTTTATTTATTTTGTTGAGAGGATGTATCTCTGTGGTTGATTTCCTTGATGCAATTAGAGGTATCAGCTGGAATTGCTCAAAATATTGATTCTGGTCCATGGTATCAATAGTTTATTTAAGATATTTATCCATGGTTTCTAAAGCACGGTGCTTTAGAATGCTTGATTTGGGAGCCTATTCAGTTTTTATTTCACATTCAGGCTATAGGATACTGGAAAAGACAGAAATGGCAATAGAAATCGTTTTAGCATTCACAAATAGGAAAATGTACTAAAGTGCTCTGCAGTAAAACAACTTGAAATTAAAGTTTTAGATCAATACATCCAAAACACTAAATTCCATCAATATTGTTAGACACTTGAATTGCTGATTTGCTATATATAACATACTTTCTCCAGTGTTCATTGCTATGCTCGAGCAGTAGCTGCAATAGTATTGTCATTATCATCTGCTGGATTATTTTCCTTTTGATTCTACATTATGTTACATTCTGTGTTTGTATCCCTTACCTTTGGTGTTGGAAAATAACCAATACTAGCTTAAGAATAAATTGAGTTTTAGGGAAGAATGAAATATTGGCTAGGTTCTGATTATATCTGCAAACTCAATAGAATAGTATAGTTAGTACTATATTTGCCAGATGCTCCTATCTTTCAAAACCGCCTGTTTTCAAGATAGCACAGATAAAAATGTCCATAATTTCTTCCTGGTCAGTCATGTTCTCTTTGAATGCCTGGAGGATTTAATACATTGCAAAAAAATGATTATCTGGTTAAGTATGATTTAGTTCTATGATGAAAAAACCTCTAGATTGAATTCACTTTAGTTCTATTTGTACACATTGACAACTCCAACATGTTCCCATATTGGTCATACATATTACTTCACTGAAATTTTACTGTTTTTTGCATCTTCAACACCTTTTTTTTTCCGTTGTTTGCGATTGTTCATCTGCTTTAGCTTCAATGCGGTTTCGTTATTCAGTTCATGTAGGTCTTTGAACTTGATAGAGTTGATATATTGAGATGGGTTTTTGGTTTACCTTTTTATATTCTATTTTCATGATTTTTACACTCTGTGGGATTTGGCACTTGTAATGAATTAAACAGGTGATCCTTGTTTCTTTTTCAGCTCAAGTGGTTGTTTCATACTGGGGAGATGGTGTTCTCATTGATTGGAAGCTGGGAAGGTTGTCTGATTACCAAGATTCAGAAAATGGTAAATTTTCCAAAGAGCTGCCAGTGTTTTCATCATTTTCATCATCAGCTTTGGTTTATTAGCAATCTTTATAGGTCATGTTTGTCTGTCATTGAGTACTGACTAATTTTTATACTGCAGGGCTCTGAAGGTCTGAGCCAGTACGGGCAGCAGTATGTTGGACAGGAGAATGCACATACATTGCTTGTTTCTGGGGTGCAAAGTGTGTCGTTGTATCAACCATCACCGGTGCCATATACAAGCAACTACCAGGTGCTGCATTCTCATCATTTTCAGTATATTGAACAAGCAACTACCGAAAGAAATGGGGCCTGTTCCTAAGGGCATCAATGTATTTTCTTACATTATAACTAGGTGGATTTGTATTGTTGGAAAAAACATAGAGAAATTCTTTTGTTTTAGATGCGAGCGAAACATGATATAACAAGGTTCCATTTGTTCAGGTTAATCCTGTTATTGTACATTAGTGCTATTTGTTTACATGTTTTTGTTTGGCGTCAAAACTTGACAAGTTCCTTTTTACGGTTGATTTTGTATTTATCTAACATATAGTTTGTGGAATCTTATTCCTGCCGGAGGCATGACACAAACCATAGTAAGGACTGATTTTGCAGGTGCCACGGCTGTGATTTTGCTGCAGCAGCAAAAAAAAAATATAAATTTTTTTTTCGATTATATTAATTTGCAACGGTTTCAAACCGTTGCAACAAAACAAATTTTTTTTTTTTTTTTGAATTTTGTTTTAACTGCCAACGGCTTACAACCATGGTTGCAGTTTGCCACGGCTAGGAACCGTGGGCGTTCTTCATCAGTTGCTACGGCTTAAAACCGTGGCCATGAATTGACACGGCTAAAAACCGTTGCTATCACGTTTGCCACGGTTTATTTCTCACTGTTTAGCCACGGCTTAAAACCGTGGCCATGGTTAGCCACGGCTTAAAACCGTTGCTACCTTGTTAGACACGGTTTAAAACCGTTGCTATTATCCATACTTTATCACGGCGTAAAACCGTGGCTATTTTTGCCACGGCTAAAAATCGTTGCTATTGTTATTGCAACGGTTTAGAACCGTGGCTAAATGCTGAAAATCACCACCCCTATTCAAGCATAAAACCGTTGCTACAATGTTTAGCAACGGTTTATAGCCGTTACAAAGAATTTCACGACGCCTCTGTAGCCCACGGCTCTTAGCCGTGGCAATGGGTTACGCCCACGGTATAGAACCGTTGCTAATGGGGGTTTTTGGTGTAGTGAACCACCCTACTCGACATTCCTAATTCTAGAACTGCAAACAAATCGTGCCCTGTCTCTCATTCTGTTATAACAAAATTTTGTTCACTTCATGTATCAATTGATTCTTAGGAAGAGGCCGTCGCCCACTAGAAAGGCGTGGAAGAGCTTTACCTCCGTTGTAAAGAAGAAACTAAACAGATGCAACAAGCCTAACCTGATCAAGAAAGCCATCGATCACCATAAACTCGCCAAGTAATGCATACCAATCAAGAAAATTGCCAAAAGTTTACGGCTCCGCTTAAGGCTCGCTTGGTATACGGTAAAAGAATGCATGTGCAAAAGTTTACGGCGGTTACATAAACTTGGGTGCTCGGTTGACTTTGCATAAAGCAGTTATTGGAATTTGAATGCAGGACCTCTACACCTTCTAATTATAAAACTCTGCAAAACTTTACGGGACAAAATCTCCCGATTACTTTGCAAAACTCTCATCGCCTCCTCTTACTTGAATTCTACTCCCAACTCCTTAAAAACACCTCAACCATCACCACCACAACCACTGCCATTGCCACCACCATAGCCACTGCCACCACCTCAACCAACCATAACATAACCGCCTTTACCATAACCATTGTCGCCACCACCACAACTACCATAACATAACCACCATCACTACAACCAACACCATCACTACTATCACCGTTGCGATCACCATAGCCACCAAAACCATCCACCCACCATTATATCCACCGAACCACCACAACCACCACCATTTCAACAACCACTGTCATTGCCACCACCACCAACGCCCAAATTTGCAGTCACCATCACCACAATCACTTTTTCGAATTGTCTTTGATTTTCTTTAATTACTACCAAGCACTTGTAAAGTAATGCATTTGCATTAATTTGTAAAATGCATTATTTTACAGTGTACCAAGCAAAAATGCGGAGAATGTCTACTCTTCTATGTGTTTGACAACATAACTATCGTCTTCAGCAAAACAACCCAACTGTTTATGATCTCTTCGACAAGTAGTTGGCTAGAACATGCGGCCTAAGATGTGATGAATTTTCATTGCATCTTCGTGTTGCTGGAGGAGTCTTTCCATGCAAGTAGTGCCTTTTTGCAGCTCCCTGTAGTGTTAAAAAGTACCTAAACGAGCTTGATGACTAACCTCAATTTTCTCATGGCTTGTATCTAGTGTTAAAACATACCTAAAAGGAGTTTGATGATTTAATCTTTCCTTATGATCCTAGATCATGTAGTAGCAATGACGAGAAAAGAGAATATGAAAAACGGGAAGGGAAGCTTGATTCTGCAAAGAGCAAAAAGAGAAGTAGACGAGGGACTCAATGGGAAGATAAGAAAATTTTAAATTTTCATTAACTAACA
Source organism: Berberis vulgaris (assembly GCA_963556465.1). NCBI lineage: Eukaryota > Viridiplantae > Streptophyta > Magnoliopsida > Ranunculales > Berberidaceae > Berberis > Berberis vulgaris. The sequence goes on along the minus strand of OY747133.1, from coordinate 43,065,929 downwards.
ACAAATACAAAATACAAAGAGAAATTTTTGCGTCATGGATGAAAAGAAACTAATAATACTCAACCTACATAATACTCACATAATCAGGCCCCCATTCTTAAAAGAACTCATCCTCAAGTTCTGAGTGTTAATGGCCTACATCATTCCAAGAGCATACTTTTTTTTGGGTCCAAGAGCATACTTAGTCAGCCATGCTCCCTGATATTCCTTCCATTTCCCGAGGCACCCAACACCCTTCAGTCTGGCTCCAACATGAGGTGTAGCAAAAGTGAATTACCTTTAAAAAGATCCTCACCCACTGCACCAAATTGACATTGGTGTGTCCAACATCTGGTCTCCTGTAAGTCTGATTTGCAAAACAAATGTTGGATTGCCAAAAACCACTTTTTTTGTGGCCAAAGGCACTCCGATGCTTAAGTCAGTAACTCTGTTGGAAACAAAGATTAATCTAGACAGAACTCAGTTAAAGATTACATACCTTTGTCGAATATTCCCTTTACCTTATCTAGTGGTTGTTATTAATTATTCGTCTGACTTAAGCATGTGAGGCGCAACGAGAAGTGACATTCTCTGTAATAGTCTCCTCCTTTATGAAGATACGTCATTGGGGGGCGTAACTCCCTTGATGACTTTTTCTCTGTAATGTTCCTCATCTTTAAAGGAGAACTCTATTGGGCCTAGATTTGAGCCTCGATCACGATTTATTCCCATAGGCCCTATTTGGGCTTTTATGACTGGATTCGCCATTTTTGGGCACTATGAAGTGATCTGGTCTTGAAATATTTAATCTTTGTGATGGACGATCTTTTCCACTTGTATGGCTGTGATGACAGTCTTATTTGATGTATCATCAACTACTCCCCTCTTAGTTAGTGACGTGGCCACTAACTTGATGACAGTTGGACTTTCAATTTCATTATTGTATTGCATTTAATGTTGTTAGCAGCTTTTGGTGAGGTTGGTAGCCTTCCTTCTCGTTCATCCTTTCGTTTCTGCGTGTATTTTGGAATTTCGTGCAACCATCATATCTCGCACGCCATCCTATGAGCACTCTCTTTGTTTCTCGGCTCTATAATAGGGGACGTGATAGATTTGTTTATATTTTTACACTATCTTTGAAATTAGGGTTTATTCTTCTTCCTTCTTCTTCGTTCTCCTCGTTCTTTCATTCCTTTTCAATGTCTATCAACAATATACTAGATGGAAAGGCGCTTAGTGTTTGTGAGGCGTTCTTTTCACCCAAGAAGGCTTCGCAGGCGACGTTAAATAGTCCTTGTCGTCCAAGCATTGGTTATATTGCACTTGACCCGTGTATGTTCCAGTCTGGCGTTCAATTTTCAGTCCAAGAGATATTTTGGGACTATTTAGATTTTTTGGGCATTCCTTCTGCTCAAATGGATCCTAATGGCTGGAGGGTGATGGTTTCTACTTATGTGAGAGTTGTTCTTGCTGGCATTTCCTTGACTGTTAGGGTTCTGCAATCGGTGGTTGGTCTTGTGGTGACCAAGAATATTTGTTTCCTCCACTTTCCTGTCTGTTTTGGGAAACTTAACAATGGCATCATGGACTGGTCGAGGTTTTGGTTTTATGCTTCTGGCAATTTCGGTCATTTCAACCTGCGAGGTCATCAGTTTATGCGGTCGTTCCGAGTCCCTAACAAATCGAAGGATCTGCAATTGTCTATGGAAGAACAAATGCCTGTGGTTGCTATGGAGTCGTTCCTTGTTGAGGACGTTGTAGAATCTATGGAAGGATCTGCAATTGTCTATGGAAGCAACACACTTTTGCAATCTAGACTGCCAAGCTACAACTCCCCCTACAAAAGTGAAAACATAACCTGAAGTCGACCTCTTCTTGTCTAAATCACCTGCAAAGTCTGCATCTGTGTACCCTTCTAACACAGCTCCTGAATTACCAAAGCTTAAACAAAACTTTGAAGTGCCTTTCAAATATCTCATAATCCATTTAACTGCAGCCCAATGTTCTTTTCCTGGATTTTCTGAATACCTACTCACAACACTGACTGCTTGAGCAATATCTGGTCTTGTACAAACCATAACATACATCAAACACCTTACAGCAGAGGAGTATGGAATACCTGACATATACTTCTTTTCTTCATCAGTACGAGGAGATAACTTGGCACTTAACTTGAAGTGATTAGCAAGTGGAGTACTCACGGGCTTAACATCATTCATGTTGAACCTTTCAAATACTTTTTCAACACACTTTTCATGTGACAACCACAACTTCTTAATTTTTCTGTCACGTGTAATCTTCATCCCTAGGATGTGTTGAGCTGGCCCCAAGTTTTTCATATCAAAAGAGCTAAACAATTTTTTTTCAACCTGCCAATCATATCAACATATTTTCCAACAATTAGCATATCATCAACATAAATCAAGAGAATAATGAAGCTATCAGACGAAAAATATCTGGCATAAACACAATGGTCTAGAAGTGTTCTCTTGTAGCCATGCCCTACCATAAAGAAGTCAAACTTTTTATACCACTGTCTCGGAGCCTGTTTCAATTCATAAAGGCTTTTCTTCAATCTGCAAACCATATGTTCTTTCCCTTTCACTTCAAAACCCTCTGGTTGTGTCATGTAAATTTCTTCATGCAAATCCCCATGAAGAAATGCAATTTTAATATCTAACTGCTCAATCTCAAGATCCATGCTAGCTGCAAGACTTAACACCACTATAATGGATGTCATTTTCACCACGGGTGAGAATATCTCATCAAAATTTATCTCCTTCTTTTGCGCAAAGCCTTTTACCACTAACTGAGCTTTGTGCTTCACATTCTTTCCATCACCATCATTTTTCAATTTCTACACCCTTTTGTTTTTCAAAGGTTTTCTACTTTTTGGAATCTCAACTAAATCATAAGTACCATTCTTATGCAAGGAACTCATGTCTTCTTGCATAGCTTTCATCCAACTATCTTTATCTTTATGATCTAGTACTTTTTGAAAATTTTGTGGTTCACCTTCTTCTATAAGGAAAACATACTCATCATTGGGACACCTCTTTGAAGGTTGGCGCTATCTGGTAGACCTTCTTAATTAAGACTCTACTATTTCTTGCTGAAGGGGTTGCTCTTCATGTGCAGTCTCATCTGTTTCTACATGATCATTATTAACAACTTCATTTTCTGGCATATGGTCACTAACTATATCATCTGGCATCTCTCCCCCATTTTCAACATGCGACAAAGGAGGAAGAAATGGTGTAAGATCTGCTACCTCATTATTTATCTGCTTGGGCTTTTCAATTTTCTCAAAATCTGCAATGGTATGATCTTCATAAAATACCACATCTCTCTACTTCTAATAATTTTTTTATTCTCAGGATCCCATAATCTGTAGCCAAACTACTCATCTCCATAACCAATGAAAATACATGGAGATGTCTTCTCATCAAGCTTTAATCTCTTCTCATTTGGTATATGAACAAATGTTTTACAGCCAAATACCTTCATATGAGAGTATGAACTATTTTTCCCTCTCCACACTCTTTCTTGAATGTCACCATCTAAAGGAAATGAATGAAACCTGTTGATGAGATAACAAGCTGTACTAGCAGCTTCAGACCAGAACTCTTTTGGCAATTTAGCCATGCGAAACATGCATCTCACATTTTCTACAATAGTCCGGTTCATTATTTCTGCTACCCCATTATGCTGTGGAGTGCCAGAAACTGTCTTTTCATGCCATATACCAAGCTTACTACAATAAGCTTTAAATTCTTTTGATGTGTACTCGCCACCATTATCACTGCGAAGAGACTTCAAAACTCTACCTGTTTCTCTTTCAACCTTGGCATGAAACTATTGGAATAGCTGAAAAACCTGGTCCTTAGATCTGAGAAAATATATCCACACCTTTCTTGATGCATCATCAATAAATGTCAAGAAATATCTACTACCACCAAGGGAATCTACTTCAATGGGACCACAAACATCAGTGTAAATCAAATCTAACAAACCATATTTTTTTTTTGATGATCTACGAAATGCAACTCTATGATGTTTACCAAATAAACAATAATCACAGAGATTAAGAGGAATACCTTTCAAGGAGGGAATTAATTTCTTCTTTTCTAAGAGTTGCATACCTTTCTCACTCATGTGTGCAAGTCGCCTATGCCATAAGTTTGTAGAAAAACCATCTTCAACTGCATTCAAATCAGTCTTACACAATTTCACCTGAGTCTTGTATAGTGTGCAACACGCCTTACCCTTTGTCACAACAAGTGCACCTTTGGTAAGCTTCCATGCACCATTACCAAAATAATTAATATACCCTTGTTTATCCAAAACAAGTCCAGAAATCAAGTTCAGACGAAGATCAGGAACATGACGTACATCTTTCAAAGTCAACGAGCACCCCGTATTAGTCTGGACACACACATCACCTATTCCCACTATTTTAGAGTTGCTAGCGTTTCCCATTTTCACACTGCCAAAATCTCCTGCTCTATAAGTAGTGAAATAGTCTTTCCTTGGAGTTGCATGATAAGATGCACCAATGTCAATAATCCATTCACTTCCTTCATTTGTAACATACAAACATTCACCTTCGCTATACAAAAAATCCACGGGTTCATCAGTAACAGCAACTGTAGCTTCTTTACTATCATCATTCTTTACTTTTCGCTCTTTCAAATCTCTTTTGTAACTATAACATGTTTTCTGAAATGGCATGGTTTACCACAATAATGACACTTAAAACTTCTATCTCTTGACTTTGATCTCCCTCTTGACTTATCACGGTTCTTATCATAACCATGATATTTCTTATATTTTTCTCTCCCCCTGTTTTCAGTCACAAGTGCTTGGGATTGATCAGTACTGGCAGACTTTCTTCTAGTCTCTTCATTATATAAACTACCGGTAACCAACTCCATAAAATGAGACACCAAGATTTATGTGGAAAACCCTTAAATGTGAACGGAAAAACTACGGGGCAAATCCGAGAGAATTCACTAATCAAATAAAAAGAAGTACAATAACTTCTCAAGCTTTTTGCCCAAAGGTTGAGTAATACAAGGAGTAAATAACACAGGTTACCTCACAACGAATTAACCCAAAAGCTCCTTCAACTTCTTATACCAAATCAATTGACAAAACTAAGTCGATATCGCAGCCACGCGTCACACTTTGTTGCACAAAATCGTGCCCAAAGAATCAGACACAAAGTCACTGTCCATGCGCTCACAGCCGCACCAAAACACCAAAGAGAATACTATGTTCTCTGTTGCTTATTCACGCAGCAGCTTCTCTGAAAACACTATGAATAAAACTCTGTTTTATGCACCTATTTATACTTGTTTGCAGCCACCCAACACCGCCTCAAATAGAACTTTGTTTCTATTTAATTAACCAGTTGTCAACTCATTCCTTATTCAAAACAAAAACTCTATTTTTGTTTCTTATTGAAAACATTTTTCCTTGTTCAACCAAACTTGAAATTATGTTTGATTAATTACCAAAGTTGGATCCACCCTAATGGGGTGGACCTCAACATAGACATGTTGTTACTAATCAGTCCCAAATATATTTTCACCTTTCTACGAAGAAAATTAGACAAATATTCCATTAAAGATTAACTGAAAACAATTAAAAAAAACATAATTCTATTCCAACGTCTCGAGGGAGTGATGAATACTAAATAGCAATAACACCAACAAGACACTGACTAGAACTATAATAATCTCCTTGACAGTGACCAAACCAAGACTTCCAGTTGAAGTATCTAAGTTCGTCAAGTCCCAAATCCCCAAAGTTTCCTTCTTTTTATTTTTGTACACTGCTATAAGTGTTTGTAGTTGAAAACCAATGAAAATATTGAATTTTGATGGTTTCTTAAAATGGGTGAAGCTGAGTTTGGGAATATTCGAAACATCTACTTTCGAGGTGTAAATGTAGCCTATCATCTAACTGCAGGCTCTGGAGATGGATTGCTGCTCCTGAAGCAAAATAGCCGAGTCGTCGAATTATTTGGATGAAGAGCAGTGATGAGCCATTACGATGAAAAGTTGTTTTTCTAACATTAGAATTGGGAATAAACACTGCAAAAAGAATCCCAAAAGAACCTAGATTTTTCCACATCCCTCAACTCCATAACAGTACAGAACACTCATCGTATGACCACAAAAATTAAAGGGAAAGGAGAGAAAGGAAAAAGCACAGAACTTGAGGTTAAAAATGACTACACATTTTTTGAGAAAGTTTATATGATGTTTGACATCAACTCATCTCAATTTCAATTTCACTTTTTTTTTTCTCTTCTCCAGTGTATTTTTTTTAATTTATTTATTAATTTATTTTTATAAATTTCTTGTCTTTGGAAAAATGTCCTTTAAACCAACACCACCCCAGAGTTAAATTTTTCTTTAGTATTTTCTGTATTTTGATGAATCTGAGTTTGTTAGTTTGTTTCAGTCTTTCTTTCTAGTGAATAAAGAGGTTTATTTCTTTCTCATGGAAAGGCTTATCTTTCCTTCCACAGGTTATATCATGAAATGATAGTTACGAGATTAGAAAGAGATCTCAAACACGACATGTTTAAACACATTGAAATAAATAAAGGATAGTTTCCCTCATTGAATGTCGTTATTGGCAGAGGAAAGAAAAATATTTTCTCTCCATTCATGCTTTCCAAGCGAATTTTTTTTAATGATAAATAAATAAAAGACCAAATGAAGATCACACAACAAATTGTGTAATCTAAGACTGGTAACGGCGTTACCTGCCCCTTTATTATTCTACCAATATGGTCGTATTCAACCTCTCTCACTTTGTCCTAGAAGAATCTCTCTTTGAAGTTCTTCTTCATCAGCTGCATTTCCATACTTCTTCATAATTGTGTCTTTTGTCTTAGACTTCAATTTTTCCTTTATAACCTTGTAATTCTTAAATAGCAGCCCAGCTTGAGAGGAGCTGCCTGCATATGTATATCTTGACCCCTTCTCATAGGCTTCCTAAGCATGAATGTTAAATTGCTTGATCAGATGTTCTATATCGTGTTAAAGAATAGAAGTCTACCTATGTTACAGAATAAGAAAGCGTTACAAAATAACATATGTTAGGAAAGTCAGAATAGAATAGAAGTCTTAGGTTTCCTATCTCAACAAGGTTAGGTCAGAGTTAGCTTTATAAGCTTGTATTCAAACAATAATAACACAATAATATTTCAATACAATTCTTTACATGGTATCAGAGCGACTTTCTCTGGAATTAAGCTCTAGCCGCATAATGATGGAATCAAACCCTTTTCCTACCAAGAAACTCCTTTCCTCTCCTTATTCCCAGCAAACACAATTGGTGTGAGCTAACACAATCAACAACAACATCATCATCGTCACCGATCAGTTCATCATCAACGATTGGTAAAATCACCAATAAAAAATCGGTAAAATCATCAAAACCTCCACGTTCCCTGCAACAAGGATCAGTCCATCATCCTTGGTATCATCGTCATCACCAATCATCATCAACGATCATCATCATCGATCATCATCATCGATTAGAGATCATCATCCCTCATCACAGATATCTCCATTAACACCCAATTTCGACAGATATCTCCCTCATCAACAGAAATCCCGAAGAAAGAACTCATCATCACCATCAAACCATCATCAAACTCATCATCAACATCGAACCTGTTCGAACTCATCATCACCATCGAAACTGTTCGAATCACCATCAAACCTGTTCGAATCACCATCGAACCATCATCATGTCCTCTCGCTTTCTAAATCGACGAGAAAAGAAGAGAAAACAGGGAGGGGGCGAGACCTTTGAGATCAAAAGAGGGATGAAAAATTTTCTTTAGCAAATACAAGAAGAAGAAGGAGAAGATTGAAGAAGACCCTACTCTCTTCTTCCTCTCAAGCTCCTCTCCCCATCAACTGAAGAAAAAATAAGGACAAGCTACCCACAACTATTAGCACCTCAAGATTTAGTCAGTGCACCAATTGATTACAAAAAAAAAAACCACTATGGCCGACAATACAAGCAGTGGTTCTAATACCACCACATCACCATACAACAACTCCAAGGCTCACAATATTGGTAATGACCTTTCTATTATAGAGTTAACATGTAAAATATTCTCTCTCAAATCTCATGGCTCTCGCTCATCTTGGATCCTTAATAGTGGCGTCACTAATCATATAGTTCATAAGTTTCATTTACTCACATTTTCCAAACCCGTCCACAATCAAACCGTTGAGCTTCATGATGGTACACTTGTTGTTGTTACACACATTAGCACTATGACTTTCTCTTCTTTTTTTACCTTGCATGATGTTCTTTATGTTCCCCTTTTTAATCTCAATTTAATTTCCATTAGCAAACTCACAAAACATTCTTTTTTTGTCACCATTTTTCTCAACAATTCTTATCTGATACAGAACCTTCATTCGAGGAAGATGATTGGGACAACAATTCAGCTTGATGGTTTGTACTACCTAGTCGGCACCACCACTTGTCACATCACTCAAGACAACAACCCTGTGTTATGGCACAATCGCCTAGGTCACATTTCGGACAAAACTCTCTATCTTCTTTCTGTCTCTTTTCGTGATGCTAGTACTTGTGTTTCCAATAAATGCGTTATTTGTCCTTTGGCCAAACAAACTAGAAATAAATTTCTTTCATTCCATATTTCGAGTACTACTCATTTTTCCTTATTACATGTTGACATTTGGGGAGGATATCACGTCCTTCCCTTTCTGGAGCGCATTATTTTCTCACCATTATTGATGATTATACACGATGCACTTGGATTTATCTCATGAAACACAAGTCTGACACATGCACACTCTTAATTTCATTCATTAATTATGTTGAAAACCAATTTTCTTCCCAAATTCAAACCATTCGCAGTGATAATGGACTTGAATTGTTCCTCACTGATCATTATGCTTCAAAAGGCATTACCCGACAAACTTCTTGTGTCTCTATGCCCCAACAAAATGGGGTGGCGAAACGCAAACATAGACATCGTTTGAATGTCACTTGTGCTATTTTGTTTCAAACACATCTCCCTAAACATTTTTGGGGAGAAGCAATTCTCACCACTGCCTATCTCATTAATCGCACATCGTCTTCTGTTCTTAAAAGGTAAAACGCCTTTTGAACTTCTCTTTAACAAACAACCCAACTATTCTCACATTCGAGTCTTTGGTTATCTATGTTTCGCTTCCACACATGGCCAACGTCCTAGGAAATTTGATGCTCGTTCTAGTCAATGTGTCTTTCTTGGATACCCTCATGGGCAAAAAGGATACAAAGTCTATGATTTCACTCACAAAAAGATCATTGTTTCTCGTGACGTCATCTTTCATGAGGAGACTTTTCCTTATTTTTCTGACAAAATGCACAATCACCTCACTGACCGGGCCGACACACTTCCCCGACCGGTCGCTCATGCTCCACTTTTTGATCCTCCAACAGTGCCTTTCTCTGACCAGTTGGACCATTCCCACCTACCGGTCACCCAATCCGATGTCTCAGTTACCGACCTGGCGGAAACCTCGGTAACCCAAACCCAAACGATCGCCCCTGCCTCTATTCCACCCTTAGAAGACCCCTCTCTCCCACCTCGCACCTCCACTCGTGCCACCCGTGAACCATCTTATCTTCAACAATATCATCTTGATGCTCGGCCTTCCCGATCGTCTCACTCATCTGCTTCGAACGTTGGGCCTTCTACAAGTATTGTTTACCTCCTTTCTGATTTTCTTTCCTATGACCATTTATCCACTTCTCACAAGGCTTACACCACTTCCCTTTCTTTAGTCAAAGAACCCACCAGTTTTATGCAGGCTATGCAGGATCCAAAGTGGCGTCAAGCCATGAGAAGTGAGATTGATGCTCTAGAAACTAATAACACTTGGACTCTACAACCTCTTTCTCCTGGCAAGCATCCGGTTTGTTGTAAATGGGTCTATAAAATCAAACTTAATCCAGATGGTAATGTTGACATTACAAAATCCGTCTTGTGGCTAAAGGATACACTCAAGTTGAAGGTATTGATTACAAAGAGACATTTGCTCCTGTTGCTAATTTGATTGTTGTTGGTATTCTCTTTGCTCTTGCAGTCACACAAGGTTGGCATTTATGTCAATTTGATGTCAACAATGCTTTTTTTTATGGTGATTTTTTTGATGATGAGTGCATGAGTCTTCCTCATGGATTAGGCTGAAAGGGAGAAACTCGAGTATGCAAGTTGAACAAGTCCTTATATGGTCTCAAGCAAGCCTCGAGACAATGGTTCCTTAAGTTATCCTCTGCTCTCATATCAGTCGGCTATAATCAGTCTAAGGCTGATTACTCATTATTCGTCCGATCCAAGGGTAATAGCTTTACTGCAATTCTCGTATATGTTGATGATGTAATATTGGCAGGTAATGTTCTCCAATACATTGAAGAAACAAAGAAATATCAGACTGCAAAGTTCAAGCTCAAAGATTTAGGAAAATTGAAATATTTCCTTGGCATTGAAGTCGCGAGGTCATCCAAAGGGATTGCTTTATCTAAACGAAAATATGCACTTGAAATATTGGAGGACACAGTGTATCTTGGAGCAAAGCCTTCACATTATCCTATGGATCAAAACTTGATGCTCACACAGGATGATGGAGATTTACTACCAAATCCCGCAAGATACCGCAGACTTGTTGGAAGGTTGATATATTTAACGATTATGAGATCAGATTTGGTTTATTCAGTACATGTCCTAAGTCAATTTATGGACAAGCCCAGAATACCACATTTGGATGCTGCACACAAAGTCTTGAGGTGTATCAAGGCTTCACCAAGACAGAGTAATTTTTTCTCTTCCACCAGCTCATTACAGTTGAAAGCTTATTATGATACAGATTGGGCTAGATGTAGAGATACTAGGAGATCCATTACAGGTTATTGTGTCATGCTTGGCGATTCACCAATTTCTTGGAAAACTAAGAAACAAACTACAGTGGCAAGATCTACAGCTGAAGCAGAATATAGGGCCATGGCTTCTACATGCTGTGAGTTAACCTGGTTGAGGTACATTCTTAATGATTTGCACATTAATCATCCTCAGGAAACTCTCTTGTTTTGTGACAACAAGGTTGCACTCCATATTGCATCTAATCCAGTTTTTCATGAGCGAACGAAGCATATAGAGATTGATTGTCATTTGATTAAAGAAAATATATAAGAGGGTACTATTCAGACTGAGCATGTTGGAACACTACATCAACGGGCAGATTTGTTCACTAAAACTTTGAGCACTTATCAATTTGATAATCTTCTTAGCAAATTGGGTATTACAAACATATACTCCAACTTGAGGGGGAGATTTAAAGAATAAAAGTCTACCTATGTTACAGAATAGGAAAGTGTTACAAAATAGGATATGTTAGGAAAGTCAGAATAAAATAGAAGTCTTAGGTTTCCTATCTCATCAACAAGGTTAGGTAGGTTTCTTATCTCAATAAGGTTAGGTTAGAGTTAACTTTATAAGCATGTATTCAGACAATAATAACATAATAACATTTCAATACAATTCTTTACATATTGATTATCACCCTGGAGAAAAAACTTTAAGATATCAATATCAAGCACAAGGATGTGGTACTCATCTTATAACCAAAGCATAAAACATATGATAAATGAGCTTCTCAAGGGACTCACTTCATAGAACTTCTCATTTGGATCGTTGTCTGGAAGAGGATCCTCATGCATGGACCGAGTTTGGGGTCATAGTGAGCAAAATTGGTATCGAGGTTAAGAAGGTATTTTGTTGTGTCCTCACGAATACGCAAATAACTGAACATTAGAAAAGGTGTTATGTTAGACACATATCGAATGCCTACAAAAAGGAGAACAAAAATCATAGCTAGAAACACAACAAAGACAAGGAAAAGATAAGAAGGTTATTTCTTTTTGCCATATAACAAACAAAGCCACCAAAAATAAAAAGTGATGTTTTTCTATACATGAATTAAAAATACCCTTATATATGAATAATGCAGATATCTCTATGCAAACAAGAGTAGTAAGTAATGACCAATAAGTAAGCTATCGACCATGTCTCACATGTACTCACCGAACATTTCCTGTGCTTCCACCACCTGTTGTTCGCACACGCATCTCAACCTTTGCAAAGTCCATTTGTTTGCTTTCATCCACCTTTGCTTCATCTACCTTCAACGCGTCTTCATCATCATCATCCTCCTATCTTCACTAACTACAGCCTCATCATTCTCATTGTTTTTCTCCTCCAACTTTTTTAGTTGCTGCTCCTTCATGTATTTCCTTCTGGCTTCATCCCGCCTTGCCTCATATATTTCAATCACGCGAGCATAGGTGGCAGAATCATAACCATTCACCGGTCTCTCCGTCCATCATAATCTAGCTCAAATGACTCGACCTTTTCATTCGGCGCTATATGCATGTTTGCATGTTTGTTCATTTTGCTCCCTTTTTTTGGGCTCGGTCCATACATGACTTTGCATCACGTGTCATTGCCCCACAACAGCAGAAACCAAAAAAGAACACATGAAATCCATGAAATAAGGAACTGAATATAGGAAATCAAGGAAGAGACGAGCAACAGAGCATTAAAAAAGTTGGAGGAGAAAAACAATGAGAATGAAGCTACATTACAAAATTTTCTGTAATACAATAATAAGAGACTAGTCAAAACGACCTTTTTGTTTGTTTGATGCAATCAATAAGGGAGTGTGGTGAACTAATTAAGTGCAATGAAACACATGCTTGAGCATTAGACTTAAAAATATATATATATATATATATATATATATATAACTTCCATTGTAGATTTTATCACATCTCAATAATCTTCAATCTGCGGTCCAATGTAATAAAGTAAATCGGTTCCCTTCAAGAATGTAATAAATTTTAAAAAAATAAATAAAAATGAGATAACCTAAGGCAAAGAAAGCTCTTCAAAAATATTGAATAAAAGAAAAAGAGAAGGGTAAAAATATCTATCCTACTTAGGGGTGGGCAAACGGGTCAAGGATCCGCGGGTTTAAACCGGACCGGACCGTTTTGCTCTAAACGGTCCGGATTTTAATTTTGTATTTTTAGATACGGTTTGGATCGGTCCGGATCCGTTATAAAACGGTCCGGTCCCGGTTTCTATTTTTTAAAAAGAAACGGTCCGGGTTGGACCCGTCCGGACCGTTTCAAATCGCATTTACTATAAAAACCTAAAGCAAAACCTAAACCTAAACTCTCCCCTCTCTGTCTCTCCTCTCCTCTCTTTGTCTGTGTCTCGAATAGGGGAAGGACCGAAGGAGATCTCCACTCTCCTCTCTTTGTCTTTGTCTCGAATAGGGGAAGGACCAAAGGAGATCTCCCTCTCCTCTCTCTGTCTCTGTCTCGAGAAGGAGATCTCCCTGTCTTCTCCTCTCTTCTTCTCTCCTCTCTCTGTCGAAGAAGGGATCTGTCGAAGATCAGCCGCAGTAGATCTGTCGAAAGATCTGTTGAAGATCAGCAGAGAAGAAGAGATCTGTCGAAGATCAGCAGAGAAGAAGAGATCCGTCGAAGAAGCCCTCTCCTCTCTGTGTCGAAGAAGCAGCAGCAGAGAAGAAGAGATCAACGAGATCAACAGACTCCTTTCTCTGTCGAAGAAGCAGCAGAAGAGAAGAAATCAGCGAGATCTCCCTGTCCTCTCTCTGTGATTCATCCTCCTAAGAAGTCATCCTCCTAATTTCTTCACCTGCTCGCGAATCAGAGGTAATTTCTTGATCTGTTCTTCAATGGGTGTCTTTCAATTTCTGAAATTTCGTTCGGTTTCTTGAGATTGGAAAACAGGGGACTATAGGCAGTGTTTGATTGCAGGTGTTGGAGCTGGCTGGAAATGCTGCGAGGGATAACAAGAAGACGAGGATCATCCCGAGGCATCTTCTTTTGGCGATAAGGAACGATGAAGAACTTGGGAGGTTGTTGGGGGGAGTGACTATTGCTCATGGAGGTGTTCTTTTGGCGAGTTGTAGAAACAGTTTTTTGTGCCTTGACAGGAACAGTTTTTTGTAGAAACAGTTTCCTTGATTTTAGTTGATGTTCCCAAAAGGAAAAAACTGTGAGTTTATCCATTTAATTTAGATACCTGTTTAGATGATAATGCTGCCCATCAGGCATAGTTGGAGAATAGTCTAGAATGGAGTGTAAATCATCTGCAAATTAATGGGAAGAGAAACGCAGTCAGTTTTTGTGATATTATGGTGGAGACTCTGCTATAATAAATTTAAAAAAAATGAATGAGAGGACTTAACTGGTGTTGCTCTTGTTATGAAGATTTTGGGAAAGAATTTAGATCCCTATTTGCGACTTGTCTGGAAATAATTTCTGCTGAAATATTATCCCAGTCTTCTACCTTGATATCTGGAATGTGGAAAATCTTGTACCAATCCTATTTGTAGAAACATTTTCCTTGATTTTAGTTGTTTGTAAGATTTCTTTCAATTTGAACATTGGAACCGTTTGGAACCGGACCGTTTCAAACGGTTCGAGTTAGGTTCGGTTCCAAAGTTCAAAATGAGGGGATCCGGACCGAACCGGATCTGTTATTTTTAAACGGTTCGAGTTAGGTTCCTCCAAATTTGGAACCGATCCGGACCGTGCCCACTCCTAATCCTACTTTCTCAACCTATCAAAGTGATAGATGAAGAAGAAAAAGACAAGGGCGGTAAAGAAAATCTAAAATTTCCCTTACTTTTCGTATGCTCCTTTCCTATACTTGTCAGCCTGATGGATCTTTGCACCTCTGTCATACCATGCTTTTGTATAATTTGGATCTGACTTCCATTTACTTTGATGTTTTAAACTCTATTTAAGAAAACAAGAGAGCATACAAGTTAATTAATCAACATATAAAGCTTCATGAAATGCACATGGCACGAAATAAAGGAAATTGCGAAAAAAATAATAATACTGACGCCTCTCTCTGCATTAAGATACCAAGGTGCAGAAGACATATAGTGAAGAATATGAGGATAGATCTCTTTTCCATCTTCATCGACCTCAGCAGGTGCAAGCCCAGCTTTACATGCTTCTAATTCTATCTGTTTTTCGCGGTCCTCCTTGGACTTGAATGCCACTGCAATCCCCAAATAAAAATAATTAAGTTTCAAAATCCCCTTTCACTAACAATCTCTAAGTATCCAACAAGACTCGATAAAAGCAAAAAATTGAAAATCAAAACGGGAAAGATAAATTGCAGTCACACACTTCAAGGATTTAGACTTACATACTCAAAATGACTTTGTTTTCACCTGAGTCTAATCTACACTACACTTTCTCATGTGACTATGGGTATTGAATGGATCAAATGTCCATGGTTGAGTTTGGTTCTAATGAAAATAGAAACAAAATTCAAACTTTTTCCAAATTTTGCAATCCTCTCTAATTTTTTTTAATCAATAAAACTTACCAAATAACTATAACAATAATATCAATCACTTCTGTTGAACCTAGTCGTGTCTTAATTATATATTCTATTTGTCGCCAAATGCTTCTGTAAAACTCATAATAAACAATAACAAACCATAACCCTAATTGACCTTACCTCAATTAAGATGTCAAAAAGAAAACTTATTATACAATATGAATATTTGGAATCAGGCCTAATTATGCTATTGTTTATTGCTGTTGAATATTGTGAAGAAACTAGTTAATCCCTAAGCATTAACTAGCTAGGAATTCATCTTGCCCAACAATCAAATTGTCACAGCTGTGACTGGATACATGATGAATCAACTAAAAAATAAGGTTAGAACAACTAAAACTGAAATTGATATTCTAAGGAAGGATTGATACAAATGAAGAACAATCTCAATCTCAATCTCTCCAAGTGAGAGAGAGTACTATCACATATGAAATATTGAGTTCAAATAAAGGTGGGAAAAAGGCGGGAAGTTGAAATAATTCAATTTGAATTGTATTCAAAAGTTAGTTAGGACCACTTGTGTAACCACGTGGAATTCTATTATAGCCTTTCCTTTAAATAGAAAAGAGTTGTAGTAGAGAAGGACAGAGAAGTTCTGTAATAGAAAGTAAGGGTGAGTATCCCATCCCGCGATCTTGTTTCAATCTCGATCCGTCCCGATTTTTTCTGGGTCTTATTGGGAATGATCAATCCCATCCCGTCCCGGTCTAGAGTGGGATGAAGATTTTCAATCCCGCCCATCCCGTCTTGTTCCGAACCGATTTTTTTTTTAATTTTTTTTTTAGTATGAAACTATTTGTTGGCATAACTATTTTATTTGTTGTTTTATTTATTGACATTGCTATTTTATTCTCACAAGCTTTCATATGACACCTAGATAATGAATCTAGCTCAAACCCTCTCTTTTTTTTCCCCTCTTCCTAACTCTTGACAACAACAATGTGTACTCCTCATAGTTTTTAGATAAAAAACCCATTGATCATTTTTGTTAGCAATGTAAAAATAATGGCTATCTTCAATAGTGGTTCTAAAAAACAAAGGAGTAAAAGCTAATGAAATAGGAAATAATAATCAATGGCTTAAAGTTATATAGTTGTATGTTTGGTAAATCCAAAATATTCAATCTTGCATGTTGAATTTTCAATCCAAAATTTAGTACATGCTCATCACGTCCCGTCCCAAATCCGTTTGGGATGGGAGAGGTCGGGATGAGGTCTATCCCGTCCCGTCCCGATCCTTGAACAAACGAGATGGGATAGGGATGAGGTCCATCTCGTCCCGTGCTCACTCCTAATAGAAAGACTTGAGTTCTTCTGAACTTAAGAATGATTTGTTCTTCCATTTTTTGAATTGAATCATCCAATTGTCCATACGTGACATTTGGTATCAAAGCAGTTCAATCCCATTCTTACCATGGAGAAGGAAACAAAAAAATATCAGGCTGAGACATCAAGTCAAACAAGCAGGGGAGGCGCAAGAAAAACAATTAGATTCACAAATAGACCAGCTGATCAAGATGTTGTAGACTACTCGATTACCACCTTCTGGAGTAGAATTTAGCTCTTCTTAACTGATAGGAGTGAATAGCAACCAATGGAAATCTCCCTCTCTCCTACCCTCTGATGTTGGAGGTAATTTTTTTTGATTTCCCAAAATTGATTTCTTTCATTTCGATGGTGTTTACCCTCGATCTTGGATTAAAAAGTGCGAACGATTCTTTTCTCTAACCAATATTGCTGATGACTGTAAAGTTGCACTTGCTTCTATTCATCTTGATGGCAAGGCAGCATGGTTTTTGGATTACCAAATTGGCAAACCTAACAATCCTTAGCCTACCCTAGTTCATGATCCATGATAACGATTTGAAGACCCTATCTCTGATAACTATGTGGACTCATTTAACAAATTGTGCCAAGATCAGTCAGTAGAACTTTATTATGAAAAATTCGAAGAACTCAAATCACTGATGCTTTTTCACAACCCCACTTTCACTGAACCTTACTTTATTATGAGTTTCTAAGCGGTTTGAAACCTGAAATTAAGTCCATCATCCAGATGTTCAAGCCATCTTCAGTAACCCAAGCATCCTCTCTTGCCAGAATGCAAGAGGCTTGTATTACTTATCCATCCGTTCTTTCCTCATCCACCATTATTAGGAAGCCATATAATTTTACTACCTACAATTCCAATTGGGACAAACCTAATACTTCTAACACAACTTCTAATCCTATCACTTCTCCTAAATCAACTCCTACTACGATGCCATCTACTACCTGCTTCCCCTCCAATTTTCACCAATCATCAAACTCCTCACACCTATCCAAATGAAATTAAGATGTGACAAGGGACTGTGCTACAACTGCTATGAGCTTTACACCCTTGTCCATCGTTGCAAACACCGGCAACTATACTTACTGATTTTAGAAGATGACACGCAAGTTGATCCCATGCCAATTCCTGATGATACAAAAAACTTCACCCAAGAAATACAATTTGACATGGAGCTTTTTATCCATGCCCTCCATGAGAGTCACGCTTCTAATACCATTCTTCTTTGTGGGTTAGTAAAGAAAATGCCTATTTCTATCCTTATTAATAATACAGGTAGTACCCATTTTTTTCATCGATCCAAAGGTTGTTTCAGACACAAAATGGCCTACAGCTCTTACACCTCAAATGATTGTAAATGTTGCCAATGAACAACATCTAATTAGTACAACCATCTGTCAACCCCTTCGATGGACAATGCAAGATACTCAGTTTGAAGGCTTGATACAGGTACTTCCTTTGGATGGTTACGACATGGTTTTGGGCGGAGATTTGCTCAAACCATTTGGCAATATCATCATCAATTTGCATACCAACTCACTATTGTTTACAAAAGCAATAAGATTACATTACACGGAACTACCGTTTCTGTAACCTACCAAATCCCACAAGTTTCTCACCAAACACACCCCTTGCTTTATAGGCCATTTTTTCTCTATCACTTCAGTAGATACACCTACTTTTCCACCAGCTCCTATTGCTTCATTATTAGACCAATACCAAGATGTCTTCCAAACAACAACCACTCTGCCACCTACTTGTTCATTAGATCACAAAATCCCTCTTAAACCAAACACCTATCCCTCATCACAAGCTCCATATAAATTGCCACACATGCAAAAGGATGTAGTTGATAAAATAGTCTAAGAAATGCTCTCTTCGGGTTTAATTCAACATTCACACAACCCATTTGTTGCTCCAATTTTGTTAGTAAGAAAGAAGGATCATTCTTGGCGTTTTTGTGTCGATTATCGAAAACTTAATGACATGACAGTCAAAGATAAGTTTCCAATGCCATTAATAAATGAACTACTGGATGAATTACATGGTGCTCAACTATTTTCTAAGATTGATCTTCACTCTGGTTATCATCAAGTCTTATTCCATCCTTCAGACATTTACAAGACAACGTTCAAAACTCATCATGGCCACTTTGAATTCAAAGTGATGCCGTTTGGCTTCACTAATGCTCCAACAACTTTTCAAACTCTTATGAACCATATTTTTCAGTCCTTTCTACGCAAATTCATTCTTGTATTCTTCGATGATATTCTCGTTTACCGCTGTCAATGGATCAACATTTACACCATCTCCACATTACATTATCCACCCTCGACATCATTGTTTCTATGCTAAAGTCTCTAAATGATCATTTGGGCAATCATAATTGGAATAGCTTGGGCACATTATTATGCCTCACGGCATGGCTTCTGACTGCTCCAAAATTGACACCATGATGCAATGGCCAACTCCTACTACTGTCAAGGCCTTACGTGGATTTCTTGGCTTTACTAGGTACTATCTCAAGTTTGTAAAACATTATGGCCATATAGCCAAACCCGTAACAAATCTATTGAAAAAAGATGTTTTTGAATGGAATGATTCAGCTACCAAGGCGTTACAAGAACTCAAATTGGAAATGTGTTCCACCCCGGTACTGCGATTACCAGATTTTTCCCTTCTTTTCTATGTGGAGACATACGCTTGTTCGGTGGGTATAAGAGTTGTTCTGTCACAACAAGGACACCCAATTGCGTACTTTAGTAAAGCTTTGAGCACAAAGAGCTTGGGTTTATCTACATACGAAAAAAGTGCTTCTCGCCATTGTTACGACTGTTCATAAATGGAGGTCTTAGCTCTTGGGATATAAATTCTATATTCTTTCCGATCACCAAAGCATAAAATATTTTCTTGATAAAAAAATCACAACCATACTGCAACAACGATGGCTAACAAGGCTGCTTGGATATGATTACTCCATCAGCTACAAACAAGGCTTAGAGAACAAAGTAGTAGATGCCATATCAAGAAGAGATACTACTACCAATACGTGTCTAGCCATCTCCCATGTCTCTCCACAGTGGCTCACTGACGTCATACACAATTACACTTCTAATACAAATGCTCAATCCATCATAACCAAGTTACTTGTCAATGCTAACTTAGTCCCACCTTACTCCCTACATTAAGGCCTACTCAAGTACAAACAGTTCCTCTACGTAGGGTCTACTGGTGACCTCACGATGTAGATCATTTCATCTCTTCATTGCTCTGCTCTTGGTGGTCATTCGGGCATCACAACTACTTACCAACGCTTGAAGCAATACTCTTATTGGCATGGCATGAAAACCCAACTCATCAACTTCATTACCTCCTGTGACACATGTCAAAAGAATAAAAATGATCAGTCGATGGAGGATTGCTTCAACCACTCCATGTGATCACGCTTGGCAACACATCACGATGGATTTCATCGAAGGGTTACCTCTCTCACATGGCAAGTCTGTCCTATTTGTGGTGGTGGATAGGCTCACCAAATTTAGTCATTTCATGGCTTTATCATATCAATTACAACTTCCATAGTGGCTAAATGCTTTCTTCAAAATGTTTTTAAGCTTCACGACCTTCCACAATCCATTGTGTGGGATAGAGATAAAAAAATTCTCAGCTCTTTTTGAAAAAACTTTTTGAAGCCTTGGGTACATCTCTTGCAATGAGCATCGCATACCACCCTCAGTCAGACGGGCAAATGGAACGTACAAATGCGTGTTTAGAGACGTACCTCCATTGTATAACTGGACATGCTCCCAACAAGTGGTCTCACTGGTTAAATTTGGCGGAGCACTGGTTCAACACCAACTTTCACTGCAGTCTGCAGCTTACACCCTTTCAACCACTATATGGTTACTCACTACCTCTACTTGCCTTGCCACTGATCACATCTCTGTCCATTCTGGAGGTTCAACACTATCTCAATGCAAGAAGCGACATGCTCAACATCCTCAAGGAGCATCTTCATAAGGCCCAAGAAAGGATGAAACTTTATGCTGATAAAAACAGGGTCGAACGCTCCTTCCAAATTGGCGATTGGGTTTACCTAAAGTTGCAACCTTACCGGCAGACATCAATTCAAATTCGCAAGAACTTGAAGCTTTCTTCTCGTTTCTATTGTCAATTCCAAGTCATCGAGCGTATTGGCTCTGTAGCATACCATTTTCAGCTCCCTGCAGATTCTAAAATACATCCTGTATTCCACGTATCAAAGCTCAAGAAGAAGTTAGGCTCAACTACTTTGGCTCTTCCTTCTCTTCCCTTGGTTGGCATTGATGGCAATTACGCAGCTGAACCAATTGCAATTCTCAGCCGTCAAATGGTTCCTCGCCATAACAAGGCCGTCACTCAGGTTCCGGTACATTGGTCCAACTCTTCAGCTAGTGAAGCAACTTGGGAGGATTGGTCCCATATCTCCCATCGTTTTTCAAATTTTCATCCTTGAGGACAAGGATGTGGTGAAGAGGAAGGTAATGTCACATATGAAATATTGAGTTCAAACAAAGGCGGGAAGTTGAAATATTTCAATTTGAATTGTATTCAAAAGTTGGTTAGGATCACTTGTGTAACCACGTGTCACTTAGATAGTGGATGAAAATAGGAATTTTGTTAGAGCTTCTCTTTTAAATAGAGAAAAATTGTAGTAGAGAAGGACAAAGAAGTTTTGTAATAGAAAGGCTTGAGTTCTTCTAAACTTAAGAAGTATCTGTTCTTCCATTTTTTGAATTGAATCACAGTTTCATCTCCATCTATTCCTTCTTTTGAATCATTCAATTATCCATCCGTGACAAGTTCCTCAAATCGTCGCCATGGTGGGATTTGAGACTCAAATCACCAAGCTTTAGTGGCAAAGGTTAGGTTGATCAGTTAGGGATCAAAGAAGAGACAACTTTACTTTGCTTTGTTTTCGTTTTGGATCCTCGCGCATGGACCAACCAAGTTTTGGGTTAAAAAAGGTAAAAACCCAACAAAGATTCCAACAATCATGGGATCACTCCGAGATTACAATTGAAAATCCCTCCTGCATGTTCCTCTTTTACGCCCACACATAAATTTCCACAAGTTCCTATTTCCACTCCCACATATAAAAAAAAGTTCAAACAGGCAAACACCATTCCATTTTTCTCCTGCACCCCCAAGTGGGGGAGCTACTATTCACGCCCACACAAAAATTATCCAGAAGTTCCTCTTTCCACTCCCACATATAAAAAAAGTCCAAACAAGCAAGCACCATACAATTTTTTTCATTGGAAGACTGAAAGAGAGACAGAGCAGGGTTTTCTCTCTCAAAACCCTTCTTCTTCAACAAAGAAAACCCTCATCCACCCTACTCCAATTGCTTTCTTGCTCTCTTAACTATTCCTCCAACAACTCTTTCTTTCTCTCTCTACTTGAGAGATACCCCTAAATGCAAGCAATCTATCCAAATTTTCCTCTCTCGCCCATTCTTCAATTGTTTCCTCTAAATCTCTTTGCCGAATATTTCTACCTTCACCGTCTCGCCACGGAGAGTTCTTCCTACCTAAAACTCATCTGAGCTCGGCTCAGTGAAGAAAACATCCCATATTGCATGTGTATGGGTGTCAATAAGGACCTAAAAAAGATTTTCTTAGTATTTTATTTCTTGGATTTAAACACATCCATAATGTAAAACGACACAGTCGACACTAAAACTTACCATAAACATGTACACGTGGAAAGTTTTGCAAGGAATATATACATATAAATATTTAAAAAAATTGGGTCATTGACCATTTTTATTTATGACCCCATAAGGTTAACCAAATCATGCCTGAAAGGCTACATCATTGTTGCTGCTTAGCATCCTTGTCACCTCCATCTCGTATGAAACCTTGTTTTCACTCCGGTCCATCTCCTCTACCTCACAAACACGGTATGCACGCAGAAATTTCAGTTAGTAAACAATGATACCCACTAGAACATTCCCACATCTAGGCAGAAATTTTCGCGTTTGCATGTTCTTCAAAATTTTTTTGGGGGTAAAGGCCTAGACACGAAAATTTCTGCATGGGTGTCATTTAGTCACTGGAATTTCTACGTGGATATCATTGTTTGCTTCAAAAATTTTTGCGAGTACATGTTTATGATAAGTTTCATTAGCATTTTATATATACTTTGAACGTGTTCAAGTAAAAAAATATTTGAAGAGAAAACAAACTTTTATTGGTATTTGGGTCCTTATCTACCCATATGAATGTCATATGGGTCTCTTCTTCTTCACTGAGCATTCAGCTTAATGAAATTGATTTTCAGGTATAACAGATGGATGTTATGTTTAAAATAAAAAAATAAACCATTAAATAAGTAGATTATTGTTGGGAGTCGTCGAGAAAGGGTTATTCGACCCTTGCTGGCTCAGTATGACAGAGAGAATTGAGTCTGCAGTCCGAGGAACCTTCATAAAGATAGATAGATCGATCGAATAAATCCTTCAAATAGAGGGAGAACGCAAGTAGTTGAAGCCTCAATGGAGCCCTTCAAAGAAAAAAAAGCAGTTGGAGGAGCCATTCAGAGAGAGAACGTAGTTGGAGCAGTCGAAGAAACCCCTTTGAGAAAGAAAACACAGTTGGTGAAAAAGGCCCATTATGAATCTCTCTTTTTCTCTTTGTATGAAAAAATTGGAATTAACCTATTTATTTATGGGTGTGTTGAGTAAAAGGGTGTGGAAAATAGAAAGTGTGGGTGCAAATAGTATCTCCCTTCAAAGTGATATTTAGGTCAGTTATTAAACTTTGACTGACGATTAGGGGTGGGCACGGGACGGGATGGGACGAGATATACCCATCCCTATCCCATCCTGTTCATACGGGATCGGGACGGGACGGGATCAGCAGGGGATGCCCACCCCTAATCGCTGCACCAAATATGAGCTGAAAGTTCTAATATATTATGAGATGAAAGTAACGAAGTTGAACCTGAAGGAAGAGATCAATTATTGTGTAGTAGTCCACTGGACAACCGCCCTCCATTTGCGACATCATAAGAGCAAAATTTACAGCTCCCTGTTTGATTGAAAAAATTCATTATCCAAAAACAAAGAGCAATTGTCATTCGATATTAGCTGCAGGTTACCCTCTAACAAAAATAAATCGTACAAATTTTAAATCACAATCTCCTTTCTAAAAAGTATTGACCTGAAAATAATGCAGGGTATACCACTGAACATATGCCACAGAAGTACCAACTACACAACAAACTTAGTGCACGAATATCACAATGCAATGGTATATTGGTAATGCTAAGCATCATGGTTGAACATCAAAGTAATCCATTAAATGATGATAACAGATAAACACACTAAAATTTCTGACCTTTTTTGCATCTGGGTAGATCGAAAATTATTGGAGTTGCTTGTTTAAAAAAGAAATAAGAGGTTCATGAAAATCCGAGTTTTTTTGGTTGCTATATCAAAGTGAAAAAAGACTAACTAGAAAGAGGATGTTCCCAATCAGAATAAACTTTTTGAAAAGTTTACTGCTATGAAATTACGAATAAGAGTCTGTCATGGCGGCTCTATGTTTAAGTGTAACTCATGCATGCTTCAAGCCATGGGAATCCAAATGGAGACAAGAGAATAGTCCAATCAAATCCAAGAATTTCGGCAGAAGTTTGCATTGTTCTTATATGGAAGCCTACTAATATAGAAAATTAGAAATCTATAAGAGTGCAAAATGGTGGAGTTTGCCCATCTTTCACAGGAACACTCTGCAAAAGGAAAGGTAAATATCATAAACCAATCAAATGCTATGCTTCTTTTCTGCTTCCAGGACATCAATACATAAGATAAGACACGGCAGCAGTGCTTTCCTTTCATAGGAATGAAAGCACTACATCAAAGGAATAACAGAAATTGGACATTGGCCCTAAGAAAATTTATCACTACACCAAGGAAATAAATAATAAATTTATTATAGTAAGTGAGATTCTAAATAAAAATAAATAATTAAATAAAAATATTAATAATAAATTAGTTCGGGATGGGACGGGATTGGCGGGATTGAAAATCTTCATCCCATCCCATCCCATTCTAGATCGGGACGGGACGGGATCGGGATGAAATTATTCAATCCCATTAAGACCCGAAAAAATCGGGACGGGACGGGACGGGATCGGGACGGGAACGGGATCGCGGGATGGGATGCCCACCCCTACTGACGATTGTTTGAAAATGAGGGTTATACTCAATTAAAGTTTAAAATGGGAGCAAAATTCAATTGGATATAAACTAATGATACTAAACTAAAAAAAAAACCCTTTTTTACTTTTGAAAATTGAAAATTAAAACGTGTAGCTCCGCTCTCTAATGCAGTTAGGCCATCTCCAAAGTGAGTAATGTTAGAAATATGCAAATGTTCATAGATTTAACCAACCTAAATAAATAGGCTAATTAAACTTAGTTTTAATAAATGCAAGTGCACCATTGTCTCATTAACAACGATTGTGTTTTCGCGAAATTTTCATTTTTTTGAAATTATGAAAGAAAAGGGGAAAACGAATAAATTTTTTTTTTTAGTTTGTCCCTCACTAGTTTATGTCTAATAAAGTCCGACCCTCATTTTGAAAACTAATTGAGTTTAACCCTCAAACTCTTGTTGACTGTTTGGTCAATTGATATTGACATAATTTATACTCAAATTACTTTATAATTTATATCTCCTAGTGTTTCGAATATAGTATTTTATTCTAATTATTTCGTTTTGGTGTTTTCTTAGGATTGAGAATTTAAATGGTGAAATCACATCAAAGTGGAAGTAATTATTTGACAACCTCAAAGATTGGTACAAAGTGCCGGTGACGGGTGAAATTTGGAGGAACAATTAAACCTAGGGGTGGTCACGGTCCGGATCGGTTCCAAATTTTGAGGAACCTAACTCGGACCGTTTAAATTTAACGGATCCGGTTTGGATTTCCTCATTTTGAACATTGGGACCGAACCTAACTCGAATTGTTTGGAATGGTCCAATTCCTACGGTTCCAAAATGTTTTTATGAAATACTGTATGGCTAATGTTGATTTCCTACGTGTCCTAAATTTAGCAGAATTTCACTATAGCCAATTGCAAGTAGTGCACTCACTGTAACAAATTGTTATAATTGTTAATAACTATATTCATAAGAGAACAAGTGAACAATTGTGTCTGTATGTATTATTGCTTACTGGAAATTTCACTGTAACAAAATTGTTACTAACAATCAACCAATAATATCACTAACAATCAATCCTACACATAGAATTTCACTTTAACAATATCACCAACAATCAACCCTACACATAGAATTTCACTATAACAAAACCCTAACAAATTGTTGCTAACAAATTTCACTATAACTAATTGCAAGTAGCAGCAAGCTGCAAAATTTGTCCGCATGCCTTGGTTCCTGTATCTGTATGTTGTACAATTAGTAAATGTAAATCCAATGAATCCAAATCCAAATATCGTTCTTCAATAAAAACAAACAACATAATTGTATCCAAATCCAAATCCAAGCTACAAATTTAAATCCAAGTATAACATACTCACTTATTTATAAAATCCAATATCTATTACAAATTCAAATTGTATCCAATATCTATTACATTGAAAACAAAAAGAGCTAAGCTATCAACTCAAATTAAGCTATCGCCAAACCTGTATTGGCAACCTTTGCCTTTCCCTTTGATGTTGATTGAGAAATTTGAGTATGACCACTTGAGTTTGCATCACTTTCTTTGCCCTTGGCTGTTGTGATTTTCAACTTTGCAAAGTCTAAGAAAAACAAACAAGATAATTAATAGAAGCAGTATCAAATAATGAATATGTTAATAACCATAATAAAAAACCAAACTACAAAAAACACAAATATTAACATTTTCACATTCTGTATAGAACTCAATTTCCTCTGCATTTGCTTTGAACTCAATGTTGTTGATGTCATCATTTTTTATCGAATTTTGGAAGCATATCAATGCCTCCATAGAGTTCGGAGTGAGAGATGATCTAAAAGAATCAATCAATTGGCATCCGGTGCTAAAAACACTCTCACTAGCAACTGTTGACACTTGAATAAATAATACATCTTTTGCTAGCAATGCAAGTGTGGGGTACTTGTTCCCATTCAGCTTCCACCATATCAAAATTTCAAACATCTCAATCTTGTTAGTTTTCTCTAATGGATCCATGAGATACCTATCCACCTCATGTAGATTTTTGATATCAATCAATCACATACCTAGGAGTATTTCTTGAAATATTTACTTCTTGTCGATTTTGCATCTAGCATTATGTTTGATCTTTTATCCATACTTTTGTTCGTCTAAGAAAAAAATATTTTGATATGGTTTTTTAAGGCGATTTTTAGTCTAGATAAATAAGTAGGTATCAATATGTACTAACTTTCAACTGGTTCTACAAGAACACGTTAATTTATATGCATAAGCATCTGATAGATCGATATTTTGCAAGTGGTTCCTAATATTTGTAAGAAAGGAAAGACTGGTCTGACCATCTATTTGTCTACCATTGCCAAACTTGAAGGCATCACTTGCTTACCCCACATGCAAGTTAGGCAAATGTACATGTAAGGTTTTCTCAAATATAAATGGAGTCACTGTCTTCTTTTCCATAAATAATTATTGATCAGAGAAGAACTCAAGATCACAGGAACTATGATCCCACTCCTTTCATCAAGATTTTATCCTTCATCAGTAATTTGAGTAAACATAGGCAACTCGCCTTGCTAAATATTAGCAACCTGCTGTGAATGCTCTTAGGATAGTTTGGGTTGTTATACTAACAATCTCGTCATAACCTGCTGTGAATGCTCTTATGATGAGAGAATTCATAGCTTACAAAATTGTAGTCTTAAAAAAATGAAAGAATTTGTGAACATTAGATAAATATG
This sequence comes from Berberis vulgaris, assembly GCA_963556465.1. Classification (NCBI taxonomy): domain Eukaryota; kingdom Viridiplantae; phylum Streptophyta; class Magnoliopsida; order Ranunculales; family Berberidaceae; genus Berberis; species Berberis vulgaris. The sequence continues at coordinate 43,038,167 of OY747133.1, read as the reverse complement.
CGATATTCAATTAACCAAACCAGTTAAACTGTATCAAACTCAAGGCACAAACACATATGACACATAATTATACACAATTTAAAAGGAAAAAAAATGTTTTGTGCATTGAGATAAACATAATGGAGACTCCAAACAACCGACCCTAATTAATCAATCATGAATTAACAAAATTAACTTGACTAAAAACAATCTAAAACATGGAAATAAAACAGAAGTACTCACTCCCTTGTATCTGAGTAAGTGCAATTATTGGAGCAATAAGTCAATCTATATCTATGCCTCCTCCTAGAGCTGAAATTGGGAACCCTAATTGAATTGAAGTTGGAGGAGCAGAGCCAGAGGCAGAGAAGCAACAAGTCAAGATAAATGAGATGATGGACCAATGGAACAAAACGGATGGGGGATCGATCGAGAGAGATCCTTCGATCTTCTTCTTCAACAAATCTTTTTATGCGACCAAGGCAACAACTTCTACAGATTAGGTCCTGTTGATGAATGCCCTTTTTAAACCTAATCTTATACTGAAATTGAGGAATCAAACAACTTCAGATCGATCGAGAGAGAACCTTTTATAGATCGGATGGGGAATCAAACAAGCAGAGAAGATGATGGAGACTACAGAGAATACGACAACAGAGAAGAGAGGGGAAAAGAAGAGCACGGTTTCTATTAACTTCCTATTTTAGGTTTAACTTGTAAATGTGATTTAAAACAGGTCAAACTTAGCCGTTTAATTTTAAATAATAGGAATTAGGCTTGGACCGTTTTATAACGAATACAGACCATATCTAAAAATACAAACTTAAAATTTGAACTCGCGGATTCTCGACCCGTTTGCCCACCCTTAATTAAACCCAAATCCATCTTAACCTAAACCCAAGCCCAACCTAAATTTCAAGCTCTATTTAGTCTCTCTTATTTGGCAGACATACCCGCTCTTTTTTTCACGCATCTTTCTTTTAACACCTCTCTTTCACGCCCCCTTCTTCCTCTCTTTTAAAAGTTGAGAGGGTAGCTCTTTGCCCCTTAGTAGGTTTTCCCTTGACTCACCTCTCTAATCTTCTTCACTAGCCCATGAATGAGAATAACTGTGAGTTTAAAATTTCAAATTTGAAGGTTTTGATAAAAATAGAAGAAAATATATTACTAACTAGGAGTGGGCACGGGACGGGATGGACCTCATCCCTATTCCATCCCATTTGTTCTGGACTGGGACGGGATGGACCTCATGCCGACCTCGTACCATCCCAAACAACGTTCGGAACGGGACGAGATGAGCATGTACTAAATAATCTTCGAATAAAAATAACATAAAAATTTCATCTCACATTGCTCACACACCAATAACATCTAATTTATGTACATATAATTTTCATCATAACAATATAAAATGTCATATAAAGTGTCACGCCCCGATTTTCGAAGGAAACGAAAATCCCAAACGCCACTTAGGATTATCCGTTTCCCCCAAAACTCGGGACGTGAGAATTCAATAATAACAGAAACAAATAGCAGCAACAACTAAACAACTAAAACGAATAAAAAGTCTAACCCGGAGAAGACTGGCATGGCTAGCTCACTAGCGAAACTCCAGTAATGCAGCTCAAAATCTCTAAACCTGAAAGACTACTCGGCTACATTCCAAAAGGAATGTACCCAAGAAGCAAAAGCTCACTCGGGTCAGCAATAAAGCCGGTGTGAGAAATCTTCATCCCCAAAAATCAATAAATCCGCACATGATAACATTAAAATAAACCAAACAATAAATAACCACACCATCAGGTAGTTCCTCAATGAGGCAATGGTGTTATCATCCTAATAAATAAATATGCATTCTTAATTACTAATAAATAAAATTTATGAGTTATCAATCCTCATAAATGCAACAACAATACAATTCATAATCATATTAGACTACTATTGAAACATTAAACAAACACATTTTTCTTTCTACCTTTAGGAAGACATGTAGTTCTCATTCAAGGGTTGAATGAGCATTTAGTTTCTTCCTTTAAGGTAATCATGCACATACACAAAAAGAAATCTCGCTACTTTTCCACAATCGCACTCTCCTCCTGTGCCGAACACACCTCACCCAAGTGTGCCTCCCTTGCCTTCGAAACCACTCGGAGCGTACATGTTCCAAGTGGGGTGCCACCTCGAGGAACATGTCATCACACCCGAAGTCCGATCCATGGCAAGTATTCTTCCTAAATCTACACGTACAACCGAACTCACATGGAACGGTGCACCGATATGCAAGCAAGTCTGCATACCCATAACAATATCACGCGTATACAAGCAAGTCTGTATACAAACAATTTCTTTTCTTTTCACATTTTTTTTTTCTCGGAGTTGTGGAAAAGAGCATAAAAAAAAAAAAAAAAAAAACTAAAACTCAAAACTCTTTTATGGTGACACTTTGTCAACCATAAATAAATCAACCACAATATCCACCATTCTCTTGGGGAACAAATAATATTTGACACATTGCCAATTCACACATCTCATCTCTTTGCATCATATGAAAAACAATATGCACGCCAATTCACATAACCATACAAATACTCAAACTAAAACAAGTGCTCAGTTATATTCCAGCCAATATCTAATACTAGAAAATTTTCTCCTATACCTAAACTAAATAAGGGTTTAAATAACTTTCAACATGCAAAATTGATTAAGTTACTTCTATTAATGCGAAAACTCCAGTAAACATTGTGATGACTATCTCATTTCAAATCCTTAGCACACAGACACAAACCCAAAAGCTTAATTATTTATTTAAAACACTTGCAACAAATTGGAATCCATTTTTAAACGCTGCCAATAAAAAATATGCAACAAAGGTCCTAACTTTCAAAAATAATCTCATAGCTATTGTCTGCTAATCATATCTCATTGACTTTGTTGTGTTAATTTATGCTGTCATAGATGTAATATTAACTAATACCCAATATTACCAAATTTTGAAGTTGAATCATGGAAAAGAAATGTGCATAAACACAAAGGGAGGTCCTAACTTCCACATGTTTAATACAATAGCACTGGTTCAATCCTATACCCTTGACATCAAATAAACAAATATACCACATTCAAAGAAACCAAAAGATAACCAAACAAATAAGTGACACTTTGATATTACCCTCAAGAGTTAAACAACACCCCAGGCTCACTGTTGTAAAAAAACTATTAACCTATAGATTTATACTTCATTCATAATAGATTTATACTCCATTCGTATAGGAAACCAAGAAGTCCATATCCATTTGCCTGTAATACTCAAGTCCAATCTTCTACAATAAAACAACACCCAACCAAAATATGGCTTCCACAATCATCAAACTCATCAATCCAAATCATCGCTAAATATGCGAGATTAGTCTCACATTTTGCATTATCCATTCAACTCTAATTCTCCATAACCAAAAGAAAACAACAACAAAATAAAAGAACTAAAAGCCCACCATATAGAAAGAACTTCAAAGAACAACAGGAAGCATAACATGAAAAATCCCCAAAAAGATAACCTAATTTAGGGTTGATAAAAAAAAGAAAAATGAGATTTTCAGTGGGAATAATGGAGAAAAATAATGATGATGTTCAACCCTAGTTTATGTAGCCCTGTTATAACAACTCAGTACTCTATAGGAGCAGCCTTACAAATGTTAATCAATAGGGGTGATAGAGAAAATTGTTCAATCTTCCTCTTTCATGGCAGTCCAATAACTATAATATAGAATACTCTGCATTCAATTCTGCATTCAATACTGTTTGCATAGAATCATCAATTTTGCATAGAATCATCTTAGGTCAATCTCATTCAATACTCTGCTATGAGGTCAATTTAATGGTATGCATAAAGTTAAAAAAAAAAAAAAAAAACAATAGGGATGATCAAACATTTATGTTGCAATAACAGAAAAAGGAGGAAAGATGAAACTCACGGTAAAGATGAAAGGGATGGAGAATCTCAAATTTCAAATAGCATTTTCAAATGAACCCAGAGAAGAAACAAAGCAGCATTTTCAAATGAACCGAATAACCCCAATTTTTAATCCATCCAAACCTCCCTAAGATGACAATACCAATCACAACATCAAACCCCTAAACACACTAAATCGCCAGTAAGCCATCAAACACACCAAATTCAACAAACAAAGATATGGGTATTTCAAAAAAAAGGAACTCATAAAGAGAATGAAAGAAGACTCACTATCGTCTCTGAAAATCACTCTCGGATTCTGACTCAGAAATAGAGGCTTCATCTCGACACCACTACCAGACTCGATCAAAGACACCATCGCATGCTCCCTGCTGCGGCATCCTCATCATCCGAAGCTCGCCCGTCTTCCTCAGGCTGAAGATCATTCACTCAACACATCTCAGATCCTTCTCTTTAATTCTTCAACACACAACATACAACTACATCTTAAGGATCTTTCAAAGGAATCGTTGATGAAGTAATTATCGAGCTTGTATGAACAGTGAAGGTGTACATGGCAACTAGTCCTCATCCGAACGTCCAGCTTTCACTTCCGAGCGATTCGAGCAAGGCTGTTGACAAACGTTACACAGCAGATCTGCTCCGAGCGAACGAGATTTTTTTCCATGTTCGATCATCTGAGACCGCGAACAAAAATTCTCAACAAGCAAAGTGAGAACGATTCGGAAGATGAGAGATGAAGAACGCGAACCCTGACGAAATTGGTGATATACGATAGATCGAGAGAAGATCTATCGAACTCCATGGTTAAGAAATCCTAAAAGAGAGAAGAGCTGTGGAGATAGGCAGAAGACCAGAGAGCGAGAGAGAAGGAAGGAAGCAGAAAGAAAAAAGGCTTTTCTTTTCAAAGGGTGGGTGGCTATCCCCCCCCCCCCCCCCACTAAAATTCTAAAAACAGTCCGCCCTTAATCTTCACAAAATAAAACCCTAATCCTTAGTTTATGAAAGCCCAAAATCAAGCCCAAATACAATTAGCAACCCATCAACATTAGGGTTTATAAAAGAAATTTTTATATTTATTTAATTAGGCGGGTATTACAATATATACAACTCAAAAGAATCTCGTCCCGAGATTCGGTAGAAGAAGGTAAGTAGGAAATTAATTCTTAAATAAACAAACTACACATCACGTGGACAAACAAATAGCTCATACTTATGCCCATAACTTAATGAAGACAATCACACAAAAATATAAATATTTTCAGTAAGTAGAAAAATTACGGGGTGCTACAATATATACAACTCAAAAGAATCTCGTCCCGAGATTCGGTAGAGGAAAGAAAGTGAATCGAATTTCGAAAAATACCACTTGTCAAACGAAAGAAGATTTTAAAATAAAAATTTTCAATTGAATTTTAGTTGCATAAATTTTTATTGTCATTGAAAAAGTAGTGGTGTTACATAAAGTTTCATCTCACATTGCTCATAATTGTATCTTGTATGAATGAAATAAGTTCTAAAATTGTCTTAGTATAAGTTCAAAAATAAAATTATTGGTCATTGACCAAATTTTCAACTACATAACTCATAGTGCAAAAATAAACCAAATCATCATGTGCATTTATTTTCTACAAGAATAATTGTCCTATAACCAATCTAAAATGTGAAAAACTAAAGTTTTTATAGGTTCTATTTGACCTAAAATATTTTCTATCCAAACAGAGAGTACCAAATCAAACAAGTTTTCAAACAATAGATGTTTTGATTTAATTTCAACACAGCCTAGATTTTTGTTTAGAAGAGTAGTTTGATAATTGATTAAAATTAATAATAATTAATATTAAATAGATAAGTTCGGGACATGACGGGATGGGCGGGATTGAAAATCTTCATCCCAATCCCATCCCACTCTAGGTCGGGACGAGATGGGATCGGGATGAATTTGATCAATCCCAAAAGAATCTAAAAAAATCGAAACAGGGCAAAATCGGGATTGTGGTATGAGATGCCCACCCCTAATACTAATTAAAGAAAAAAACAACATAGAAACATGATGAGGTTTATGTTTATTTCACCTTTCACTGTTAAGAAGCTCCTCTACCACCTCAATTTGTTACTTTAGATCTCCATCCACCACCAAATTATTAAGATGGATGAGTTGGCTAGAAGGGGCCGGGTGGGTAATCGCTAACAAACATTGTCTCTGCAACAAAGAACAAGCGTCCAACAATCAGATTTTCTTCTTTTGCATGCATGCATGCATGCGGCATTCTATTTTCTATAGTTTGGGGCTTTGGGCTTCCTTTTAGTGATTTTCAGCGATTTGGGTGGGACTCATCCTTATTCGACAATGATTATAATTGGATGAATTAATGAACAACTTGTTCCTATACTCATTCAGGTAAATGCATGAATGGCTGTGGAACAAATTTTAGTTGGAGACCTAAACAAAACTTCTATTTAGAGAGAACATAATCAACAGCCGATCTTCCACCAAAAAATAAAAAATAAAAAATAAAATTTTATTTGGCTCAACTGGCTGGAGTGATAGAAGGGATGCTTTGTGCTGCTTATTCATGTCAATTGTAATATGTCCAATTAATTATATATACATATATCTTTTTTTTTCTATCAATATATTGAACTCAATCTCTACTTTAGCTAGTCAAATATCAATTTATTTATGAACTGAAATATGAAATGGATCGTGAATTAGAATATACTAGCTATTGCATTCTGACCCAAATTGAAGGCAAGCTCGGCCTTGAGAGCATAAGAAGAATTCCTTCCATTCATATTACTTGACCGAAAAATCTGAGGACCAACGCCAATATTTGTGACATCAGATCTTATTACTGCCTTTTTCCATTCTTCCCCATCAAACACAAATATTTCTTTAGTGGGAGGGAGGGATCACCATGCATGTTTTCGATATTTTATGGTGAAGCTTTTCGATACAAAGCAGATTGGTATCTACTTAATTAAACAGGCCATTGTTCATCGAAATCCGAGGAGAGAATGCCATCAAGTAGCTACTCTATCTTCATGCTTATCAACAGCTAGACTGAGATCAACCATGGCTATCAATAGATGGAGATGAACTATAATCATCAACAAATTATGATGAACTATGATTGTCAACAGATTGAGCTGAATTATCTTCTCTTCATAACATGGCAAAAGGAAAATAAATAAATAAATAAATTAACATAAATCTTCTACTAATAGAGTTAGGTTAAATATACTAAACTAAAAATAGTGAATAACAAATAATAAAATAAAGGAAAAATATTATAATAAATTAAATAAATCTTGTTGCAGCTTGCTTTTTGCTTAACAAGAGAATCAAAAGTTAATATTAATTACCAAGTCAATACCTATTCAGTGTCGTCTTCATACAACAAATCTTGCTTCATGAGTAATTAATTACATTATCTGACTCCGGGTTTCTATAAATCACCGAGACTATAAATAAAATCCGCTAAAATCATCAAACCATCAAACAAGCGATCAAGGTAAATGCTCAATCTTTGTGCGTGGAAGGAAATAATTGCCTTTTGATTCTTTTCATGAATCATTTTATTGTCCATCTAATTGTTATACGGGTATCATGGCTTTCAAACAAGAAATTCAATACATTATTTTTGTTTTTTAAAAAAAATTCCTCTTATTGAGTACAACACCTAAACGTTTTTCAAAACTGTCCAACTAGATTACCAAAAATATAATGAAGATAAATGAGTCCATGAGTTATTACAAAATATGGGTTACTACTACATGGGGTGGTTACTCATATATTCTTGAATACCCCTCTCGTTCAATTTAATTCGTGATTGAACATGCCTCCCAAAACATCATAACAAAACTTATAATTACAACGTTTGAAGTGTGTGTACGTCGATGTCTATAAGTTACACTAACTAATATAAATATCATTTCTATTGGACATCCTAAATTCTCACAAGACAGTTTCAAGCACAAGAAAATAATTTAAAGTGATTGATATTGAAAAGTTACCAATTTCTGAAACTCCATTACAAAAAAAACCCCAATAACTACAAATACTAGAGACATAATTAAAAAACCGTTTCTAATTAAAAGATTTGAGACAGCAAAAAACCGTCACTAATTCTTTTGGTAGCTGACGAAAACCATAATCATAAAAACTGTGCTTGTGACGGGAAAACTGTGGCTAAATTCAGAATAAACCGTAGATAATTAAAAAATTTGCGACGGCATATTAGCTGTCGCTAAGTTTTACAAATAAAAATTGGTAGCTACGGTATAAGCCGTCCCTAATGGATTTTTTTGAAAAAAAATATATATACACAAAAAACATTTAGTCAGCTGTCGCTAAGTTTTACCAATAAAAATTGGTAGCTACGGTATAAGCCGTCCCTAATAGATTTTTTTGAAAAAAAATATATATACAAAAAAACATTTAGCCACGGTATATTAGCTGTCGCTAAGTTTTACAAATAAAAATTGTTAGCTACGGTATAAGCCTTACCTAAAATATTTCATTTTGATAATAGCGCTCGCCCAAATATTTCACATACCGCGCGATCTCCTCTCTCCATAAAACCTAAAAAACACAACTTGATCGACCCTTCTCTCTCCCTTTGTTGCGATTCCCCTCGCCTATCTACTTTGCCTATCTCTCTCTCGCTCTCTGAAACAAGAACCAGAACTAGAGATGGCGTCGAGACCCATTGTTCCAAAGATGGCACATGGTGGAGGTATGCGTGTTATTGAATCTTGATATGTAAAAAAATTCTATTTTCTAGTGTTTCTTGGCTATTGATATTATCTGGAATGATGGGGTTTTGGGGTTTTTGATCAATTTGTTTTCTCGGTTTGGGTTTTTGAGAGATCCTAAAACAGTCCCAGGGATCAAAATGAAATATTGTTTAAGTTTTGCAATGGATGGTAGTGATAGGGTTTGAGATTTAGAAGAAAAAGTAGGAATCGAGTATTTTTTGTTATTGAACTTGAATTCTTGTCTTGCACCATATGGATAATAGTATTTTGGGGTCTTGATATGAACAATTTTTCAACATTTATATAACCAAGTATAGCCCCAAGATGAAATCCCAAATTGATTAATCAACCATGGCATCTGTAGAGAAAGAAGGAGTTGCTTTATCAAATTAGCATATTGGTTTGATCCCATGGCACTCATTTCCACAGCCCAATTTCTGAAATTCCTTCAATTTTGCATGTATTTTGGTTATAATTGGCAATTCTATATTAAATGCTTATTTTGATGATACCGTAGATGTAAAGGTCTCACTTTGGGTTTTTGATTTTGTTTAATTTCTGTTGTGTGCAAGGGAAGAAAAACCTCTCTAGTTCCCTTTGTGTAACACTATGGCACACTTGATGAAACTGAAAACTATCAGTCTCAACTTATAAAGGGAAAATAGCATGCAAGGTTAGTGTGTGTGTTAGTGAACTTCTGTTTTGAATGGAAAAAGCTCAACACATAAAGAAAAACTACTCATGAAGGTAAAATTTGTTACAACTAACACACACTTGTGAAGAAGCACGTTGCATTGCATGAATTAAAGTTGTTTATTGTGAGAAATTTTTTCATAAAAACTCCATGAACTAACACACAGATCATGATGTTGGGGATGTCACACATGCACCACAATAGTGGGATGATGGGCTATATTCCAGGGCTGATGAATATCTAGACTAGACTGCTAGAGTTGAAATTGAACAACATAAATTGGTTGGTCTTTAGTTTTAGATTTTTGGGTTGGTTTGGATTGTTGTTGGTATTGACATGTTTGAATGGATTATGGATGTTTGAATGATTGACTAAATGGATGGTTAATTGTCTATTTTGTATGAATTGCATTTAGATTCAAATCCACATCATTTATTATTGTTTACAAGTGTTTCAGAGTTGCTAAATGATTTGTACATGACATTCTCCATTACCAATATTTATTTATATATAGAACAGATAAGTTACCATTATGGTATGTACGCGGCATTTGCTTGAATCTAATTATTATTAACTCTTCATATCTTAATGGAGTACATGGATCTATCTTTCAACAACCTCACAAGAGATCTTCCTAATTCATATAGCTCCCTGTCCAACCTTTCTACTCTGTGAGTGTAGTTGGAATTCAAACTTGTAGTGGTCTAGTTGCATTATGTTTACATAGCATTGTTGAAAATTCGTGATGCAATTTTTATTAAATTGTTGAAGCTATCTGCAAAACAACCAACTAACAGGTTCAATTAATGCTCTTGTGGATCTACCTCTAGATAATTTGTAAGTACTGGTCTTTTATCAAGTGTGCCATCTCTATTTATTTCCATATCTATATTACATGTTATCTTGACACCCTTTTTTTTTAACAGAAATATCGCCAACAACCGTTTTAGTGGCTGGATCCCGAAGGAGTTTAAGTCTATCAAAATTTAAGTAAGCTATTATATCCCTGCAAGTATCAATATATATTACAATCATCGTTTTGATTAAGTTAACAGTTCAAGTAAAACAGATATGATGGAAATTATTTCACCAATGGCCTTGCTCTCCCTCCTCCACCCTATACATCACCTCCTCCTGGTAAACCACTGGACAATCACAATTACCGCACTGGGCATACACCACAGTGATCTAATGGACATACATCAGATTCCGATGAGGGTTTTAAAGCAGGTCCTATAATAGGCATAGTTATTGGTTCTGTTTTAGGGGCTTTACTTGTAATGGTTGCTCTCATCTTTTGCCTTCGCAAAGTTTCGAAGGACAAAGACAAAAAAGAAAGCATTACTCAACCTCCTATGACAACTCTTTCAGTTGGTGCAGACAAAGGTAGCCACTACACCAAAAATACCCATCAGCAACGGTTTGGGACCATGGGGGTAACCTATTGTCACGGCTTAGAGGCCTGGCCATTTGAGGCGTTGCCAAATCACCATTGATGGCTATAAACCGTGGCAATACATATTAGCAACGGTTTTATGTTCAAGGACGCTTGATGATTTTCTGCATTTAGCCACGGTTTAGCCACGGCTACCCGGCATGGCTAGATGCTCCACGTTCCATAACCGTGGCAACATATATCACTTATTTTGAATTTCTTTGGTCTCATAGTCATTGCAAGCATAATGGTCACGGTTTTAAGTCGTTGCAAGCATGATGGCCACGGTTTTAAGCCGTGGCAAGCATAAAGCCATGGCAAGCATGAAGTACCACGGTTTTAAGCCGTGGCCAGTCAAAACAAAATTCAAAAACAAAGAAATCTGGTTTGTTGCGAGGGTTTGAAACCGTTGCAAATTAATATAATCGACCAGACACTTGCCATGTGGCGTGTACCCGTGCCTACGACACGGCTACCATGTCATGCCTCCAGCTTGAATAGGATTCCACAAACTATATGCTAGATAAATACAAAATCAACCGTAAAATGGAATCTTGGAATTGCATTCAAATGAAGCCAAATATCTAATTAATTTGTAGAAGTCATGGACGCTACATTGCATGACGCTACATTGACAAGTCATGGAAGCATGTAACAAAAGAAACTTGTAGAAGAAGAATTCAATTAAAAAAATATGCTTACTGTTGCCTGCACTAATCGTTGTAATGCAAGAGCCGACTTTGGGTCAGATGCCGAAACTCTATCTACAGATGTAAATCTTAGTGTAGACCCAGGCTGCGGAGGTGGTAAATCAAGGACTATTGTAACCTTTTCCAAAGCTGTGTGTTTCCCATCGGGTCCAGCTCCAACAAGGCATGTCTGGAAAAGAAAAGATACAAATATTTTCAAAAAAAAAATATTGTAGTTATAAAACTGTTATGAACTGATTTGCTGTTGCTATGTTCTGCAGGATGGAAACAGTCTTATTCAGATCTACTGACAGATTCCAAGCAATAGATGGATATTGAACTTTTTTAACCATTTACAATGTAAAAGTATATTGAACTTCGTCTAAAGAAGAATATCTGTATTATTATCAACCAAACTCTTTAACTATTTCCAACTTAAAATTGTACTGAGCCCACTAAAGAAATAAATGCCGCAAGTGCAGAAACTATCACAGGAAATGTAATGATTTTTTAATCACTCAGAACAAATACTTATTTCCCTTACCAGAACACCCTTGATTTGTTCAGCAGTCCCATGCTTTAAGCGCTCCAGATATGTCTCAACTTTACAGCTGATTGCAAGGTGCCAATAGGACCCTCACCCTAGAACTAAACTGCATCAATATCATGAAGACAAAGTGGAAAGACTTTAGAAGTGGCATATATTTTCTTCTCTATACAATCATAAATGGTAGCAATGTTCAAATTGCGTCCTCCCTGTTTCAGTTTGTAATGAAGCTGTAGTGGCATGGTCATGAATTGTAATGCTAGTGAACATGAACAAACTACATTGAAACAAAATACAAAGAAAGAAAATTTTTTATATACAGTTTGCAGACAAGCTCTTCAAATTGTAATGAGTTTGCCCTCCCATGACCATACACCGGATATGACAGGTCCACCGCTGACAAGAGTGAGGTTTTTTAGGGAAAAATGGTTAGATATATTATCAACCTATCTAATTTCTAAAGACCGCATTGTATCTCTTTCGCCATAAGGGAAAATGGTTAAATAGATTATTGTTCATAACTTTTCATTAATTTTCAAAGCTTCACCATTTCATCATCTAAACAAGGATGTAAAATTATTTGAGTAATACAAATGAGTAGAGTAATTAACAACACAAATGAGAACAAGCACAAGGTCGTCTCGGTGAACCGTTAAAATCTAAATGAAGAATCACTGTAACATGTAAATTTTTTTCGTTGCACAACTAGTTGCAGATTTTGGTACACTGGAAGTGATATTCTTATGCAAGAAAATAAAATGATTTATCTATTATCCCAATGTTCAACAAGAATAAAAGGATTCACACTCACCTAGTAAGATCGCGAGGGCATGCAAAGTTTATAACAGTTTGAACACCAATGATGTCAAGACCCTAGAAAAAAAACACCAAAAAGCTTAATGGATTGCGAAAACTACATGAGTACATTAAGCACATGATAAGAACTGAAAAAATTCAAAACCAAAGAGAGCATAGATGAAAGACCAAGCAGACAAACGAATCCACAGCCAGTTCAAGAGATATCCAGTTAATTTTTCTATTATAGTTTCTTCCAAAAAAAAAAGGATGATATCCAGTTAAAATATTGTGTTTCATGGAATTGAGTGAGGCCACTGAAGAAGAGTCAAGGCTGCAGAAAAGGGCAACTTTTCATCAACCAGGAGCAGAAATTTGAGTTGTGGGGACACACTAGTCTCATGTCACTGGTCGGCGCTGAAAGATGCAATGGCATCCATCTCCTGCTTCAGAAGAAGGGCATCAATAAAGACATCCAGATTCTCACCCTGCATGACATCACTTATCGAATGATGAGTGATCCCAACACGATGATCTGTGACACGCCCTTGGGGAAAATTGTATGTACGAATGCGTTATGATCTGTCCCCACTACAAATCTATTCAAGATGTCAGAAACCCAATTATTCTAATTCAGATATGAATATGAACTGAAGTAATAGCAACTTGCAATAAATGCAGACCTGTGCCATTCGAAGTTTTGACTGGCTAGCCTGAACTCTTAACCTCTCTATTTCATACAGCCTTGCACATAAGACTTTGAGGGCTTTAGCTTTGTTCTGTAGATGTCCCTAAATAATTAACAAATATTAAGTAATGTAAACAACAGGCTTGTCGTTTGGTAATATAAATTGATACTGACATTAGAATTGTTGTTATCATCCAGAGATTCTAGATATTTGTGGAGTCCTATATGTTAAGAATCACTTACCATATGCTGTGATCGTTCATCTTGTATGGATACTGTTATCCCTGAAGGAAGATGTGTTATCCTAACAGCACTATTTGTTGTATTTGCATGCTGACCGCCAGATCCACCAGATCTATATGTATCTATCCTCAAATCTTCATTCCGTAACTGGGCATCTACCTGCAGAAACCCTTAAGAGAATGAATGAAAGCTACCTTATAATGTAAATTCAAGTCCATCAATAATATAAACTACGAAAATCACCCCTTTCAAATCAATCACCCTTAAGAGAATGAATGAAGGTGCTGATAGGATTTTTTTCCTTGTAAAGTTATCTTTCAAATCAAGCATCAAATAATTAGAATGAAAAAAGGTCTAAGCACCTCATCAGCCTGAGGAAGGATAACAACGGAAATAGCACTAGTATGCACTCGTCCATACTTTTCTGTTACAGGAACTCGCTGCCAATAGAGAGATCTTTTTAGTCAATGCTAGTTTCAACTTTCAACTTTAATCAGAAGGGACGTCAATCAAAAGCACCTGAACTCTATGAACGCCACTTTCAAATTTAAGCTTCCCAAACACATCAGATCCAGAAATTGCAGCACTAGCTTCCTGAAATAGAAATATCAGGTCAGTATTTATGCAGAAGATGCCAAACCGAACATATGTCCCCACACATGTACAAAACGGGACTGCTATCCAACCCAGAAGTAGCCAGTCCCCTAGACAAACATTAGAGTACACTTGAAAATGGGCATTTGTACCACCTATAAACAGAGTTAAGTAATATAAAACAACAACAACAATTGCTTATGTTGGAGTTAAAATGTACGGATGTAGCAAACCATGGAACTAGAAATGGACATAGACCTGAATCCTTTAAGATCAGACTCCATTATATCTACAACTTCAAACTTCCAACCCTGTTTGTGTGCGTATCTCTCATACCTGATAAATTGAAAAATTCCACGTATATTCAGACATCTAAAAACTTTTAAAAGCAGGAATCATATAACCAGTGGCAGTAATTTTACATTTTGAATATATCCATGGCAAACAAAGACGCCTCTTCCTCTCCAGTTCCTGCAAGATATCAAGTAATATCATCAAAGAGAAAGTGACATCCATTGAATAGATAAATGTAAAGAAAAAAATGGTGGACCTTGCATTAAGATGCTCATGTATGACCTGCTCTAACCTCCAAAATGCAGTCCCTTTCATCTGCATCATCCTTAGGAAGCATAGACATGAGCAGCAGGTTCTGCAGCCTTGTCTCTTCTTCAGTGGCCTCACTCAATTCCTCAGTTAAAATATACTCCTCAGTCAATTTTTCTATTATAGTTTCTTCCAAAAAAAAAGGATGATATCCAGTTAAAATATATTCCTCAGTCAATGTTGCTGGCTGTTTCGTAGATGGATCGGCTGAAAGACGCAAAGGCTTAGTTAGAGAAAGCTTGATTAGCTCATCAACTTCTTCAGTCATTGTAGCCGAAAACAGCATGGTCTATCTCCTTTTGGGGCAAAGGCGAACCTATAAACATGACAGACCATATTCATTACTTCCTCCAATTAATACAGTTGTCCCATTCCTCTTGTTCATGTTGGTTGGCACGCATGCTTTCAACACCATACCATGTAATTCTTTTTATAATTTTGTCAAGTAAGCACATTTCCAACAGTGCTTTCCAAAGATACTAAACATTTTACTTGGCCACTTATGTTATGGTGAGACCACCTTATTTATGTAGGTGTTACTTCATAGACATAAGCCACTGGACTATATATTTTTACTTGGCCAGTAACATCTATGGCACTGGACTATACATGGATGATACTAATCATAATGCCTTTTCACCTAAAAATAAATAAAAGGATCAGATCCACTAGGATAAGGGATCACCACATATCTACAAAAAAAATTAGTCGAACAATAAGATAAACAACTTCTCAGTCAATAATTCGTCAAAAAAAGAAATGTACCCTTGATGAGCGCTTCGCAGTTGTGCTTCCTGACTTTGAGATAGTTTTCTCGACTGCTCTATTACGCTTTCTAGGGGTACTTGGCTGAAATTTTTGGAGAAAAAAGATATAACATAAGCCACTACAACCATAAATAAATTCTTTCAGTCATCTAAAAACACCATAGAAGATAGCATCTGCTCCTTCTCTGCAAGTGAAGTGTTGGTTGTAGCATGAGGGGCCTCCAAAAAGTCAATCAGCTTGGCCACAATATCCTCCTGCATGTCAAAGTTTCAGGGTCATATTTGACAGTAAAAGAAAAAATGTAAAATAGATAGTAGCGATGACAATATGATAAGATCTGACTTCTTCTTCTGATATTCTGCAGAATTGGAACAGTTCAAGCTCAACCTGCTAATGCAATTACAGAAAAGATTGGGAAATGATATTGCAGTTTCAGCAAGCAAGCCTCTGCTAATGCAATTACAGAAAAGATTGGGAAATGATACTGCAGTTTCAGCAAGCAAGCCTCAACAAAAGAATCATAGGAATGAAAGAATTATTTGATTAAAATGTAAGGGTTACAATGGTCTGGATAGACTGGAATGTAATATTCAGAATTCGAGATTGCCAATCTCCTTAGAGAGCAATGTGCTCACTTGTACAAAGTGTTTACAAAGAAGAATGAATGAATTCCATTTCCGTTCCTCCTCTCCTATTTATAAGAGCTAATAGCCTTTATAATTTTGAATATAGCAACAATACCACAACTGGCTTACTAACCCCCTGAACCGCCTAACCATCCAGACTTGCAGTCCAACTTGCAGACTTGCATAATATAACACTACTTGCATTCTTCAAAGCCACTCATTGGTTTATTGATTTATATCTCTTCCTTGTATAATTATATCTGACAAGAGGTCTATCACAATAAGAAAAACTCGGTAAAATAAACTAGACAGTGTAGTTAAAATGCACTTAGGAGCAGAGGTTTATGGATTAGCTACTATAATAGGTACGCACATGCAAAACCAAGACATAATGGGGAATATACTAGGAACCAACTAGAGGAACAAACAGTCCCCATTGCTATATATTTGTTGAAAGTTAATTAGTTAAACAGATGGAAACCATAAGAGAGTTGGGAGGTTAAGGAACACAACAATGAGAATGCTCTATAGCGAGGATATCTGACATAGTAAGACTACGAACCTTTCTTGTTGTGTCTTTCGCAAAGTGTATATCAAGCACGTCACAGAATTCTACCAATCTTTCCTTGACACACTTATCAAACTTTTCCTTTAATTTCAGTTTTTGCTTCTCCTGAAATTAAACCACCGTTTGTATCAGGAAAGAGTAAATAAATCATGTAGCAGAATGATAAATAATCTCAAAAGGCTCCCCTATTACATCCCATAATGGGAGGGTCTTAACAAGAAAAGAGAAAAAAAATAACCATTTCCAAAGTGGTAAAACTTTTACCTCATTTTCATGCCAAGCAAAGCCAGAAAACTGGGAGAGGTTGTTCTTCACAGTAAATGGCTGCAAACATAATACAGATTCACAAAAAGGGTCATTTTAGTTTGTCTAATAAAAACATCCCTTCTTGACGATAGCAATAACAAGAACCAACCTAGAAATACAGAAGACTACACATTCTCACTGACCATAAAACAAACATCCTTGAATTGGGGGGAGACATGGATAAAGAAAGGTATAAGAGTGAATCGCTTATAAATTACTTTGGTTAATAAATATAGCCTGTTACAACTCAACTTGGAAAAAAAAATGGAGAAAGTATGCAAATAAGAAGAAAAAAAGTTCAACATTAAATCTATGATACATGCGAAGTACTACTTGTAAATAAAAACAAGTTTTATAGGTTACCTTTCCCCTCCTTCCAAATAGAATCACGTGAAGTAGTACAAAGGTCTCATCCGTCTTCTTTTTAGCTAGTTTGTATGCCACTGAAACATCAATACAAAAATGATGGTTCAGAAAATGTCAAAGGATAAGCTTTTGATAAATTTTTCTGTTGCACTCGTAACACAATATAGCCAGCAACACAAGTATGATAATATGCCTAAGGTGTTGATCATTCAAAATGCCAACACTGCAGCAGCTTTAATGAGAATGAAAATTGGCAACTATGGTATTCATATGCAAGGCCAGATGCACGTTAGAACTTATCTCTACTACAAGATTGACATTGTTGCTGGATAAGTAACTCATATAAACAATTGATAAAATGCTCATTCTAGAAACTTTGTTAGCACTTGTACGGCTTCTCCAATGGGCTCTCCTTTGCTAGATTTCTACCTTGGCAATTTGGAGGCCTTGAAAGGTGTCCAAGTTTGTCTAATTAAAATATTATGTCAAGTATATCCCAAAACCCGAAAAAGTTATTTATCGAGTTGAATTTTCCGAACCCAAACCCAACAAGGGTTGGCTCGTGTCAAAACGATCCATCTTGACACAGTTGACATGGTTAACGGAGTCAACATCAACGATATAGACACAACCTAAACAAACAGCTTCTTAAGTCTACCAACAAAAACACAAAGAGAATTCATTTTTTATAGAATCCTTGCTACTTACAATTTGTTTGTAATTAATGTGAGACTAAAGTTTCTCAAGGCTACAGTATGAAGCAATGTGTAATAAAAAATTATAGTCCCATATTGAGTGGGGACAATTTCTAAATACATTTCAATGTTATAAATGCATCCAAAATCTTCTGTAGAAATATTCATACACGACAGTGGCAGTCAGTTGTGTTATGTGGTGTTGCTGGGTTACAAATTGCCACCTATGAAGGTACAACATAATTTTCATATTCATAATTTATTTCCTATTTTCCTTCTTTCATTCATCTGACCAGGAATGGAAATATATTACATATTATTAGTTTTTTGAAGGAAGAACTAGAAGTTTTATTCATTATATTCTAAGTACAACCATACCAAGAAATTTGCATTGTTCCAAACACTATGAAATGCAACCAACACAGGTGTCGGACAAATAAACTATGACAACACAATACGGTGCCACGCTTGTACATTATATTATTTTTTTCATCAGTAAATTAGAATAGTATGAGTCATGTTTGTTAGCTTGTTGCAACACATGTACCACTAACATACCAAAATAATATGCTTCTTAGAGTCATAATATCAAATTTATTGATGAAAAATCAATCCTGCAAATGATTCTTGTTCTACTTTGTTTAATGTTATATTTGAAAAATGCTAAATTATAATTTGTGTTCCTTGCACCTTGGTCTTTACTACCAAATTATATGAAGATATCCATTAAACAGGGTATACCCATTCAAAACCATTGGTTCTTGGATGAGTTATATCACCTATTGAGTACAAATAGGATCTACAATGGCTTTTCACTGGCAAATATATCAGATTTTCTATTTAGATATTCTAGATAGACATTGGCTTTTCACTGACTTTTCTAGATAGACATTGGCTTTTCACTAGCAAATATATTGCATGACAGAGACATTTTGCTCACTTACTGATTCAAGGACTGGAAAAAAGTTCAAAGTTTGGCTTGCATTAGATAAGTAGGAAAAACATTAAATCCCCATTTCGCTTGCAAGGCAGCAAATCCGTCTATTATTTCAAGGAAAAAATCCATTTTGGCAACCACGGGATTTAACAGATTTAGATTTTCATTGTTTAAAAAACATGCATGTATGTAAAAGTGGATTTCAAAATGTTTTACCCTGGTATTAATGTTTTATAGCATTAGCTCACTAAAATGGGCTTATAAGCCTTAGATGATAATTTGCAAGAATCGCAGCAGTAGTGAGCTGTATGTCCAAATCCTTAACTGACCCACATATTCAGATAAACAACAAATCTAAGAAAATTCTTCCAAGAGAAAGAGAATCAACATAAACTACTCATGCATTTACGACATATGAACCTTTATTAGAACTAAATCAAAAGTTAATAAATATACCATTTGGTATGTCCTTAAGTGCAGTACCACGACCCTGCAATTAAAGAGCAAAGCAACATTTTCAATACAAATACCATTTAAAGAATAGCTAAAAACAAATGAAAGCATGAGCAGAAAAGAATAGTAAAGAGTACCTTTCCAATAAGAAGTGCTCGAGGCTGCTCCTTCTCAATAAAGGCAACCAGCCGCTCAACAGACTTTCGCTCACGAACATGTCGCTCAATGGTGGGTGCAGCAGGTGTGATTGGTTCTTTAACTTTTCTCTTGCACACCTCCTTTTTCTCATCCTCTTTTTTCTCATCCTTCACTTGATCCCCAATAAGAAAAATTACTGAAAACTGAGTCAACGACCAATCACTGAAAATTTTCACAATAATTATTGCGATTTCAAAATGTATATATTGACCAAAGAGAAGGAAAAGAAGAAACTGAATCGAACAATTAGGTCTTCTTCTTCACTTAGTTGATTGAACAGAAAAAAAACTGAATCGCAGAGAAGAGGAAGAAGAAGTAAAAAAAAAAAAAAAAAAAAGGAAAAGAAGAAACTGAACGGGCTTTTGATCATACCTGATTGATTGCTTGGATCTGGCATCTGGGTTTCTTGCCGAACCCATAGTTTCGATTCTCTCTTAGGTATTCTTCTTCGCAAACCCTTCCAGTTCTTCTAATTCCCTTCGATTTCTTCTTCTTCGCAAACACTTTGATTTCTTCTTTGCAAACCTTTTGATCGACTGAAGTGGTATGTCGATAGAAGGTCTGGGGAGTGTGAGAGGTATGTTGATCAATCAATTGGAGTGTAGAGGGCTATCAATCAACTGGTGAAGGCGGAAGATGGGCTCAATCGACTGGAAGATGGGTTCGATTGACTCTATCGATCGACTGGTGCTTAGGGTTGGAGGGTTTTGGGATGATTTGAGTTGCGATCTTCGTTGATCTTGGTAGCAGGAGGTCGACATGGTGGGTGGGATCGTCGTCTCTCTCACTCCATTAAACAAAAGGTACCCATACATGTCTCTCTCACTCTGAGTCTCACTTCTTTGTTGGTTTTACTCTCATCAACTCCAACTCTCTGATTTGAAACGAAAATGGAGCTCCTCTGCTCCAATGTTTTTCGCAAGACCGCGAAATGTTCCGCAATGGCGCCAAAGCAAACAAAGGTGCATTTTCTTTTTATAGCAACGGTTTTAGGATCTAGCCACGGTTTTGAGTCATGGCCATCTCCGTGTAGCTAATCAAGCCTTTTGGTGTAGTGACGGTTTTAGGCTCTAGCCACGGTTTTGAGCCGTGGCAAATAAACTAATGATTTTGAGCCGTGGTCATCTCCGTGTAGCTAATCAAGCCTTTTGGTGTAGTGAGCGTTTCTACTCAATTTAGTAAAATGATATAATTTATCTTGTATTATTTGTTGTTTTAATAAGTGATATTCAAACTCCACTGTTTCTGTTGGAATTCAATGCTATATCCTGACAAAGTGAGGAAATTTTGTCATAATCTTGGAAAGAAAAATAAACATATTTCCCTGCCAATATTATAATGTAGATTGTGGCGTAATCTGCTTTTTTGGTCACACATTTTGTTGGGGGGGGGGGGGGGGGGGGGGGGGGGGGAGAGGGGGGAGTCCAATTGAACTTACTCGGCTTTATGTCACTATGTGAAAAACTGTTAAATGTTATTAGCTGTTGATAACATTGTACATCTATAACTCATGTCTGTCTGCCTCTAGAGTGTTTTATGATTTTATCGAAGATTAGAACTAATGAAAAGCATGCCTTTCTTTTGTAGTCAACACGGATATGCAAGAGCAAAGGGTAAAAAGTACGGCCTCAGTAAAAAGTACCTGCAGAAAGAGTGATAGGTGAGAGAACACATGGGGACAACGGGTCTGCCACGAGATTGAAATCCCCTATCTCTGCAACTTCTTACACTGTTGCATCTCTTCAGACAACAACAAACAGTTTTAGCCAAGAATATCTTGTTGGTGAAGGTTCACTTGGTCGTGTTTACAGAGCAGAGTTTCCTAGTGGGAAGGTAGTCCAGATATTCATTTCAATTTCAACTGTCCAATGGTTTGATGGGTGATAGTAGAAATGCTTTAGCATGTATTTTCTCTGTTTTCGATGTTGCTTGCATGCGGATTGTTTGTTTTTACTTTTCAGTTACTTATTATAGCCTTCCTTATTCTTCAGTTTTCTGCTTATGCATTTACCAATCAGTATTTGTTGCTTGGTCCAGATTCTGGCCGTTAAGAAGATCGACAGTTCAGCGCTGTCGTTGCAGAAGGAAGACAATTTTCTGGAAGCTGTTTCAAACATGTCAAGGTTGAGACACCCAAACATCATTACGCTGGTAGGATATTGTGCTGAGCATGGCCAGCGCCTTCTAGTCTATAAGTACATTGGAATAGGAACTCTACATGACATGTTACACTTCGCTGATGATAGCAGCAAGACACTTACATGGAATGCCCGCGTGAAGGTAGCACAGGGCACAGCCAAAGCTTTAGAGTAACTCTCCTCTGATGTTTTTGATCAATTAAGTTTTATTCTGGTAGTTCCTGCTAATGATTGTCCATTATGATTATGTTTTCAGATACTTGCGTGAAGTGTGCTTGCCTTCTGTTGTACATAGATACTTAAAGACTGGAAACATTTTGCTTGATGAAGATCTAAACCTCCACTTAACAGACTGTGGACTAGCTGCACTTGCACCAAAAACTGAGCGACAGGTAAAATAATTGGGTTAAACGTCCAAAATAAGTTTTGTTTTTTGTAGCTCTGAAACCGTGGTAAGAAAATATGTGTATTTTAAGAAAATTATGATAGCTTGATAAAATTTTGAAAGATGAAAGGTTTAGAACTTGCTCCCATCTCACTGGGATAAAGTTCGGTCACCTCAATTGAGTTGTTGGATTACTAGTGTATAGACGGAGTGCAATTAGCCTTGAACTCCGACAACAGTATTTCTAATAGTTTCTTTGATTGTGTTTTTTGATCCCGTCATAGATAGTTAGTTGCCTTGGGCTAATACTCCAATTTATATGACAAGTTTCCAACTCAGATGGTTGGTTCCTTTGGTCATAGTGCACCTGAGTTTGCTATGTCTAGAATATATAATGTGATAAGTGATGTGTACAGCTTTGGAGTAGTTATGTTGGATCATCTTGTGCATCTTACCCATATCCTCTTTGACATTCTTACCGCCTTCCAGTCATTTTTTTTTACTCTTTCTAACTAGTTTCAACGTTTTTTTAACTGATGAAGTGTCTTCGTTTTTCTGCAGGACGAAAGATTGTTTGATTTCTATGAAACTTGCAGACACTTTGAATTTGGACGGGGAGAAAAGTTTATTAAGATTGAAAAGGCATGGACACCCCGGATTTGTCTTTCCAAAATATTTTTTGTTGTTTTTTGTTAAACCTTGATTCAAAATTGGTCAGTTTTAGTTTGTCCTTGATTGTTAATCCATGTAAGTTTTCTGCTTATGCAGCCCCCTGAATCATATTTATAAAGATAATTTCAATTTGAGGTCGATAGAGTATAAAGTTGTTTGAGATTGTATTTTTTGTAATGGACAAGTTATTGATTATACAAAAATTAATATAATTGTGTTCAGGTTTGAAATGTTTCTTTTGAATGACAAAAAAAAAAGCAATGAGAAATCTGAAAATTAATAGAAAGAACTAATTTCATTATAAAAAATGAATTTTCATTTGTAATTTTTTTAGCTACAGCAAGTTAGTGTTAGCAACGACAAATGTCGTCTCTGTTTTGACAATTTGATTTGCAACTTAGCAACGTTTTGAAGCCGTTGCAAAATAGCCACGACAAATGCCGTCGCTATTTTGTCAATTTGATTTGCAACTTAGCCACGGTTTGAAGCCGTCACTAAATAACCACGACAAATGTCATCGCTGTTTTGTCAATTTGCGACAACCTTAGCCGTCTCAAACATTTTAAAAGCCGTCGCCATTGCTGCTGTCTCAAATAAAACCTTTGAATTCAAATTTTTCTAGTGACGAAAGTTTTGCAACTTAGCGATGGTTTTTAGACGTTGCCAATTAGCTACGGAATAGTATACTGTTGTTGTTATATTTTAGCGACGATTCAAATAGCAACGGTATTGCGACGGTCATGAGCTGTTGCTGATTCATTTTAGCTACGCTTTTTTGATACTTAGCAACGGTAAATCGCTGTTGCTGAATTTCATTTTTTTTGTAGCACTCGCTGCATTTATATGTAACAATTAGCCGAATATTCTATTATATGTTGTTATGAATACAACGAAATTCAGCTACATTCCTCATTTATAATAGTTTTGTGGATAAAATCCATTATCAACTTCAACTTATGTTTTTCATTTAACACGACTTAATACATATTTCACACATAAAATTATGTTTTAAAATTATTTTTTTATAGTAAAGTTCATTTAACATTGACTCACCATCACCTAATTTCTTCCTTTCTAAATGTGCCAACAATCACTACCACCTCCTCCGTTCAGCCACCACCACCACTTGCGAGGACGAATCCCACCCAACCTATCCTTGTGTAATTAGTCCCGCGCCAACAGACCACCACTTCCGATCAAGGTGAATTAGGTTGCAAGTGAAAGATTTTATAATGTTAAGATTTGAGCAAAATAAAACATTAAGGTATGAGTAACCATGGCCATGTAGTTGGCTGGTTGCGTGCTAAGTCATATTTTATGTGCTTAGAAAATCCCAAAGTTTTTTTTTTTTTAATTTTTTTTAATTTTATTTTATGAGATTGACCTCTATTTGGATTTGAAATTAGTATATAACCCCCCAAAATCACTTCAAAATAAGTTGGTAGTAGGTGTCATATTCATAAAATTTGGTACGTGCAAAACAACATTTAGAAAATAACTCTTGCATATTACTTCTTCTTACGTTACATTTTTAATAGAAATGCACAAAGTCGGATGTAGGCACATTGGAGCCATTCAAACTTTGAAATGTGCCAACTGATGATCCATCAAATAGTCCTTCGATCACGGTCATATACGTGGCAATGATCATTCATCACGAGGAACAAACACCTCACATTAAATATGGATAACAAGTCCAGTCACTAAAGCCCAAAGAAGCATTCAGCAATCGACCATGAACAAAGTTAAAGGCCTGAATCTCATGCCCAACGGACCTCTTCCCTTAGAGAATAGAGACGTTAAAAAAGAGACAAGTCATGGCGGGAATCATCACTCCCCAAGGATGCATATTAATGAAGGAGGAGACCGTTGTGAGAAACGTCCCCCTTCATCACGCCTTGCATGCTTAAGTCACGCACTAAGTTAATTATTCTTAGTATAAAAGGTAAAAAGAGATTCACGAAAGAGGTATGCAAACACAATACAACTATACATTGTCCAAGTTCATTTTCACCTACAGTTAATTGACTTAAGCATCAGAGTGCTTCGGCCACCAAACAGGTGATCTTTGGCAATCTAACCTTGTTTTCCAGGTCAGATCTCGAGGATAACAGATTTGAACGCATCAGTTTGGCATCGTCCATGGGGAACGACAGTTTCCTTAAAAAAATCAGAACAAAGTTGGTAGTTTCCCTAGCATGAATCAATAACGAAAGATACAGTGCAAATGAAACCTCCCACAAACTTTCAGCTTAGCAACAACCAAGCAATCCTTCCACTGGTGAAACTCAATTACCAAGTAAACACATCCTAAATCCAGCATTGGGAGAGCCAATTGCACAAAGTAGTGAATTGCAGCCCACGCCACTCAGCTGGAACCCCAACAGGCCTATGCTCTTAGGGAGAATGATGATGGATCCACGTAAGGATCAACTTTTGGCTCAAACGGCCCCTAAAGTGGTCGAAAGGCTCACACAAGAACATGTCCTATCTTTCGAGCACGTCAGTGTTCCACTTCAGCAAAATTCTGCCAGTCGTCTTCAAGGGAACCAATAAGCTCCTGCAGAGCTTCGGAAAACAGACTTTGAAAAAAATGAATCGCAAGATGATAGGTCTCGAATTGGTGGAGTTTCTCCACTGATTCCATTCAGGATTTGGAGTCACAAATCTGAATACGTTGTATGAGCTTGCCATGCCACCCTTCTTCGACAAAATCATGAACTTCTGCCCAAGAAGTTCGTCCTGCCAAAATTTGAAGGTCATGATAGTTTTACCGATCTGTCAGACCATCTACGCCATTTTCACAATATGATGGCGCTAAAGGAGAGCTCAGACTCTACCATGTGTAGAACTTTCCCAACCAGCCTCACATCCACAATAGAAAATTGGTTTAACAGCCTCCCGCCATGGTCGATAGAGTCCTTCCAAGCGCTGGCCACAACCTTCATCACTAGATTCATCGGCAGTCAGCGGATCCGAAAAAGCCCCCATTATTTGATTCACGTAAAACAAAAGTTTGACGAGACTTTTAGAGAAAATGTTACATGATTCACTGATGAGTTAACCATGATAGACGGATGCAATGATGACACAGCTGTGACCACCTTCACCTTCGGATTCAAAGATTCTAGTTATACAATTTTCTAACTCTGAAGCCTCCAAAAAGCATGGAAAACATATTAAAGTAAAAAAGTGCACATAAATACATCACTCTTAAAGAGATGTGGGTTGCCAAGAAGAACAACAAGTCCGACAGGAGATCTTTCCCTACAAAACGGGAGGGAAGGGAGGACAAAAAATGAGATGATAAGCCACGGAAGGACAGTGGTCAGCTTAAAAGGTGATGAAGTCAATTTTTGCTCCCTATTTTGACTTGACTTGCTAACCTGCTGACCTGCACAAGGAACACTCGTGAACCACGGATCATCGTTGTGGTGGCTGATGGCACTCCGATGCTAAAGTCAGACAGAGATTTGAGGAAGGCGTAATGTTGTAAATAGTAAATTTGTAACGTCCCTTAGCTTACCAACCTCATGTCTTATTTATAGTGCTGGAGTCCTGGTTTTACCAGGTCATCGATGGCGTAGTTTAGGGAAGAAGATCTTCGTGGAGATCCTTTTCTAATTAAGAGTTGTGCTGTGAAGTTAAGTTTCCCTGTTAGACTTGTGCTCTTAGATATGCTAAGATAGCTCCCAATCCGAGAGTACACATGTGACGTATACTTTAGCATTTGCTTCCTAGTTAGAAGCAAAGTGTTGTTGTCCTGCCTGTCCGAAATTGATCCTTGAGATACTTGCCTTAACAGGGCTTACGGGTATTGAGAATAGTTGTTAGATGCGTGGGCTTAGCAGGCTGTAATGATTTGGGTCCGTCTGGCGGACTCTATTGCGCGGATTCGGAGCCGCTTGGGTCGGATCAATGTTGGACTATTATTTCTTGAGATCATCGTGACACATGTATGGTGTAGGAGTGAGGACATTTCGATGTATCATCAGATGTTTCCCCCGAGTTAGTGGGGCGTCTAGTTGATCTACTGATTCTCTGAAAAGTAACTATACCGTCGCGATGATTGAACCCGAAGCGTTGTCTCGAGCGACACATAGCATTAATGGATATCCGACTGCTCAAGGAGAAGAAGTACGATTTATATTCTCTATAAATAGTTGTCATTTTGAGGAAGATCTCTCTTGTTCTTTCCCGCGTCACTCTTTTATGCGATTATGTTTTTGTAAAGATCGATTTGCACTTTCTATCGATGGTGGATAATGTTAAACTTACTCCCAAGCAGTTGTTGTCTCTTACTTGCCTCAAACTTTTCTAAGATAGCCTGGTTGACGAAACTGAGTTATTGTATCATATTCCAGAGGATTTGGAAATAATTCCTACGCTTGTTGCTAGGGCTCCATCTTCACCCCCTCGAATCTGGGCTCTGGTTCCCAGTGCCAACAACGTTTGGCGCTTTTTTTTTCTCACTGCATGCCTCTCGTACAAATAGCTCCGAAAGAGTTCAAGATTTTGATTGCCAGTCTTCTAAGAGCACACGATGTTGGCGATCGTTTAACCCTGACGATAGTTCATCATCTGACCGCCGCTTGGTTGGATTCATAGGGCCTTTGCATATTAAATAACCCCGCTTGCTTGCGTCTGATAGAGGATGACATTGAGCCCTGGTAGAAATATTAGTTTATGGCTTCGGTGAATTTCTCGTACTTTAGGATCGAAGGTCGTCAAGTCCCAAGATACTTCCAGTTTGACCTTAGTAAGTTTTTTCATTGTTGTCTCATCCTCTTGTTCTCGGATGTAGTGCTGATTTAATGTGTCATGTCTTTTTCAGGGAAGTTTGTGGCTCCGATTCTTACTGAGGAGGAAGAACGGATAGAGAGGGAGTTTCTCAAACTCCCATTGATGTCTGTTGAGGAGGTTATAAGGCCAGGTAATGTCGTATAGAGCGGGTTGCTATGGTGCTCCCATGATGTTCTTACTGCATCCAGTTCGCCGGTCGAAGAGGTCGGGGGTCGTCGTTCGAATAAAAGGAGCCTGGCCATGCCTAGTACGACTAGGTTGGCAGAGTTTGAGGTGAGCGTGCCTCCTGTTGTTATTCTGAAAAAGAGGCAACCCTCTAACCATGCGATTTATTCTTCTGAGCCGTTGCCCTTGCCAGAATAGGAGGTGGTTGTTGCGAAGAAAAAATTACCTTCATTTGCACAGGACGTTACTTCAGGGGATCGTCGTCTCTCGCTTGATATTGTTATCCCCCTTGCTGACTCGGAGTGGGAGCGCAATGGACCAGGTGTTGATGTTGTGAGTTACCATGGATCCGTAGCGGAGGGTCATGTTCTTGAGTCACATGGTTCCATTGTGCTGCACCCTGATGCCTGCGAGAGAGTTCTTGCTTTGGAGAAAGTTTTTGCAGATTTGCAGGCATCATATTTCGATGCTCTCCAACGGGGCGATTTCTTGACTGATCAAATGAAGGATTCTAGTGCTACTACAAACTTGAGGGCCATGCGGGCCGCGGTGTTTGTGTCTAAAGCAAAATTTGCAAACATAAGGGCTCAACTGAGGTTGGCTGAATCCGATTTGGTTTCAACCCATGCGGAAATGGGACAGGCCCATGCTGAGCTGGGGGGCTTAGAAGTTGCTGTGGACAAGTGGTCGTCCAATCTGCAAGTTCAGATATGCGAGAGGAAACGAACCGAGATCGAGTGGGTCGTTACTTGATGACATTTTGAGTCTGAAGTTGCTGAGGGACTCCGCCACGTTTGTTAGGCAGAACGCTTAATGTTAGAAGAGCGTTTGCACTATGCTGCGTTGGTAGGTGCGGTAGATTTCGGTGCTTCTGGATGGAGGTCGCAAATCTCATTGGAGTTTGTTCTAGGCAAGTTAGAGCTTCTGGAGCTTATCAAGGAAGAGCAACCTGGTATTGACTTGACTTTGCCCATTATAGGATGGCTGCTTTTGGAATCATCGTGCAGGAAAAGGAATCTGGCTTTTCGGGACAAGATGTTGAGGAAGTCGTTCTGCGCCCTTCTATTTTAAAATAGTTGTAATGTCCTTGTAGGGACAAGGGAAGACAAAATTTTAACGAAATCCATGTTTTGTAACTTTGCCTCTTGTCTTGTACTGTCATGTCATTGTGTCTTCTTTAGAAGCTTTGCAAGCCGTGGAACTAGTACATTCGGACCTTACATGCTGGTAGATTGTTCGTGTTTGTCACTTTAGTCGTGTCGAAACTGACTGTTTTTAGATACTCTCGCTTATGGGTGAGTTGTTGCAGTCCCTGACAAGTCGTCGCCACTAGCCGTTGTACCACCGAGTATTTTTCTAGCAATCGTCATCCGTGCACTGCAGGCTAGGCACTGAAATGCTTCATAAGTCATTGCGTTCCGAAGATCGTTGGTCGTTTGGCGAGTCATCGTCATTAGGCGTAAGGGAAATGATCATGTTGTAATTAAATTTGGTGACCACGAACTGTAGAGGAGTGGTGGTCCCGTGGCTACCCGTCAGCATCAGTCAGATTTGATCAGGCTTTCACCATCCAAATCATCTACACACGCACAATGCGAGTTACAGATTTGGGTGTTGATAAGAAACTGCAGTTAATCAGTTGTTATCAATAAGCTTGTCCGATAGGTTTTGGCGGCCATCGTTATCATCGTGCCGCATACTAGGAGTTGGGCACCAGAAGCCGTCGTCATTATCTCTAGAAGAGCAATGATCCCTTGGCGAGTCATCGTCATCAGGCGTGAGAGCGCTGACTAGACTCCCACTTCGTCGACTGTCTTTATCAGCGCACAGCGAACTAGGCGTTGGGCACCAAAAGCCATGGTGATCAGCCGCGAACTGACTAAGGTTACCTGGTAAGTTTGGCGATCATTGTCTATAGAAGAGCAATGATCCCTTGGCGAGTTGTCGTCATAAGGCGTGAGAGTGCTGACTAGACTCCCATTTCCTCGACCGTCGTCATCCACGAACACAGACTAAGCGTTTGGCACCAGAAGTCATCATCATCAGTCGCGAACTGGCTAAGCTTACCTGATAAGTTCGACAATCATAGTCTGTAGAAGAGTAATGATCCCTTGGCGAGTCGTCGTCGTCAGGCATGAGAACGCTGACTAGATCCCACTTCCTCAGTCAGCGCCATCCACGCGCAGCGAACTAGGCGTTAGGCACCAGAGTCGTCATCAATCGCGAACTTACTAAACTTACCTAGTAAGTTCGATGATCATTGTCTATAGAAGAGCAATGATCCCTTGGTGAGTCATCGTCATCAGGTGTGAGAGCGCTGACTAGACTCCCACTTCTTCGGCCGTCGCCATCCGCGTGCAACGGGTTAGGTTTTGGGCATGATCCTCGGATCTGGTCAAAGCAGGGATGATTGGAGGTCGCGTTGGTCGTAACGGACACCAGTGGAAGTTTAGTAAAAGCAAATATTTTTATTGATAATAATTTTTGAGGTGTTTTACATTCCAGGGTCGTTTAAGTTCGTCGTCGTTTATGTCTTCCAACCAGTATGTCCTAGGCCTGTTGACCTTGGTCACCCTGTAAGGTTCTTCCCAGTTTGAGTTCAACTTTCCTGCGCTAGCTTCTTTGGTGTTTGACTGAGTTTTTCTGAGTACCTAGTCTCCCACTCTGAATTCGCGTGGCTTGACCTTCTTGTTGTAGTATTTCACTATTTGTTGCTGGTAGAAAGTTATCTTGGTGGAGGCTAGATCCTTCTTTTCTTTGAAAAGGTCTAGTCTGACGCGCAAGGCTTCATCGTTACCGTCTGGTCTAAATTCTTCCATTCGAAAAGTTGGCACTTCGAGTTCTATCGGAACCATGGTTTCTGACCGTATGCTAGAGTTAAGGATGTTTCTCCGGTAGGAATTCTTTTGTTTGTCCGATACGCCCAGAGTATTCCTGGTACCTCTGGAACCCATTTCCCTTTGCCGCGTCAAGCTTCTTTTTTATTGCCTCCAAGATTGTTCATTTGGTAATCTTCGTTTGGTTGTTGGCTTGTGGGTGCCCTGGCGAGGAGAAATGGTGATTGATGTTTAAACTTTTGCATATTTTATTAACCTTGATACCTTAAAATTGAGTTATGTTGTCACTAACTAATACTTTGGGGATCCCAAATCTGCAGACGATGGTTGCCCATATAAAGTTCTATGTCTGGACTTGCCCTATTTTGGATAGGGGCTCTACTTCGACCCATTTGGTGAAGTAGACGACTACCGCAAGAAGGAACTTGTCATCGGTGTCAGTGGCTGGGCAGACATGTACATGTACGACGCGAACCTCTTACATTTGTTGCAATTACGGATAGTATCTTTGGCGTCTCGTTGCACCATCGACAAATAGTATCCTAGGGTTAAAGCTTTGTGGGTGAGGGTTCTTCCACCCAGATGATTTTCGCATATCCCATCATGGATCTTTTCCATAACCTGATTTGCCTCGGGAGGTGACAGACATCAAAGCAGGGGTCCTGTCACTGATCTATTGTATAACTTGTTGTTTAGGAGAGTGTACCACGTTGCTATGAATTTGAGTCTTCTGGCCTCAACTTTTTCGGTTGGCAGGGCTCCGCTTGCGATATATTTGAGGATCAGAGTCATCCAATTCGGCGCTGCACTTGTAGCGCAAACATCTCTAGGTTCTTCTTCTTCAAGGCTTGATTGCTCTTGGTATTCAATGAAACCGTTTTAGACTTCGGTAGAGGCTGAGGCTTCCCTGGCTAGCGCATCAGTTAATATTTTATTGTCATCTCGGGGACATTGTAATGGCTCGCACCTTTTGAACCCGCTCATTGCGCAGAGTACTTTTTCGTGGTATCTACATGTGGGGGTCCTTGCTATTGAAATCTCCTTTGACTTGGTTGATTACCAGCATTGAGTCGTTGTATGCCATTAGGTGATCTATCCCGGTCCCCAAGGCTAGCTTTAGATCGGACAGGAAGGCACCTAATTTTTGGCTTAATTGTTTGAAGCAGGAAAGCCGAATTTGATGACTTTTTCGAGGGAGAAGCCACCTGGAGAACGGAGTGTGATCCCAGCTTCGCTTGTTTTTCCTGTCGATGATCCATCACAACGCAAGGTCCATCCTTGAATGCTTGAATCTGAGGCTTGAAGATTCGTCTTTGGTTCTTCCCAGCCAGTGAACTCTGCAATGGAGTCTGCCAGAGCATGGGCTTTGATGGCGGTCCTTGGAACATATCTTAACTGTTATAGAGTGAGCCTGAAAATAAGGCCTCAGTTTTGTTGAGGATACAACCAGTGTTAGGGCTAACTTTTCCAAGTCCGGGTAGTGTGCCTCTACTTCCACGAAGGTTTTGTTGGCGTAGTACACTGGTATTTGGATTCCCTAGTCATCTCGTATGAGGGTCGAGCTGACTGCATGCTTGGAAACAGATAGGTACAAGTAGAGTGTTTCCCCTGTTTTCGATTTTGAGAGTAGCTTGGGGCTCCCAATGTATGCTTTCAGGCTCTAAAAGGCTTGTTCGCACTCTTCATCCCATGAAAATCCTTTGCTTCTTATCAGTATTTTAAAGAAAGGAAGGCATTTGTCAGATGATTTACCTATAAACCTGTTGAGTGTTGCTACCCTCCCAACCAAGCTCTGAACGTCTCTGATGTTGGCAGGGGCTTTCATGTCTAGAAGGGCCTGAATCTGTTTTGGATCAGCTTCAGTTCCCCTCATATTCACTATGTAACCTTGGAATTTCCAAACTCAACTCCGATCGTACACTTCTGTGGGTTGAGTTTCATATGATATTTTCTAAGCTGGTTGAATGCTTCGGTGATGTCTCCTATGTGGTCGGGGTTGCGGAGGCTCTTGACCAGCATATCGTCAATGTAGAACTCCATATTCCTATCGATTTGTTCTTTAAACATTCGGTTTACTAGTCGTTGATAAGTAGCACCTGCAGTCTTCAAATCGAACGACATCACCCTGTAACATTATATTCCTCCCTCAGTTAAGAAAGAAGTCTTTTCTTGATCTGGGGGTGAATTAATATCTAGTTGTAGCCCAAGTAGGCACTACACCAAAAGGCCTGTTTAGCTACAGGGATATGGCCACGGCTCTAAACCGTTGGTTTATTTGCCACGGCTAAAAACCGTGGCTATAATGGCCAACGGTCTAAAACCGTGGCTAAAAAAATAAAAACCGTGGCTATATTGAAGAACTCGAGTGGATTTCACGGGGGCGAACGGTCTTGCGAAAACATTTGGCGCTCCCGCCTCCATTTTGGCTCATTTCCATTTTCATTTTAGAGTTTTAGGGTTTTGTAAGAAAATCATTTTGGCTCAAAAGCTCGAGGGGAGAATCGAAATCACAGATCTGTTTTTGTGTTGATTGCGGTGAAATCAGAGAAATCTCTAGCCATCGACCTCGACCTTGCGGTGAGAAATGGTTTTGTAAGAAAATCGCATATATGTTTTTGGCTCAAAAGCTCGAGGGGAGAATCGAAATCACTGATTTTGTTTTGTTGTTGATTGCAGAGAAATCAGAAATCAGAGAAATCGATCGAAAACTCTAGCATCATGCTGACTTGCGACGTCGACCTTGAGCTGTGGTTTGACCTCGTGCTGAGTTTTGAACTCGAACCAAAACCTCGATCTCGACCAGAGGTAATACCCATTTGCAATCTCAATTGTTCTGTTACATTTAGGTTTATGATGAATGTTTGGTCCATTTTCACTAATAAATGGGGAAATTGTGAAAAATGGTTTAATATAATATGGGTTTTTCAGAAAATCGAATGGGGTTGATGGGTTTTGCAGAGAATCGAATGAGGAAAAAATCTTTTTTCTTCTTGATGGGTTGATGGGGAAATTGCTATGTCTGTTAAGTGTTTTTTTCTTCTTGATTGAGGAAGAAAACCAGTTTTTGAATTTTTTTTTTCTTCAAATGTTCATTTTCACTGATTTTTAAGAAATAGAGATTTTTATGTATGGCTTCAGTCGGCTCTTAACTATAGTGTGTAATAAAATTTATTTATTTTTGCTAATTTTAGGGATTAGTAAATCTTCTGTGTTGCTCTCCATCATTCGAAACTATTTTCAAACTCTTTCGATTCCATCTGGATAAAGGTAACTCTTTCAGTTTAGTAATATCTCAACATTGAAGTAATTAGAAGTTCAAATTATTTCAGTTAATTAGTGTAATGTTTTGTTTCTATCATGTCTTGGATTATATTATGATGGTACTAGTTTTCACCTCATGTTGAATAACTATTTAGCTTATGTTTACATGTATTATGTTTGTTTACATGTACCTATCATGACTTAGTTCTTGGATAGTAGTAAAGTATATACTATGTGGTGGTGGTGGTAGTTGTCAACACGAAATATATTTCAGTCTTTAAAGGAAAACCACAAAGTACATAGACATATACTTCACATCACCAGTTATTTTAGTGGTGGTGGTATTGGTTGAGACCAATTGTTTTGTCTTTGTTTCTTATTTTGACTTTTGAGTTGGGAAAGGGAAGCTTTGTAGCTAAGTATTCAGATTGGCTTTTCCAATGCTTTATAAAATTCTATTTGTGGTGATATGTTGTGGAAGGAAACTATCTATAAATGTAGTGTACATAGTCGTTTCTTATTTCTTTTTGTTTGATAATGGTTAATATCTATAATGTCATTGATAGAAATGGGTAGTACTCGCGGCAATCTCTCCACCAATGATGTCACTACATCTACAAATGATGACAGTGAAGTTAAAAAGACCATAAAGTTCAATGTCCATGGTTTAGCAGTTGGACCTGGTGCTAGAAATTTCAATAAACGCATTGGAAAGCTTGTTGAAACACTTGTGCCCATCAAATTCAAGAGTTGGAACCATGTTACTGACAACTACAAAGAGGATGTGTGGAATGCCCTCAAGGTGAGATTTTACATCATTGATTTTCATAATGTTTTATTTTATTGTCAACTTATATCTCAATGGCTTATTTGCAGCGTGAATACGACATCCCAAATTATGTGAAAAAGAGTGTGCATTTGAAAATGCCAGAATATTTTAGAAGGTTCAAGGTAGATCTTAGGAAGGACTATTTGGATAAGTATCCTACCATTGAGGAACAAGAGAAGCATGTTCCAAATGGTGTAAGAGATGAGGATTGGAAGGGGTTTGTTCGCTATGAGAGCACCCCTGAAGCGAAGGCAATTAGAGCCCAAAATGCCGAAAACAAAAAGGCTTCAAAGTATGTATGGGGAGGTGGCCAAAAGAGTGTTGCAGAAGTGGAGTATGAAATGGTAATTGAGTTTCTAGCTACTAGTACAATAATAACCATTTAACTATATAGGCTGAGACTAATCTTTCAAGTATATAGGTTGAGAAGAACCCTGATGGGGAACCAGTCACACACACTGATATATGGATTGTTTGTCACACGGGAAAGGATGGTGCTGAACTATATATGGTATGTGCCCAATGATGTATTTTATACACAATTCTTAATTTACTTTGTAGTTGTTTGAATATTATTTGTGTCCTGTGTTATTTTATTTTTTTATTCTTTTTAAGGAACAAGTTAAAGCGAAAAAGGCCGCCTTGCAAGAATCTTCAACCCAGGGTACCATTGACCTCACTATTGATAATGATCCTCTAAGCCAAGTGTTTGGCCAAGAAGAAAGGGGACGTGTTCGTTGTGTTGGAACCACCGTCTCTAAAAGGAAGTATGATGCTTCACTTCCCGCTCGTTAATTGATTTTGGATAAAACATTGGAAGTAAAAAAATTGAGCCAAAAATATGATTGATTGGAAGAAAATGTTCAATGGATACGAGGAGAGACTTGAAAATGGAACTTACGTGAGACCATCAACAAGTGAGGGAACACAAGGAGGGACACAAAGAACTGAAGATACCCCTTCATCCCGTGCACAATCGACAAGGCAACTAGAAAATCCATTACCTCCATCTCCATTACCACCATCTTCTCAAGGTGTTGCGAGGTTTCCTTCTCCAAGCAATCATGTTCCTTCAGTGTCAAGGACTTACAAAGTTTGTGATTGGCATAAGAATGTCATTGCGATAGCAAAAGAGGTTGTAGATCCTATCCATCGATTCTCTTGCGATTGCCATGGATCATTGAACCCTGCAACAGAGATCAGACTTTCCTTATGCTTCAAATATATGACTGAGGTGAAACTTTACAAGAGTGATCCAAAAGGAGACATGATGGGGGATTTGGACGTTGGTGATTTCTTCGTATGGTGTAAAAATCATGTGGAACTTGATGATTGAAGTTACAACTACCTTGGTAGTTACAACCTTGAACGATATCCTTAGTAGTGATACGTTCATTTTTGTTTTTTGACTTACACACTCCTGGCTGATTTGGTTTTGGTAGTCCCAAATCTGTAATTTTAATTTGGATTTGGTAGTCCCAAATATGTAATCTTAGTAGTGTTGTTTTCTTATTGAATATATGTATATATATATATATATATATATATATACTTACCTATGTTTTTTAAATTTATAACAACCCTTTTCTAACTTCTCCAATGTAAAGGTTCTTTTTTAAATTGCCGGTCCCAAGCCCGGATAAAGGAGGAGGGATGAGGGTATGTTTACCTTTATCAATTTTTGTGTTAAGTTTCATTATATTTGAAAGTGGAGTTCATAGAGTTCAGGTGCTTTTGATTGACGTTACCTCTGATTAGGTCTTCAAATTTCTCTATTTCAGGAAGCTAGTGCTGCAAGGTCTTCAAATTTGTAGTGTTTTTTGTTGACTCAAAGTAAATGTTTATCAACACGACAAAGTAAATGTTTATCAACGACGCATAATATTGTGTAATAGGCTAAAAGAGCTGGTTCAAAGTTGAGGAGTCGGATAGTTGCAGAGCAATCTGTAACCAAGTGGTGTCAGACAATTGAACAAATGGAAGATCAAGTTTCTGCTGTTCTCGAGGAAGAAAGGTTATTATTGTCTCATAACTGCATTTTCTCTACTTGTGAGTTTTTTTTTTGGTGTTATTTGAAAATAAAAGTTCCATATGTTTGCAGGGAAGAGAGAGCTCTAAGAAAAGCTGAAATGGAGGCAACAAAGGTTCGTTTTATTATTTTTCACGGCGCTTCTACTTACACTAATCTTTTGCAAGATCTTGTTTATGCTCTATTAGTAGTAATCTGAAAATCACTTAGTTTATGAGGTAGATCTTTACACTAATCTTTTGCAAGATCTTGTTTATGCTCTATTAGTGGTAGTTTGAGAATCACTTAGTTTATGAGGTAGATGTTTTTAGTAAACCAATATCAGATAAACTAGTGTCGTGCTCATTATATTGTGGCTAAAGTACATGAGAATCTTTATATTCTTAAGCTTATTGTGGCTAAAGTACATGAGAATCTTTATATTCTTCGACAGTTGAAGGGCTTTCATCCATGAGCTTATGATGTGTTAGGCTTGGCTAACTGAAAGCATTCTAGAGTTTTCTCTTCATATTTGATATTCACCAGTGAAACTCGTGGTACATTTATTTATGACAATATGCTTATGTTCCTCTTTCTCTCGGTGTGATTTATTTTCTTTTATTGCATTTCCTTGAATTCAGGCCAGAATGCAAGAGATGAAATAAAAACAGCATGAAACTCTGGCCAATGGACATGCAAATTCTCATGTATGTAAAGTCTGCTTGAAAGCATCAACAACAACCCTTCTCTTCCCATGTCGGCATTTTTGTTGTAAGTAATCTTAATTTATCTCATTCACAGATGGATTTCATGAAGGTTTTTTTTTTCCAATTAGAGAATACTTTTGCATTTTAAGATGGCTGATTGTACCACTTTATCCACCTTCATGTAAGCTAGGCATTCTAAAATTTATAAACACAAGGGTGGTGGATGTGATGTGGGTGAACACAGGCATGTTCCCCCATTGAAATTCGGTTGATTGGCTGCATAAACATCCGAATATAATTTTACTGCTGAAAGTTACTTGTGCATCTTTTTGTGCAGTGTGCATACCTTGTTCGCTTGCATGTTTAGAGTGTCCTTTTTGTCGCACAAAGATTGAAGATAGGATCTTTGCTTTTCCATCCTGATAATATCATTATTGTTATGCAAGCCTCCCAAAAGTGGTAAAGAATTCAGCTACTAATATCATCTCTAACGTTATAATGTCTGACAGATTTTTTACAGTTTATCTTCAGCTGAATTAAGTTTCTAATGCATGCTTTTGCTATTTTTCTTCAGGGTGCCTATCATTCAACTATTCATTATTCTTGATTATGATATCAGATGCAATTCTTTTATTAATTGCACTGTATTTAGCGATCGTAAATGTATGCCAGGTCTCCCTAATGGGCTGAAAAATAAAAAGAAAATGAAAAAGTAAAGGTAAAAATGAATTGCATCTTGATTATGACATCAGATGCAATTCATTTTTATTCAATTCCTGGTCAGAATGATAATGACATCCAGTTTTTCCTTTAGAGTTGCTTTTTTTTTTTTTTGCATTGTAGGACATTAAAATTCTTGTTTGTTTGCTTTATATGTAGCCTGAGAGTTGTATAATTTGTTTCTTTTTATGGTATGTACCAAAATTCACAACTTTTGCCCTATTACCAGGTACTGGTTATGTATGCAATGCATATCTTGCAGCTTAATAATTGCTACTCCAAATCAAGATGCTTGGAGCATCGTTAAAGCGTTTCTACCTCTTCTATCATATTCAACACCATTTGCTATTTATCATCAATATCTTCAGGTGAGTTCTGTCATATTCAGCACCATTTGCTGGAGAATTTGGTGTAAGCAACATAACTTGAGGGTACTTGGGGAAGGTGGCGATGGTGAGGTCCTCCCTTGGGCTCAAGACTTTGATTCTTGGCTCACCGAGTCTTTGGTGAATGGAAGGTAAATTCACATTTCACATGCGATTTATTTCATTATTTTGTATGAGAATTATATAAAGGTTGTTAGATAAAGAAGTGATTGTGAAAATGCAGGCATAGCCATGTGAATAACTTTTACCAGAAGGCGCCTTTTGCCAAAATGGCACACCCATGGCCAGACCATTTTTACCCGTTGCATGTAGCACTTGGTGCTGCAGGGGAAACTGCGAAGGCTGAATTGATCCATACTAGCTGGAGCCTTGGTGCACTTTCATACTCCTTTTATCGTTTCAAGACTGACTGATCTCTGATCTCCTATGTGAATGCTTTGAACATATTATGCACTTAGTATGTTATGAAAACATGACAATAATATTGAATTTCAGATGATGAATGCAAATGGTTTATTTATAAAGTTATGTTATGAACTTAGTATTTGTAAGTTTTCTTTTTATTTTTTGCATTCTTTTAGTATCATAATCTAATGTTAAGATTTAGTTCAAGGTTAAAGCATATCTTAATGTGGCAATCCGTTGGCTCTTACAAAGCAAACCCAATGCCTAGTTTCTACCATGAAGGACTTCCACTTAAGGTTGAGCATAAAAAGGTTAATCCTGTTATTGTACATTAGTGCGCTATTTGTTTACATGTTTTTGTTTGGCGTCAAAACTTGACAAGGTTCCATTTTACGGTTGATTTTGTATTTATCTAGCATATATATAGTTTGTGGAATCCTATTCGTGCCGGAGGCACGGGTACACGCCACATGGCAAGTGTCTGGTCGATCTTAGTAAGGACTGATTTTGCAGGTGTGGGGCTGTGATTTTGCTGCAGCAGCAAAAAAAATGTAATTTTTTTCGATTATATTAATTTGCAACGGTTTCAAAACCTCGCAATAAACCAAATTTCTTTTTTTTTGAATTTTGTTTTGACTGGCCACGGCTTAAAATCGTGGTATTTAATTATTGCCACGGCTTAAAATCGTGGTCGTCATGCTTGCAATGACTTAATTAAAACCGTGGTCATCATCATTGCCACGGCTTATAACCGTGGCCATCATGATTGCCACGGCTTAAAACCGTGGCCCTTTTGCAACGGCTTATAACCGTGGCCATATTGCAACAACTTATAACCGTGGCCACTATTGTTGCAACGGCTTATAACCGTGGCTAAATGCAGAAAATCATCACGCCTCCTCAAGCATAAAACCGTTGCTAAAATGTTTTGCCACGGTTTATAGCCATCAATGATGATTTCGCGACGCCTCTACTGCCCACGCCTCTAAGCCGTGACAATTGGTTACCCCCACGGTCCCAAACCGTTGCTGATGGGTATTTTTGGTGTAGTGAGGCGTCCATGAAGCTTAGCAGGTTGTGCCCAGATGTGGCGTCCATGATCTGATCAATGTAGAGGAGTAGGAAGCTATTCTTCGGGCAAGCTTTGTTCAAGTCCGTGTAGTCTAGCATACTCTCCACTTCCAATTTTTCTTTTTCACCAAAATGGTGTTTGCCAGCCAGTCTAGGTATCATGCTTCCTTGATCATGTTCGCGTTGAGTAACCACTGCACCTCCTCATTTATGATCGTATTTCTCTCAGGCGCCACAGGCTTTTCCTTCTGCCGTACGATTTTCCTCGTGGGGTTCATCTCTAGCCGATGAGTGATTATTGATTGGTCGATTCCCACCATGTCTAGCATGGTCCAGGCGAAGACGTCTTGGTTCCGCTGTAGCAGCTCTGCCAGCTGTTACGCC
This sequence comes from Berberis vulgaris, assembly GCA_963556465.1. Taxonomy (NCBI): domain Eukaryota; kingdom Viridiplantae; phylum Streptophyta; class Magnoliopsida; order Ranunculales; family Berberidaceae; genus Berberis; species Berberis vulgaris. Next base: position 42,997,484 of record OY747133.1, on the reverse strand, counting down.
AATTTTTTGCTTAAGCGGGAACCTATTTGAATAGCTTTACTATTGAAAGGGTTGTCGAGGTAGACCGTGGTGTTTTCTTCCTCTGGTTGATTGACATTGGGCCTGATCCGGGGGCTTACATGAGATTGGTAGTCCGGGATGGGTTGCTCTATCTCAGCTTGTCGGTTGAGAGTCACCTGGTAGCAGTGCCGTCATATACTGGCATTTTCTGGTAACTACCCAGTTGCCTCGTAATGTGACGACCGTTTGATTTATTGAGTACTTAATACGTTGGTGCAGAGTGGAGATTGTTGTTCCCATTTGGTGTATCCAGGGTCTCCCCAAGACAACATTATATCTTGAAGGGGCATTGATCACTATGAATTCTTGAAACAGAGTTCTTTGAGGCGGTGTCTCTTCTGTGACTACTGTTAGTTGTGTTTTCCTATCGAAAAACACTTTTTGCCGCTGAAATCGATCATCGGAAGATTATCAGAGGTCAGGGCTACTTCCTTTAGCTACATGTTATGGAACGTTCGGAGGAATAGAACGTTTAACAAGCTTTTGGTGTCCACCAAGGATCTCTTTACTTCCCAGCTTGCCAGGGAGATCGTTATCACAAGAACGTCATTATGTGGGAGTTGAACGCCCTAGAGGTCTTCATCTGTAAAAGCTAGCGTCCAGGGATGATCATGTCTTTGGGCGTGCGACGTTTATCGCTCGCCGCGTAGCGCTTGGACCCTCATATCCCTGAGAGCTATTTTCCTGGATTTGTTTGATAATTAGGACTCAGAATGAGCCCCATGAAGTACGTGTATTGTGCCTGCAGATTCACCTCTTACTGTTTTGTCAGGTGATTTTTCCTTGGGTTCAATTTTACTCATGGTGGTTCGTTCCTCCTCTAGGGCGATGTAACTTTGTGTTTCTTTTACCATGTCCGCCATATTTGCTGGTGGGTTCAGAATTAGGAAGTTGTATAACTTGTCGTTTCTCAAACCATCAGTGAAGGCTGCGATGGTTGTTGCGTCGTTGCACATGTTGACAAAAGTTAGATCACTACTGAAGCGCGTGACGTACGCTTTCAGTGTCTCGTTAGACTTTTGCTTCATCGACTTGATCATCTTCATTGTTAGCAGGATTTGCTATATATAAAATGATCTTAGATCTGTCTCGGGGTCCGTCATCGCTGCTGCTGTTCTTGGAGCTTGAGTTTGCTCCCCATGCGTTGCTGACACTGTTGGAAGTGGTAGAGTAGCGCCAGTTTGAGCTTTTGACATGTCCCATTGTTCTCCATTGTTGCGTGATCTGGTGGTCACCATCTTCTTGTATTCTGTGGAGAGATGATGCTAGTAATTGGTTAGAAACTTTGTCATTCCCATGGACGGCGCCAAACTGATGCAGTCGATTTTCGCTCCCTGCTTTGACCTTGACCTACTAACCTCTTGACATGCACAAGGAACACACATGAGCCACAGACCACTGTTGTGATGGCCGATGAAACTCTGATGCTAAATTCAGACAAGGATTTGAAGAAGGCATAATGTTGTAAACAGGAAATTTGTAGCATCCCTTAGCTTACCAACCTCATGTCTTATTTATAGTGTTGGAGTTCTAGTTCGACCAGGCCATCGATGGCGTAGTTTAGAGAAGAAGATCTTCGTTGAGATCTTTCTCTAATTAGGAGTTGTGCTGTGAAGGGAAGTTTCCCTGCAAGAGTTGTTCTCCTAGATATGCGGGAGATAGTTCCCAATCAGAGAGTAGTCCATAGATAGAAGTTTCCATGTGTGACGTATATTCTGGTATTTGATTCCTAGTTAGAAGCAAAGTGCTATTGTCCTGCCTGTCCGAAGCTGATCCTCGAGATACTTACCTTAGTAGAGCTTACGGATATTGAGGATAGTTGTGGGACGCGTGGTTCTAGCATGCTGTAGTGATTTGGATCCGTCTGGTGGACTGCATTGCGCGAGCTTGGAGTCGTTTGGGCCGGATCAGTGTTGGACTGAAACTTGGGCTTATTATTTCTCGAAATCATTGTGACACGTGTACGACATAGGAAAGAGGATGTTTTGATGTATCATCAAAAGACATCAGACCGGTAGCAGGTTCAAAAATGGAAAACAAGAGTTTGGGAAGCAACAGTCTGTCAGAGCCAGACACGAATGGTCAACCTACTCGGTTGAAACGAAGTACAAACAATACATTGCTTTAAAAACGAATATGACAACTGTCCTAAAGTCCATGGAAAACTAGGAAGACGTCAAATAGTCACTCAAACTGAGAGAGGATCTGGAAAGACGGGATATGAAAAAATATTGTTCTTTCCACAAGGACCATGGACATGATATTAAAGACTGCCACAACCTAAATAATGAAATCAAGTATTGGATCTAGAGAGAACGACTAGGTGAATTCGTTGGACTGAAAGAAAAATAATCCAAAGAAAAAAAAATGGATCATGTTGCAGGACCAGATGAGCAGGCCAGAGGATTGATATACATCCTGCATGGGATGCTCGAAGATCAAAAATAGTATAACTGATCAAAGAAATGTTTCATTAGAGACTTGAAGACAAGAATATGTCACGAGGATCTTCTTGCTCAACGCGCCAAAATAGACCGTCTAATTCTAGCTTTTTTAGAAAGAGATGCACAGGGTGTTAATTTCCCAAATAATGACGCCCTGGTGATAAAAGTATCAATAGCCAAACGGGAAGTCACTGCTTCAGTTCCTCCTGGCTTTTCACTGAGTTTAGTACATCCGACAGGTTAACATTTTGGGGTGTCACTGCTCTGGATCGAATATAGTTGGACCATTTCTTGGCCTGAACCGACCAGTGTCCGGCCTGTTGTCATTGCGCTTCCTTTAGCTCCATTCCTCATCTTCGCGTCTCCTTCCCTTCTTCTTCTTCCTAGGAGCGGAGGGCTTCTTCTCGCTTTTGGCTTCCCTTTTAACGGTCCTTGACTTTTCCAGGGTGATGTGTCTCTGGACGCTCTTGAGGAGCTCCACCATGTACAGAGAGGGCTCCAGGGTGAGGTCCTCGTAGAGCTTTCCCTATTTGAGTCTCGCAATGAAAGCCGTCAAGGTTGTATCGTCGTTGCACCTGTCAATGAGGTTCAGCTCGTTGTAAAAGCGCGTGACATACTCTCGGAGTGTCTCACTGGACCTTTGCTTCAGAGAGATTATGTAGTGCGAGCCTTTTTTAAAACTTTGGCTCCCGACAAAACGTGTCAAGAATTTCTTTGCCAATGTTTTGAAGGAGTGGATGGACTTCGGCGGAAGGCTGTGTGTCACACCCCGACCCGCCACGGGACCCGTAGCGTGTCGACACGTGAATTGAATTTGTAACCATAGACTGATCGTAATCGGACACAACATCATAATATAACATATTCTTGAAACGAGAAACAACGCATATAAAATTTGAACAAAATAAGAAAAAATATACAATTTGCCCAACCCTGCTTCATATTGACAAACCAATACACATAAACATCCAGTATTTAACAAAGTATATAAGCACCACAAAAATACTAAACTCAAACAAAACATATTAGCACAAGATGGACAAGACTAAACAGCATAAACGAGCCAACAACTTGAGACTGGGCTTAAGCGGCACGAACAACCGGAACAACAACACCACCTATACTCTCATAGAAGCACACCCCTTGCGGGGTCAGCAAAGCACCAAGCTACCTAGTGTAAGCGAACTAAATACAAACATCAATACAATATGTAATAGCAAATCATGCCACCCAATAATGAATAACTGTGTAATCCAAGATACATGATTTATAACATATAATGGTGTCCTACTACAAGTTTCAAAAGTTTGAATCACACAATGTCTCTAAGGATAATATTTCTAGGTTTGAGCACCAACACAAGGCATTCCATATTGAACAATAACTAAAAGTTTACGAGATATGTTGGTCATTACAGGTGATTATAACATGGTAAATATCAAGCGATGAAGACAAAGACAATATCATAATTCTGCATAGCCTCCCAGGTATGGCAATCAAGTCGAAACCACACAAATTCTTTGTAAGTGTCTCATATCGTAGGTATCCGAATACCCTACGAATGTGTCTCACCCTAACACATCCCACAATGTGCACTAGTACCACTTTGGATGGTTTGTATCACAATGGGGTGCCATCTACCAGGATACAAACTCAAACATCCCGAACGACTGGCCTAACACGGCCAACCTAACAGAAATCAAACTCAAGTGCATTGGGAGGGAAAGCGAGTAATCTTCTAAGCATGTCCTTTGGGTCCGCCATACTACACTCTCTAGTAGCAAGCACGTGTGGGAGCTCACCGCACCACAGCAAACTTGCCACTTGCAATAACGTCCACAATGTCTGTAGGCGCGAGTCATCTCAAAGCACCACCAAACTTACGATGCATACAAGCTCCTAAGCATCGACACAACAAGCATTACAGCAGGGTAGAGACACTTACACTGATGTGAGCATGCATGTACTACGAGACTATACAGAGTCTAACATAATAGATGTGCTACAATAGTCACCTAGACAATACTTACGATTCCACAATGACACTAGGGTCCCAACATGACCAAAATTCCACAATACTTACGATTCAGCAATAATGTCCATGGAGTCGAACAATCATAAAGATTCAAGACTCGGGATTCTATAGTAAAACACACGGACTAATGTTACAATGGTCAAACTGGACAACCTGACGTGCCAGTGCTAAAATGCATGTAACTTCCAAACCGTAAATCATATGTGAGAAAGCTAGGACAATCTATAAAACTAATCTCAAATAAAAAACTAATAGCATAGGCCTTATATCCTCATTCTTTTAGAGTCAACACAGTTTTACAAATGAAATCAGGTCATTAATCTGAACACTAGTCTGACTGACTCATACAAAGCCTGCTCTAAAACACTGCTTATAAGCTCAAATGGTGTTCTACCAAAGGCTAAACACATCTACATTCAGAAACACAACTAAATGTCTAAGATTAGTGTTAAAACGACAAGTATAGGTCTGCCAAAACACCAATACAACACAATGAAACTGCTGTCAGGAAATCTAGATACAAGTCCGACAGTGTCATACAAATCATGCTCTAAAACACTGGTCACAAGCTCAAATTGTGTTATACTAAAGCCTAAACAAATCTACATTTAGAAACACAACTAACGGTCTAAGAATCATGTCAAATCGACAAGTATAAGTCTGCCAAAACACCAATACAACATTGTTAAACTGCTGTCAGAAAATCTGAACACAAGTCTGACAAGGTCACACTAATCATGCTCTAAAATATATATTACAAATTGAAATGGTGTTCTACAAAATCCTAAATACATCTAAATTCAGACATGCAACTAACGGTCCAAGATTCATGTAAAACTGACAAGTATAAGTTTGCCAAAACACCAATACAAATCAGTGAATCTGCTGTTAGGAAATCTAGACACAAGTCCAAAACATGCAACCCAATTACAATCATATATATCCTAACTTCAACAAATTCAGTCCATAAGTCCACTCTCAAAGGAACCAACATAGCAACCAAACTCTTCAAAACTTCATAGGAATCAAATTCTTAACTTGAAGTTCAAATTCACACAATCGAAGGCATATAGTAGCAATTCAATTCAAGATTTTAAATTAAATATTTCTCAAAATAACATTATACTTACACTCACTTGAGAAGAATGGGGTTTTGAAACCCAAATTCCAGCGATAATCCTCCAAGAACCACCGTACACAGGTCTGACCGGCTCCAAACAACACAACCGGCCCGAGATTGGCTGAAACAATGCCATAAACCCACGTTCCAAATAATCGCAGCTCATCGGTGCAATTACCGCTCGAATCCATGCTAAAGAACCTCCCTAACGAACATGCACAACCTGATTTTTCTTTGAATTTTCAGCCACCATGCAACACCCTCTGCATGTGGGGTTTTTGCCTTCTAACCGACGCAACAAACGCCCCTGAAAGGGCTGATCGGAGCTATGTTGCCCGATCAAATAGAATCAGCTCCGACGAGCTCACACAATCTGATTTTACTGTTTTTGAGCAGGGAATTAAGAAGGAAATCAAAGGAGAACGAAGAGGAACGGTGCAAAGAGTAGGAGATTTGGTGAAGAAAATGGCGGAGAAAAGCTAGCGAATCTGATCGCAGGCAGAGAGCTTGCAGAGCTATGTTCGTGAGAGGAAGAGAAAAAAAAAAAGGGGAAATTTTGTTTTATAAGTCGGTGACTATTTGCCCCCACCAAATTTCTAAGGGCATCCCACCAAAACAAATCCATAATATAATTTTTTTTTAAATCCAGAATTTTTTCTGAAAATCAATTAAATTCCAAGAACTTTTAAATAATTTTTTTAATTAAATAAACTCTAAAATTTAGTGATAAAACAAACGAAAAAACTACAGGTGTTACTAGGGGTGGGAAAACGGGTCGAGGATCCACGGGTTCAAATCGAACCGGACCGTTTTGCTCTAAACGGCCCGGATTTTAATTACGTGTTTTTAGATACGGTTCGGATCGGTCCGGATCCGTTATAAAACGGTTCGGATCCGTTATAAAACGGTCCGGTCTCGGTTCCTATTTTTAAAAAAGAAACGGTCCGGGTTGGACCCGTTTCAAATCAAATTAGTAAAAACCTAAATATGGAATTACTCTTTACTCTTCTTTAGTCTTTAGCCAAGCCAAAGTAACTAAGACTAAGTAAGAGTCTAAGACTCTTTAGTCTTTAGCACCCGCAGCCGCAGAGGAGAAGAGAAGTGAGCACCCGCAGGCCGCCTCCCCCTCTCGCATCCTCTGCTAACGACCGCTAAAGAAGGTAAGAGATTGTGATCTTCTTCTCCTCGCTGATTTCTCAATCAGGTTCGTCTTCTTCTCAGATTGATCTGATTTCTTGATTTGTAGAAGAATTGATCTGAAGAACTGATCTGATTTCTCCTGCGGTCTGCTTTGATTTCTTGACGAACTGATCTGTAGAAGAAGAAGGAACTGATTTCTTGAAGAACTGATCTCAGATTGCTCAATCAGGTTTGTCTGAACTCTGCCTCCTCATTCTTTTTTTTTTCTTTTTTTTTTGTATGAAATTATGTGATCTAAATTGGGAAGTAAGAACTGAATTGAGAAGTTGAGAAGAACTAATTTTTTGCATTGGGAAGTAAGAACTTTGCATGCGTCAAAAGTTGAGAAGCATACTAAGACTTGCAAAATTTAGTATGCTGCAAAAAATCAGATCTGAAGGTATGGGGCAAAGTTCTTACTTCCCAATTCAAATCATATCTTTAGTATGCTTCACATAATTTACACTTAGTAGGTTTCCACTTAATGAAAATATGAAGTTGAGAAGTTGAGAAGAACTGATTTTTTTGTATGGTTAGATCTGAAAAAAAAAAATTAGTGAGATTTGTTCCCTATCTAATTGTTTGTGTGAGATCATTATTGCATACCCACTGGTTTGTTTTTGTGTTTATGTTGGTGATTAGATTTGTGTTGGATATGTTGAAATCTCGAATGGGTGTGGATTTGAATAAATGGGTTATTAATATTGTAAGAACTTCTGTTATTAATATTTTCTATTTTGGTAAGAAACAAAAATCAATTTTCCTCTAAAAATGTATCCTTGCTAGTTGGATTGTTAGTTAATGCTTTTAGATTAACTCATCAATGTCTCACATTTTGGTAATTTTGGATAATCAATTTGTGGCCGATGATCTCAACCATTATATTTATATTCATGTTGTTATCATGATTTTTTGAGTTAGAATACTCTCGATTGTGCATGCAACATGTATTTTATATAAATGCTCATGTGGATTATTTTATTTTTTTAAATGTTTGATTAAAATGCCAACACTATTTTTTTAATTTATACTTATGTTTTCTAGGCAATTTTTGTTTAATGCAGGAGCATAGTAAGTAACCATGTCCATGACTCTAAGTACTACCCCCAACGAAATTACTAAAGTAGCAACATCTTCTACTGCTACATCACCTTGTCCTGTACAAACAGAAGAATCCATGCCTCCTCCCAAACCTGTCGCCGGTTCCCAAAAACAACCTAAGGGTTCAAAACAGGTAATCAAAAGTTCTAAACTTTCTTCAAACGTTGTTTCATTATTATAAAGTTTATTGGTTATTTCAATTCACATTCTAAATTAATCAAATTTTTTTTTCTTTTGGTTCTTAGCATTCTCAATCAAGTGTTGACAGTAACTCTGCATATGGAAAACAAGGAAGTGTCGGAGCACCAGTTGAAAGTCCTTCTATTCTTGATGAGATGATGGATGATTGGGAGAAGGAGTTAGAAGATACGGAGGATATTGTGCTTTCACATGAGGTAGATAGGTATCTCATGGATCCATTAGATAAATCTAACAAGATTGAGATGTTTGAAATTTTGAGATGGTGGAAGCTGAATGGAAACAAGTACCCCACACTTGCATTGCTAGCAAAAGATGTATTGTCTATTCAAGTGTCAACAATTGCTAGTGAAAGTGCTTTTAGCGCTGGAGGTCGATTGATTGATTCCTTTAGATCATCTCTCACTCCGAACTCTGTGGAGGCATTGATATGCCTAAAAAAATTGATTAAAAGTGATGACATCAGCAACCTTGAGTACGAAGCAAATGCAGAGGAAATTGAGTTCTATACAGAGTGTGAAAATAGTAATATTTGTGTTTTTTGTAGTTTGGTTTTTTATTATGGTTATTAACATATTCATTATTTGATAGTGCTTCTATTAATTATGTTGTTTGTTTTTCTTAGACTTTGCAAAGTTGAAAATCACAACAGCCAAGGGCAAAGAAAATGATGCAAACTCAAGTGGTCGTACTCAAATTGCTCAATCAACATTAAAGGGAAAGTCAAAGGTTGTCAATACAGGTTTGGTGATAGCTTAATTTGAGTGCATGACAAGTTTATGTTTATGTAAGTTAAATTTGTAGCTATTTATGCTATGTTTATGTTTAGCTCTTTAGGTACTTGCTGAAATTTAGACAAGTTTATGGACTGGTTTCCAGTGTGGTGTGGTCCATGACAATGTTGCTATTTAATGATGTGGTGTTTGTATGTTCTTTTTTTAATGAAAAGTCCCTATTCGATGCAGTAATGTTGTTCATTTTCTGATGTGGTGTTTGTATGTTTACTGTTTAATCTGTGTTGTTACTTGTTATTTCACCTATTCCAAGTGATTGATGAAAGCTGATTAATGCTGAAGCAAGCAACAATCTGTCCCTGTTCGATGCAGTAATGTCTGTGTTTGGAAAATGAAATGCAGTGAGCTTTGTTGGAACCATCTAGTGTGATCACTGTGATGGCTTAAAACAATGCAGTGAGCTTTGTTTGGAAAATGAAAATGAAATGAAATGACTGAAAAATGAAATGTCTAGTGTGATCACTGTGATGGCTTAACAGAGATGTTCAGATGTTCTAGTTTTCTATTTCAAATGATACTTGGGAAATCATTTTGTAACTTTCAATGATACTCAAATGTCAAATGTCATCGAAGTGAAGAACAAACATATCAAAGAAATTGAGTGCAAATACAATGAGACCAATATGTCTCTCAGAAGCTTGATGGATCAGAATGATAAACTGCACCAGTCATATAATGAAGGTATGTCTGATGTAGATTAGTTTATAATGTGCATTGTCAATTATGCTTGTTTTCATAATGATTCCATATATAGATATTTTTTTTTATAACTTTGTTCTCGCCTTTCTTTTTTCAGAGATAGAAAAGATGCAGCTCACTGCACAGGAACACTTCAAGAAGATATTTAATGACCATGAAAAACTTAAATCAGATTTGGTTGATCAAAGGAAAGAGCTTGAGATGCGTAGTAAGGAACTGGAGAAGCGTGAGGCTATGAATGAAACAGAGAGTAGGAAGCTCATTGAGGAGAAGAAAAAGGTAGCATGCCCTTATTTATTTTTAAAGCATCTCTGAGGGATGTCAACCATTGTTGTAGTTGTCAATACCCGAGAGTCTTTATTTTGATTCTAGAACCACCTGATTCATTATCTGATTTGAAGTGGTAGTGAGTTGTGACCAACCTGTAGTTTTGGAAAAAGGTGGAGTAGTAATCTGCATGTTCTTTGCAAAATATTTTTCGCTGCAGTCTAGAATGTCAAATTGACATTATCAGTTTCTAGAATATAGTAAGGTTTCTTATTGTTCTCAGTATTATAGAAATCCTCCCTTAAACATTTATCTTGGAACCGTAGGAACCAGACCGTTCCAAACGGTTCGAGTTAGGTTCGGTTCCAATGTTCAAAATGAGGGGATCCGGACCGGACTGGATCCGTTAATTTTAAACGGTTCGAGTTAGGTTCCTCCAAAATTGGAACTGATCCGGATCGTGCCCACCCCTAGGTGTTACTTCATACACACCTCAAAACAGATCTCGTCCCCGAGATCTGACAAAGCAACAACAAGAAACAATAGGTGAGAAATTCATGGTATTCTGCCTCATCTGTTCCTCCATCATATGTCATGTCACCCTCTCAGTGACTCAACTAGATAAGTCAACTTATCTGACATCTCCAACTCAGGGACTCTTAAATCTGTGACTGGTCTGCCAAACACTTTTGCAACATGGATACATGAAACACGTCGTAGAGATAGACATACTCTGCTGCAAAGCCAATTTGTATGCTACTGGTCCAATCTTCTTCGTAATCTCGTGCGGGCCTACATATCTTGTACAAGCTCCCTCGACCTCTGAACCTAACAACTCCGCGCATCGGGGAAACCTTCAGAAAGACTCGGTCGCCAACAACAAACTCTAACTCCTTACGCCTCCTATCAACATAACTCTTTTGTCAGCTATTGGCTATCAACAAAAGCGCTTTAATCAGTTCAATCTTCTCAGTAGTTTCTCTGAACACCGGCCCCATCACAGCTGACTCTCTAATCTCTTCCCAAGAATAAGCAACCTACACGGTCGTCCGTAGAGTGCCTCAAACGGTGCCATGCCAATACTTACGTGGCAGTTGTTATTCTACACAAACTCGCACAATGGTAGGTGATCTTCCAAACTGCTTCCAAAGTCTAAGATGTGCGCTTTAAGCATGTCTTCCACTATCCGATTCACTATCTCAGACCAGCCATCTGTCTATGGATGAATCACTGTACCCATGTCCAATATGGTACCCATAGCCTGTTGAAAGCTCTATTAGAAGTGGGTTGTGAAAAATGGGATTTCGGTTGGATACAATCGACACAGGTTACCCATGAAAGTGGACTATCTCCCAAATAAACAACACTGCTAGACTGTCTGTCGTCCGATGCGTACTAATAGGAATGAAATGTGCACACTTCTTCAACCAATCAACAATGACCCATATAAACTCATGACCTTTTCTCGACCTTGGAAGTCCATCGACAAAATCCATGGTGATATACTCCCGCTTCCACATCGGGATCTCCAACTGCTGCAATGACCCAGATGGCCTTTGATGCTTGGCTATGACCTGCGGACAAGTCACACACTGTATCACAAACTCTCCAATGTCTTTCTTCATACCACACCACTAGAAAAAATGTCTCCAATATCGATACATCTTCATTCCACCGGGGTGAATGGTGATCTATGAGCTTCCTGTAAAATATCTCTCTACAGCTCCTTATCAGACGGAACACAAAGCCACCCACAGAACCTCAACCTGCCATCTGAACCAATTAACCAATCGGTAGGGCACTCTTCCAGTGTGTCCACTATCAAAATTGCTACCTGCTTCAAGATCACTGCATCAGATGTTTGTCTCTCCACCATTCTACTAATCACTAATGAATAAACTGCTAAACCCACTATTGTGCTGCATTCTGTACTGAAAGTAGGCTGAACTATAAATGAAGCTAATGTCTCGAGTGTTCAGTACTCCTGAATCATCATGGTTGCCATTACTGCATGTCATCTACTCAGGAATCGACAACCACATTGGTTCTACCAGGCTGATACTGTATCTCGAAGTCATAGCTGCTAAGAAAATCAACCCATCGTTGTTGCCTCATATTCAACTCCCTCCCAGTGAATAGGTAGTTCAAACTCTTTTGATCTGTGAACAACACGAACCTCTCACCACACAGATAATGTCTCCAGATCTTTAAAGCGAAGACTACGACTGCCAACTCTAAATCATATATCTCCTCTCATGGGGTTTCAACTATCGAGATGCATTTGTTACAACCCTCTTGTCCTGCATCAACATACCACCCAATCCTGTACCGCAAGCATCGGTAAATACCACCAGTCGACTACATGGTTTCGGGATAGTCAACACTGGTGCTGAAGTAAATCGAAGATTCAAAGTTTCAAAGTTTCAAAAGCTTTTTCACACTTCTCTGACCACACAAAAGGAACATTCTTTCTTGTTAACTGAGTGAGTGGTGCTGCAATCAGTGAAAATTTCTCGATGAACCGTCAATAATAACCAGCCAAACCTAGAAAACTATGAATCTCCGCCACATTACTTGGTATTCTCCAAGACTTCACTGCTTCAACTTACTCGGGATTCACTGCAACACCTCCACTAGAAATGACATGTCTGAGAAATCGAACTCCAGGCTCCCAGAAATGACACTTACTGAACATCGCATACAACTGATTTTCTCCGAGTGTCTGCAAAACAATGCGGAGGTGTTCACTGTGCTATTCTAAACTCCTCGAGTACACCAAGTTATCGTCAATGAAGACTACCACAAACTTGTCCAAGTACGGACTGAACAATCGGTTCATCAAATCCTTGAAGAAAGTTGGTGCATTCATCAATCCCAAACGACATCACTGAAAACTCATACAAACCATAACGAGTCCGAAAAGTTGTAATTGGAATGGAGTGTTCCTCAACTCTCATCTAGTGATACTCAGATTAAAATTCCAATTGTGAAAACACTACGGCTCACCTCAGCTAATCCAATAGATCATCAATTCGAGGCAACATGTACTTATTTTGATGGTCACTTTATTCAGATCTCGATAATCGATGCACATCCTTAATGACCCATCCTTCTTACACACAAATATTGCTAGAGCTTCCCAAGGTGAATTTCTCGGCCGAATAAACCACTTACAAAACAAATGATCAAGTTGTTCATTCATCTTCTCCAATTGCTTAGGTGCAAGCCTGTATGAATGTCGATATTGGTGCAGTACCAAGAACAAAGTCAAACTTAAACTCTACCTTATGGCGAGGAGGAAGACTAGAAATTTCTCGAAAGACATCATGGAACTCACACACCACCTCGACAGAACTAGTGTCAAGATTAGAAATCTCAAAAGAGCTAAGAAAACTCGACATCACAGAAACATAATCAGGCTCACAAGCCAACACATGAGGCGAAACATCAGGTGGCGCTAACGTCACCGACCTATGCAAGCAATCAATGATCACCGAATGACTAGACAACCAATCCATCCCTAGAATCAAATAATAACCCTCAAAACCCAAGACAATAAAGTCAAACATGAAGGTGTACCCCAACAAGGAAAACTAGAAACGGGGACAATACTACCACAACCAAATCGAACTGCCCAAACTACACACCATACACAAGGGTTTCGGTAAAGGCATTATCTAGAGATGGTCTCTAACAACTAGCTGTCTAGAAATAAACGACCTAGATGCTATTGACTCGAAAAGAGCCCTCAACTGGGAAACCAACAAATGAACAAAACCTAGCACACAACACATACATCCCGAGTCACATAACAACACACTAACATGCAATTTTTCCTACACAGAATGCATAAAAACACATATCATACTCTATCTAGCATACACAACTATAAGAAATATAATAACATACCCTGAGTTCTCTTACCATGCGCTATCACCACATTTCATTCTATTCAAAAGAAAACATACATACAATAATTCACACAATACACAAAATTTCTAACTCATCTACCCCATTTCACTCAAGAAAGTATCATACGATGATGTTCCATGTGAACCGATAACAATGGCTCTGATACCAACCACTGTCACGCCCCGACCCGCCACAGAACCTGCAACGTGTTGACGCGTGAGTTGAATCCATAACCACAGCTGATCGTAACCGGACACGACATCATAATATAACATAATCTTGAAACGAGCACTACACCACAATTGCCTATTAATAGCAATTGTTCATAGCATTTTTATAACTTGTGCTATGAAAATCCCAAGTTTTAATCACATGACTACAATAAAATGCTATGGAAAATGAGCGGGAGAGTCAAAATTTTAGACTGCGTTTTTTGCCACTAAAATTTTAGAATCGCACTTAAGTCTCTAACCTAAAACGTAAACCCATCTCCCTTGCTACAAAGGACTGCCCTAGCCTCGCCTCTCTACTTCTCTCCTCTCACTGTCGCTCTCACTCTCGATTCGCCTCTCACTCGATCGAGGAGAGAGATTTATCAGGGGAGAGAGCGGGGAGACAGAAAGATCAAGACACTGAGATCGAGAGACAGAAAAACAACAACAATAGAGTGGGAGCTCGCAGATCCTTCCTCTTTCAGCCACCCTCACATTGAGGATTTTTTTCTTCATGATGATGAAGTCGCTCAATTGTTTTCCGTTGTCGGGTCACCCGTGAGTGCCACCTATGGGCAAATTTGATTGGAGCATTCTAGTGATTTTTTGCCTCCTGCAGATGGTGATTCAAGCCAAAGGTTTGTGCTTTGTAACCTTTTATTTCTAGAATTCTTCTTTTGCTCTGTATTTAATGAAATTCTTCATTTTGCAAGGAGTTTTTGCTTGTTTATGCTGTTATTTGGGTGCTTGGGCATCTGTAAAACATGTTCAACTGTTGGAGTTTACATGTCTACATTTTGATTTCGAGAGGAGTTTATTCGAAGTTTACTGTTTTTGATATAGTAAAGGGTCTTGCTTCAAAAGGTTTGATCTTTGCTAGGAAGAAATTATACTTGTTTGTGTTTAGTGTTTAAAAGTTAATTGTCATTCTTAAATCTCAATTGTTTGTTCAAGAAATTGTCCATAGATCAACAAACCAAGTGTCCATAATGAAAACGGCTAGGAGAAGTTGAATCATGCTCTTTTTTATAGACCAGCAAACCTGTTTAAAGGTTAATTGTCATTCTTAAATCTCAATTGTTTGTTCAAGAAATTTGATTTCTCAAAAAAAAAATGTAAAAAATTTCCAACTCTTTTAAGATATTTTCATTATTCAAGGCATTTGCTTGGGGAAGATCTTGGGCCACTTAATGTGAAAGAGTTGCAAAATCTGAAGAAACAACTTGAAGGTGCTTTACACAAGCTAGGCGTCGCAAGGTACTTGAAATATTAACAAGTTTGCTGACTGTGCCATACTAATTAGTTCTACATTAGTCGGCTTGGTTGAAGAGAATTAATTATTATTTAATATTCTCATGCACAATTTTATAGAATTTCAGTGTTCTGTAAGTCGTCAGTTTTACTGTGTTTATCCTATATAGACAGTGTGACTTAGTTACAGCAAGAGTTGATGATTATTTTCCTGTTTGTGGCAGTAAATATTTTCACTTCTTTGAGATCCATTTACATTTGTTTTGTTGATCAGAAATATGTTCCTTATTTTCTTCACCTATTGCTATATTCGATGGAATAATCTGTGAAGTTGAGTATGTTCTTATTGTGTTCCTTTTGTATCATTGCAGCATGTATATTGTCACTTCAAGATGGTATTAATTCTATCTATTAATTTTTTAGTTTTCTGTATTAATTTTCAAATTTCTCATTTCCTTTTTTTTGTTTGGTCATTCAGAAGCATCACCAATATAATCCACCATCGATTTCGTAATCGGCCCTCCCGATGAGCTTTCAAAATCTTTTGGGTTTAGTCCCTCAGGTTTGAGTTCAAAGCATATGCTTTGGAATGGTCACAGTCACGACAGCATGGAATTATCAAGCTTAAGGGGTAGGCCATTGAGGAAGGCTATGAAGTGGGAAAATGAAAAGTAAATTACAAAGATCTTGATCTTCACTGATTCACTAGACATTCTTTGAGCTGCTGAAGATGAAACTGAACGTCTCTCATGGCTTCAAGACATCATAATATAGGCAAACTACTGCTTATATGCTACCAAGATTGGGTGCATACCAGGCTGAAGCAAGTCCGGGAACAACTACTGCTTCTCAAGAGAACAGATGGAGTCACCGGGTGATATAAACTGGGTGAGGGACCGGTGGTGGATGTTGGAGCTGGAGGTGGAGTAGACTCCCAATTTTGAATCAATGACGGTGGTCGTCGATTTCGCAATTGTCCCTCTCGACGAGCTTTCAAGATCTTGAAGCGGGTCGACCTTTGAATTCGAGGAGAGGAGAAGGGTTAATTAATGGAAGGCAAGACCTTTGAATTTGATTTAGAGTTGTGAGAAAGAGAAGAAATATGAAGATCGAAAAATATGAAGAGTTGTGAGGAGGCTTTCAAGATCTATTGGTTTCTTTTTTAATGAATGCGGTGGGAACATATGGGTCGTTGTTTTGGGAGTGAAGAGTAACAATCTGACGGATTACTATTCTATCAAAGGTGTTAACGCGGATTGATGACGTGCTTATTATTTATTTCTTGTGGCTTCCACAAACTTTCTTTATGTATATATATATAACTTATTTTTCAAAAAACATCAGAGACGGCATATTCCATAGCAAAGAGTTTTTATTTGTGATAGCCCTCCCACCGTCACTAAGTAGAGACGGTAAAAGTTGTCCCTACACTAAAAACAATTAAAATAATAAATAACTTAGCGACAGCTAAGATGTCATCCCAACATTTTGAATTAGCTACAGTTTATTGTGAATTAGGCCACGATTTTCCCGTCACAAGCACATTTTTATGATTATGGTCTTGGGCAGCTACCAAAAGCATTAGTGATGGTATTTTGCTGTCTTAAATCTTATAATTAGAGACAGAATCAAACAACCGTCTCTGGTATTTGTAGCTATTAATACTTTTGTTTTGTAGTGTACCAACATAATCAAAGGTGAAAATCTTAAATTTTGATCATGAATTTTAGGATGGCATGCACTGCTCTTTGAATTACATCAAACTTGAACATCGAACACTAGTTTTCGAAAGAAACCCACATATACCAACCACATGCAAGCTAGGATAAAAAAATGAATATGATAATTCAAAGCTAAAATAAGATGTTACTGATGAGTAAAAACACATCTCTCCAAACCCTCATATTCAAAGCTCGGGCCAACTACAAAGATTCACCCAAAAATCATCCCAAAACACTTTCAAATCCCCCACTTTCTCTTTGACTAGATTTGAAGCTCTCTCTCCGCTCTCTTAGCACTAAATGCCAGGTGTTACTTAGCACATTACGATAATAAAGGTTGGCATGGGATCAGAAACCTGGTTGCAAAACATGGTTCCCTAGCCTCACTCATGATTTTTCGAAAATGCGGAAACCAGATTTTTGCAATCAGGGTGACGTGGCGTGATCTTGAGAGAATGATGAAATTCCCAAAGTGTTTATGTGTATTTCGAAGTTGTAAAAAATTTCTCTGATGATGCCACATCATCCTGGTTGCAAAACTTGGTTCCCTAGCCTCACTCATGGTTTTTCGAAAATGCTAGAAAACCAGGTTTTTGCAACCAGGGTGACGTGGCGTGATCTTGAGAGATCGATGAAATTCCCAAAGGGTTTATGTGTATCTCGAGGTTGTAAAAAACTCTCTTATGGTGCCACATTATCCTTGTTGCAAAACCTGGTTCCCTAGCCTTACTCATAATTTTTATCCTCTCAACTAAAGCTAATACAAGTGTATCCACACTCATGTGGTCCACCAAAGTCACTCTTACCAATCTGGTCCCCGCGACTCGCTCGAATAACACAAAATGACACTCCCAAAGGTCTTAAAACACGAAAAAAAAAACTCTGAAAATGAAATTTGTTAGCTACGTGCTAAACACACCCATACCAAAATCTAGAAATCTAGACATACACACTAACATTAAACTAACGAATAAAAATCGAATAAACATGAGAAAAATTAATCTACAAATTGGAAGAAGCAGCAACGGAGTCTCACAGTTACACAATGTGCTCGATATCTAAATGTGGGGCAAAAATAGGGGAAAGTGAGGGTGAATTGCTAGAAATAAGTGATTTAGGGTTAGACGGTTAAAATTTTGTCATTAATTACAATTATGTTTTTAGAGGCTTTTGATGTATAACTTGGCAACTATACATCCAATTTATAGATCCCAACTGTTGGAGATGTCTTAATAGTAGAAACATACTTCATTGCTTTACAATGTCGATTTGGTTTACAATATCAACTTAACTTTATATAGTACATTTTCTATATTTTCGAGTTTGAACTTAATTTAGTTCTATACGTTTGGATGACATTGCCCGGCCAAACTTGCTAAAACATAGAGTTTAAATTTGGAAAGGAAGAAATGGAACTACAAAAAAAAAAGTATTAATAGCTACAAATTATAAGATTTGAGACAACAAAATACCATCACTAATGCTTTTGGTAGTTGCCCGAGACCATAATCATAAAAAATGTGCTTGTGACGGGAAAACCGTGGCTTAATTCATAATAAACTGTAGCTAATTCAAACAATTGGGACGACATCTTAGCTGTCTCTAAGTTATTTATTATTTTAATTGTTTTTAGTGTAAGGACATCTTTTACCGTCTCTACTTAGTGACGGTGGGAGGGTTGTCACAAATAAAAACTCATTGCTACGGTATACGTCGTCTCTACTTAGGCGGGATTTTAAAACGCCCAAATATTTGAAATAGCGCTTGATTCTCCCCACTTTCCTGAAACCTAAAACTTAAAACCTAAAAACACAATTCAGCCAAACCTTCTCCTCTCTCCCTCTGCTACTCGCCTTTCCCTTGCTGCTCGCCTATTTTTTGCTCTATCTGCGATTCTACTCGCCTCTCTAATCGCTGTCTCTGCTCACCTCTCTCTTGCTCTCTTTACTGGATTCGATTCCTAGGGTTGAGGTTTCCTTAACGTAAAATTATTGTTTTTCTCTCATAAAATCCGAAAGAGTACAACTGCTCACGGTAAGTTGTTTCTTCGTCTTGGTGCAGGTTAGCATCTCGAGTTGGTTCTCCTGTAGAGGTACGAGCATCAGATGCAAGGACAGTCGTTCAATTTGTCTCATGGCGTGGTCTTCCTTCACCATTGGATCCAAAGTAGGGTTTTGCAATGAGGGATTTGTGAAGAACAAAAATGGGGATTTGATTTGTAGGGGAGAATGTGTAGTCGATATGATAGGGAGATCCAGGAAGAAAGAGATCCACAAACCAATTAACAGAGTCTTCTCTCTTTCTCGCCCTTTCTTCCTCCTCGCGCTCGACCACATTCTCTTCACGTCGCCAACCACAGGTCCATCTCGTAGCCACCAACAGATCCATCACGCCACCTCAGATACCCAACGATCAAAACCCTCACTGTCAAATCTCCCCTCGAGGTACACTCTTTTCTCTTTAATTTCAATTTCAGTAATTTTGGCTAAGTTTTTATAGTTGGGGGTTGGATTGTTCAATTCAGATTAATGAGATCCATGGGTACCTATAGATCTTTTAATTGATCATTCAGTTCAGGTTGACATAGCAAGATCATAAAATGCAGTGAAGTCAAATATGGAGGGGATCCAATGTTTTTGATAACATGCTCGTTGTTCCTCCGGGCTCTGGGATTGTTCACCAGGTAAAAAATTTGATAGTTGCCTTTTATTTTAACATGTTCAATCTTTGTATGATGAGGAATTGTGTGAAACATTGATGTTTTCCAGATGTCTTGATGTTTCCAATTTTTGTCATTTCATCGTAATCAATTCTTGGTGACAACATTTTAGGTTAATTTGTAATACTTTGCCGGGTTGTTTTTAATAAAGATGGCATGCTCTACCCTGATAGTGTTGTAGGAACAGACTCACATACAACTATGATCGATGGGTTGGGAGTTTCTGGCTTGGGAGTTGGAGGAAATGAGGCATAGGCAGCTATGCTTAGGTAGGTAACGTGTGCTATATAACTGATAATTTTGTCATGTGTTTACTGATTGCCTTCTAGTAACATGTAGTTTATGTTTCTATTTGTAAATTGGGGTTATAATGATTGCTTGTATAGTTTTACGTACATGAGGACTGTTGTTGATGTACAAGCTAAATTTAAGTTTCAATCCCTGCATAAGTTCGAGGCTAGGGAAATTTTATCTCTCCCTAAAAACCTTGTTTTTTTTAATATTTTTAACAGCCTATGAGCATGGTGTTACCCGGTGTTGGGATTCTAGTTGTCTGGTAAATTACGAAATGGCGCCACAACAACAACTAATTTGGTTCTAACTGTGACCCAAATGTTGAGAAAGCATGGCATTGCTGGAAAATTTGTCGAATTCCGTGGTAATTTTGTTGTGCTTGTGGCTTTATTTAGGGGGGTGTATTGTATATGGATTCTTATGGAATTGATAAATAATTTGAAAAGTCCACGGACTCGTTAAATTGTCCACGGACTTCTGCTGATTTCTTAAATCCATAGACTTTCTAGAGATTTTTGAAAATCCACGAACTTTGTATGAACGACTTTTACAGATTTCTAATTATTTGCAAGATAAAAAAGAAGTTGGTAAATAGTGATGAAACAAAAAAACGTCCGCATATAATTAACAAAAGTGCCTTTCCCTTGTCTTTTGCTTTTTCTGGTATTGCCAAAACTTTCTTCCCCTTGTCTATTGTTTTTTATGGTACAACTAAAACTGCCTTCCCCTTGTCTATTGTTTTTGCTAGTTCGATTGAAACTGCCTTCCCCTTGTCTATTTGCTGGTTCAACTAAAGCTGCATTCCCCTTGTCTTTTGTTCTTGTTCCAGTCTGTCTTCTACGGTAAAGCGTAGTAATCTTTGAACTTTCGAGATCAACATCAACTACAGTTTTCACAACAGAATTCAACGTTCAGGGTTTGCACTAATTGGTCTATATGAAGTTTTCAAAGCTAAGAGATGCAACATTAGAAAGACATATATTCAAGAATCCAACTCTCAAGTTTTAAGTCTCATTGCAACAAAAAAATGAAGCTGCAATGAATAGTGATATTGATCTTTCACCCTCTGGATGTTAGCAATACATTTAAGATCTAAAGCTAGTGATATGACTCTGAACCTTGGGCAAAACTGTGAGGTTGCTTCAAATTAGGGATGTTGTCAACCTCCCAGAAGAATAACAACAGTTAAAGGTCCAAATTGAGACTGCAAATTGCATTAAAAATTCGCTTCGCATTATACGAAGTCTTAAATGCCATCCAATAGTCTAAACTAAAGAAAACCTGAGTTAGGGATGTTTTTCATCTCTTACATTGGGAAAAAAAAAATTTGGCCAGGAACAAGCCAATAATTAGATTGACACTGACGTAGATTGATAACATGAAGCCATGGAAGTTCGGGAACCCATCAAATACCCAAAGGAAATTTCAACTTATCTCTATAGCAATTAGCAACTAATAATATGACTTGAGTGAAAACACGGAAGACATGATCCAGCAATGACTCAATGTATCTCCAGTCTCTGAACTCAATTCTATAAACCCATTGAAGAAAATTCAAATAGAAAATCCATAATTCTGTAACACTTAGGAAAGAAGATAAAAATCAAGGTCTAGAACAGTCGATCATCTCCAATCTTCAAAAAAAATTTGATCATCTCAAGGAAATCGTTAAATAATTAGCTCATCCAAAGCAATTCCTTGTTCGTGGAGTTAAAGAGAAATCCAACGATTTGCAGTTGTTAAGATTACAAATAAAAAATTAATAATAAAGAGGGGGGATCTAAATTAATCATCTCAAATCTTTAGGCAATCAAGGTCTAGTTAAAACAAAACCTATTTTCCAGCAGCAATTACACACTACAGTACAACATGGAAGTGACATCAAATAAAAATCCAGTAATCACTAGTTAGGAAAACACAAACAAAACGAAGGGGTGTTTTTTTCCCTTGCCTCCTAGGGAAGAGAGATATATGAACGATGCAATGAAAACCACAGGCAATGAAAACCTGTGGGTCTCTTACTATTTCCCTGTGGGTCTGAATTTCTTACTATTTCATTGCCTTTGGGCCTCTTACTATTTCCCTTGCCTCCTAACACCCTAATTTAATCCAAACCCTAACCCAAAATCATCAACGATGCAACTATGAACACTTATGCAAAGAGAGAAAAAGAATCGAGAAAACAAGAGGATGGGAACCAACCTCTTCGCGGCTGGCACAAGGAAGAACTTTTGGAGACTTTTTTTCACGTTGAAATCTTTGATATGGAGGCTGGCAAACTATTGAACTTTGTTATTTATACCTAACACTACAAAGTCCATGAGAATCCATGATTTTCCAAATCCATAAATATGAATGATATTTTGAATACCCTAAAACCTTTGTGGACTTTCTAAAATCCATATTGAATACCCCTAGACTTTGTGGATTTCAAAAAGACTTTTTAAAATCCTGATTGAATACCCCTAGACTTTTGTGGACTTTTTAAAATCCAAATTGAATACACTTGGATTTTCAGAATCCATGGAATTTATTAAATTGCCCACAAAATCCAGATACAATACACCCCCCTTAATATATCTCGTCAATGTTTCAACGTTCAGTCTACTCTCAATCTTCTTTTGTATCTAAACGTGCTTCCTTCACATGTAGGTGTGGGCATGGATGGACTATCAATCTTCTTTCTAACTAAGTCATCAGCCTACTAAATCTCTTCATATTTGGTGATGGATAATAGGGAAAATAAAACCATTTGGTTGAATCTCTTCAACTGTTTATAATAAGACTTTTAGCAGAACTATCGCTTTAGTTCGTTGTTATTACTTTCTTACAGGGATTCTTCATTTTTTTTAAATCTCTGCAAACATGGTGGAATTAGTTGAAATGACAGCTAAGGCAAAAAACTCCAATTCACCTAGTAGACCCATATATCTCGTTGGTGAATCCATTGGAGGATGTCTTGCTTTGGCTGTAGAAGGTCGCTATCCAGACATTGATATTATGTTAATATTGTTAAATCCAGGTGAAGTTTTGTTTATTTGTTGTCATGTTGTTGCTAGGTGAAATCATGTTATTTAGGAATCAGATAGCCATGAGTAAAAATCTAGAGTTGAAGTTACTTTGAAATCAAAAAAACATCGAGTAACAATTTCGCACTTGTATTGTGTTAGTTTGTTGTTAGAGTTTTGAACATCGAGGAATTCAAGAATTCTTGTGTCATCCATTGTTTCCTGTAAATCGAGAAACAACAACTGCTTCTTGTGGATTCTTGGAGAAAGAACCAAAATCTTCTCGAACAACGTTTTCCAGGTTGTGTCTCCAACACCATCTGCTGATGATAATGATCACTGCAAAATGAGGGTGGAGATATATGCATATGCATGTGAAGAGCATACAGTATTGTGCCTACACCCTTCTTATGTTATTTGTTTTTTCAGTGACTTAATTACACAGCTCATGACTATCATTACATGGTTTTAGGTTACAACACAAGATGGCAATATATTATAGGTGTGCAGAGAATTCCCGTGGGATAGTCAGGTGTGTCTAACAGGGGACTGGCCCCCAATTTTGCTACAACATGGAGTACTCATGGTAAGTGTGAATTACCATTTGGCTGTCATATTATATATGTAATGACAAATCTGGCCATTAACTTTCTTTCTTATAAAACACCAACTTAAGCATTTAAATATGTGTGGTATTGAACAATATGTTTCTCATGCATTGCGGTCTCAAATTTTACAGGTTTAGGTGTCGCTGAATTGATTTTGATTTTGAAATGGAAGATATGGACTTCTGAAGTAGAAGAATTGTAGGATACATAGAAATGTGGTTCTGAGTTTAGAGATTCATCAAAACACTTAACATTCATATTTTGAGGTAGAACACATTTTGTGGATTGATATGGTGTGCAAGATCACATGAACTTTGGTATGTCTCATTTTTGTGCAGACAATCACCAATTCCATATGAAATTATACTTTATGTAGTTCTATAAATTTAAGTGAGTTATCATCTTTTAGAATCAATACAAACTTATATATATATATATATATATATATATATATATATATATATATATATATATATATATATATATATTTTTTTCAATTTGAGTTGATAGAGTATAAAGTTGCTTGGGATTGTATTTTTGTAATAGAAAAGTTATTGATCATATGAACAAGGTTAGTGTATTAATCATCACTTACTATGAAAATTAATAAAATTTTGTTCAGGTTTGAAATGGATCTTCTGAATGACAAAAAAATAAAAAATGAGAAATCTGAAAATTAATAGAGAGAACTAATCCCATTACAAAATTGAATTTTCATTGTTTATTAATTTTTTTGCTACAGCAAGATATAGTGGCTAATCAATTGACAGTTAAATTACTAGCAATAGCAGGTTAGTGTTAGCAACAACAATATTCTAGTTGCTGATTTAAATTGGTTGTTTGTATTGCCACAACCACTTGATCGTCCCTGATTTGCAACGGGAAATGTCGTCTCTATTTTGTCAATTTGCGACAGCCCCTGCTGTCTCAAAAATTCTAAAAGCTGTTGCCAATAACTGTCGTCTCAAATAAAAAGTTGGTTTAGAGACGAATTGTTTGCAACTTAGAAACAGTCACAAACCGTTGCCAGATAGCCACGGAAAAGTCCACTTTTGCTGTTATACTAGAGCGACGATTCAAATAGCTATGGTATTGCAACATGCATTGAGCTGTTGCCGACTCTTTGCATCTACGCTTTTTTAATACTTAGCAATGACAAGATGTTGTTGCTGAATTTACTTTTTTTTTGTAGTGTGAGAGAGAAAAAGAAGAACTGTTGAGAGAAGGAAGGGTAGATAAAAACCACAACAGACTGCTCACATTTTTTTCTCTCTTATCTCGTTTTTCTTTGTATCTTTTTAATTCTGTCAGCTAAAAAAAAAAAAAAACTATGACCATGCTCTTCGCCAAATCACATTAAAATCTGTTTGTGTTAAATTTGGAAGTCCGCTAGGAAGTCACTATTAATCCTCATATAGGTTGAGTTGTTTTTCAAGGTAGATATTATTTGTGATATAAAACAACTAATATTGGGAAAGAATTTATGTATTATAACTTGTTCTTCTATGGTGCATCATCCAATAATATGCTCTAAATCTTTATGATTGAAAACTTTGGTTGGTGTTTGAAGAATATTGTTACTGAGTTATCTTGGTTCTCCCTTATCGTTCTAATAGATTTCAGTAGGGGTGGGCAATGTCGGTTCGGTTCGGTTTTGAGCCCCAAACCAATTTTGAATTGATTTCATTCGGTTTGCCCAAAATCGAGATCGAAACCGAATTTTGTATTTGTAAACCAATGAATTCGGTTGAGCCGAATTTCGGATCGGTTCGGTTCGGTTGGGCCGAAATTTCGCGCTCAAGCACTTGAAAGACTTTCATTAAAACATGCCCAATTTTTTTTACAGGCCCAATTGTTTTACAGACCAAATTTTTAGCCCAAAATTGAAAACTTTGAGAGAAGGGGGGCGATTCAGTGCAACACAGGGTGTACTGCAGTGCATTTGTTGCACTAATCAGGTATTGACACATATATGTTATTTAGTTATTTATATATATATATAATTAATCGGTCGATTCGGTTATTATTCGGTCGGTTCAAAATCGTAAACCGATTTCGAACTATTTATAATCGGTTCGATTCGGTTTAAACTATTTTCTTTCTACTCATATTTCGGTTCGGTGCACATAGTAGGAACCATGGGAATGCAGTAAAAGTGTTTGGTTTGGTTGGGTTTGGAGGGTTTTAGCAATCAGCTTCTAGCTTAACCAAGGGGTAGGGTTTAACAGAAGAGAAGAGTCGAGTCGGCAGTCGTCGCCTGTATCCTTAACTCAACTCGATTGACGTGGATCCAGCCAGCCAGCAATCAATCCATCTACAACACCACCACGACGACTGGATTTCTGTTGTCTGCTTCTCCAAGAGGAAGGAAAGAGGGGAGGTAAGCTTTATTCAACAATCATCCATTACATTTTGAGTTTTTGCTTCTTCTTGGGGTTTCCCTTTTACTTTTCAAGGTATGGGTATCTCTCTGATTTTGATCCACTTAACCCCAAATCAACCTACTTGCTTCCTCTTCTTCTCTCTCTCTTTTATTCTGTTAAACAAAATCAACCTTTTTTTTTTTGTTTTTAGGGTATTTGATGAGTTGCTAGAATAATAACAAATATTTTTACCAGCTTTTTGATGAATTTCCACTTCCAATTTCGCAAAATTGCACTTCACTGTCTTCCTTTCCTCCATCTGGGTGTTTTAATCCGCTTGCTTGTGTTTTGGCATTATATATATATATATTTCGCTTAATATCCATCTACGTGGGTCAGTAAAAGGTTGCATTTTGTGATTTGTCAAAATCTTTAGGGTTACTATTAACTCAAACAAGACTTAAGTTTCATATCCATCTGAACCCTAAACTCTTGAAGGTGTTTGAAGAATATTTCTTATTAATTATTCTTTGTTTTTCTTACAGGTTTTTAGTGTCCGGTCAGTCCTAGTTTTTTAAGATTATTTCAACAATGTCCTCTTCAGCAGCTTTTGAAACCCAGCCCAAAATCCAAGAACCTGAGCAAGCCTTAGAAGATCAAACTCCACAGGCTTCAGATCAATCAAATGTTGAAGGAGGAGAAGAAGGCGAAGGGGAGGAAGAAGAAGAGTGTGGTTTTTGCCTATTCATGAAGGGAGGTGGATGTAAGGAGAGTTTCACTGCTTGGGAGAAGTGCATTGAAGAGGCAGAGAAGAACAAAGAAGATATTGCAGACAAGTGTTTCGATATCACCTCAGCTTTGAAGAAATGTATGGAGGCTCATTCCGATTACTACGAGCCCATTCTTCAAGCTGAGAAAGCTGCCGAGCAACAAGTTGTCAAGGAATTGGAACAAGAAGCTGCCGATAAGGGCCGGGAATCTGATGCAAAGCAAGAAAGCTAATTACTTTTCAATTTTTTGGTCTTGTTTTTGTTTGGAACTACTTGGTTGAGCAGCTGAGAAAGAAGAGAGTTCGGTACTTGTGATATGAGGATTCATTGATCCTTAGAGGTAATTAAGAGATCCCAACCTTTTCAATTGTTTAGTTTGTCTTGGGATATTGTTGAAAATAAATGAATTCTGTAGTTCTGTTTTTTTATTTCATTACAAACTTATTATTTTCATACAATATTCTTCGTCTTCCATTGCCTTAGCGTAGCTAGCTTAGGTATGTTTAATATATGACTATCCTTCTTTGAAGAAACACAAAATATTCCAAACCTAAATACACAAGTGGATGGTTTAATTTCCATTTGGTGCATTTTATTGCTTACATGATTTAGAGAGTTTCCTTTAGTTTATTGTTTAGTTTTAGTTGAATAAACTTTATTTAAAGCAAGTCCTTTGGCAAGTCATGTCCTGCCTGTTTTACTATGTTCATATCAGTGATCTCTTTTCATCACCTATTTACTTGCCTTTTGCTCCATGTTTGTGTAAAGGGTAAAACACTTGTTTGCCCGCGTTTGTTGCATGGGTGCGTGTAGGGGTGGGCAAACGAGTTAAGGAACTGCAGATCCAAATTGAACCAAACCGTTTTGCTCCAGACGGTCCAGTTTTTAAATGTGTAATTTAAGATACGGTCCGGATCCGTTGTAGAACGGTTCGAGTCCGGTTCCATTTATGTATGTTCAAATTGTTCGATTCTAACCCGTTTTAAATGACACATAAACAAGTGGGGGTTTACAAAAATATAAACCTAAAAAGTAAAAACACTTAACACGTCAGAGACTCTTTGCCTTGCTGTCTCTCTTTCTCTTATCTTTGTCTTCTTCAGCTGCGTTCCAACTTCCACAAGTTCCTCCACCCCATTCCTCACATCAAGAAGCCAAGAACTTAAACGGGTTTCTCGTCCCTCCTACCACGCCTTAGCTCAAAGAGGAACGGTGAAGGCCCTTCCAAGACCCAGATCTGCAATTTTGAAAATGCCCTTGTCTTTGTCAACGGGAAGATTTTGGGGTTTGAGAATTATGTGAAGAACACTGTGGCTATGACAGTGAGCAACCCCTTTGCCCAACTGATAAAGAAAACTCTGGATGAGTTGGCGAGGAAGAGGAGTTGGATTAGGTCCTTTGCGATGAGAATCAATGAATTTCTTGAGATCATTTTCAAGATACTCAGAAACTAAGTAGAGATGAGGTTTCCCATTCTTCTTATCAACGTATTCAACACAAAGCAAATGAAAGATCTCTTGGGCTGTGAAGACTTTGGGGTGTGAAGCAAGAGATTTGTGTTGTTCTTTTGTTTCTTCTCTTGGATTGGATCTACTTCTTTAGCAAATTTGGGGGGCTCTACTAGAGACTTCATACACAAATGGGATTTTTAAGTAGAAGATGAAAGAAAATGTCATCTAAACAGATATTTTTTAACATATACTTGCTAGTTGGGATGGTGGCATTACAGTGGCCTTGACCTCCAAAAGAGAAATCATTGGGTTCAGATGGTGATCAAAAAGGGATTTGTTTGTGGGTATGTTTTCCATTAAGAGGTAAGAGCATTGTACAGTTGAATGTGATTTATTTATTTATTTGGTGTGAATTTGATTGAAATGTATGATTTTGGGATTGATTATTGATATTTGTTTTTATTGGTATTTTGTTTAGTGAGCTTTAATGGTTTTGATTTTGAAACCGTTTGGAATCGGAACGTTCTAAACGGTTTGAGTTAGGTTCAGTCCCAATGTTTAAAATGAGGGAATCCGGATCAGACCGAATCCATTAAATTTAAACGGTTCGAGTTAGATTCTTCCGAATTTGGAACCAATCCGAACCATGCCCACCCCTAGGTGCGTGTTTGTGTCCTCTGCTGCTAGTTTGTCCAAGGCAGTTCTTATCCCGCTTTGCACTCTACATTGAGGACCATATTGTAATTTACAAAAAAGCATGAGCTAAGTGAAGGAGTGGGGTCTCTGTAGTCTTTACTTCTGATTAGGGATGGCAGTGGGGCGGATTTTTATGGATATCCGCCCCGCCCGCCCCGTTTTAGGCGGTGGGACGGTTTTGGTTATGGCTAAATGAATGTTGGGGTAGATACGGATATCCATCACTTATTTGGGGTGGATACGGATTTGGCCATATCCGCCCCACGGATATCCGTTTAAGTTTGAAAATTACATATATACCCCTGGCCCTTAAAAAGAAATAAAAAATCCCTAACCCTAATTTACCCATTCGATCTCTCACTCTCAGTCTACCTCCTTCTCCTTGGACTCTTTACTCTGTCCGAGGACGCTCGGATCTGGAACTAGTGCCGCGGTGAACGTTAGGTTTACTTCTTTTTCAGTTCCTTCTCTTGCACAATATTTTTTCCATCTCCCTCTCTAAGTTCTCCACTTTCAAAGTAAACTCCCAATTTCTTTCCCCGAACCCTAATTTTCTACTCTGATACAGAGGACAAACTACTCTATTTTGTATTTTGTTTCAAGTAGTGTTCTTTCCTTCTAATCACTTGTCAACCATCTTAGAACATAACCAACTTTACTAGCTATTCTTCTTCTAAGATCTGCTTCAAAGCCATATGAACATATGTAGATGTACGAATATGCTCCATTGTGCGATGACGTTGCAACAATATTGAACTGAAAAGGTGGAATTTCCCTGATCCCAAACTCACTCATTTTGTAGACTGTGAATATCTTTGTCAAGAAACAACATCATAGATCAGAGAGTTGTTCCAACTCCCAGTCATTAAGAGGACAATGAAGATTTAGATCCCAATCAATCCATGGACTGTTTTGAAACAAGAATTGGTTCATTTTCCCTTTTGTTGGAAACATTGTAGATGAGAGGGAAATAGATTTTCAGATGTGCATCTCCAATCCAATGGTGTTCCCAAAATTCAATTCGCTCACCCATATGGACTTCGAAGGAAGTAGCATCTTCAATAATATGCTTATGATTCATAATCGGGGCGGATCTGGGCGGTGAACCAACAACCCACCAGTAGAATCACAAATCTGTAAACGGATTGGCGATGCGGGCGGATATCCTCCAATCCGTGCGGGGCAGGGATGGTTTTTACATAAAATTTAAACGGATTGACGGGGCGGATTTAGGGATTCGTGATCACTGATGGGGAGGGGACAGATTTGGTCAAATTCGCTCCATTGCCATCCCTACTTCTGATGAACATACAACATGCACCTATTCATCTATTTGGATGAACTTAAATGAAATAGTTATGGCTACTCTATTTGAATCACCATTTCTATGCGGGATGCTTGTTGAAATATTAAACCTTTTCCAGTTATCTATGGGCCTAAACTCCCATGGTTTATCGATGGTAGTACCGTGTGAGTTTACGATGTAGTTGTATGATTGTTACCCACTGATATATGTTGTAATCTCACAACCCTGTTCTCGCTTTCGTTTGATATATGATTGGATTCGTTATCAAGTTCGAGCTTTAAGTCATGGGTTCACGTTAAGTCTAGCGCAATCGCTTTGAGAATTTTTAGTATTTTTCTCGCGCTTGCGCTGAGGAGTGCTGGAATATTAAACCCACTCGAATTGGCCATGGGCTTAGATTGCCCATGTGCTTATCCACGATAGTATTGTGTTAGTTTACAGTGCAATTCTATGATTAGTACCCACTAATGTATATTGTAATCCCACGACCCCGCTCCCGCTTGATGTATTATTGGATTCGTCCTTTCTACAGGTTCGAGTTTTTAAAGAATTGACAATTTATTAATGCTAATATGCAATGCTATTTGAGTTTTTACGTCTTGGTTGTTTTTTATTTTTTTTTTATTTTTAGCTTTAGTTGATACTTAAAAGAGGTTTATCTAGAATGAAAGATGAAAAATGGATCTTCCCTGGGATTTGACGGCGGATTTGAAAAGCCACCAATCCTCCTAGCCATTATCCTACTGCAATAACTTTTCTAAGTAGAATGCCCATGTTGTGGCAATTCCAACTAGAAGGTAATGGGTTACTCCTACAGCACGTTATTGTACAAAACTTATAACATGCCAACCTGTCAGTATATCTTCTTTTCGGAAAAAGAAACTATGGAATAGAAATCCAAAATTTGGCAAGGATTTTTACACTATTTTGTCTATTATAGAGTTTATGTCAAATCAGTGATGTAATATGAGTATTCTTATTTATTGTATTTGATGCGTCCAAAATCCAGTCTCCAATAAGTAAAACCTGCTAAACAAATGTTAGATTGCCAAATACCACATTTTTGGTGGTCGAAGGCACTCCGATGCTTAAGTCAGTAACTCAGTTAGAGATGGAGATAAAACTGGACAGAACTCAGTTATAATTGCAAATTTTTGTCAAATGTTCCCTTTACCTTTTATAATGGTCGCTGTTAATTCCATGTGTGACTCAAGCATGTGAGGCGTAACGAGGGGGGCGTTATCTGTAACAGTCTCCTCCTTTATGAAGATATGTCCATGGAGGCGTAACTCCCTCCACGACTCTTTTTTTATGTAACTTTCCTCCCCCTTGAGAGAGAACCTTATCGGGCTTGGATCTGGGCCTCTGATAATGATCTATTCTTA
Source organism: Berberis vulgaris (assembly GCA_963556465.1). Classification (NCBI taxonomy): domain Eukaryota; kingdom Viridiplantae; phylum Streptophyta; class Magnoliopsida; order Ranunculales; family Berberidaceae; genus Berberis; species Berberis vulgaris. The sequence continues at coordinate 42,965,891 of OY747133.1, read as the reverse complement.
GGGGCCCTATTTGGGCTTTCATGATAGAATTTGTCTTTTTGGGCTTTATGAATTGGCCTGGTATTGGGATATTTATTTCTCGTGATGGATGATTTCTGTCATGTGTACAATCGAGATGTCGGTCTTATTTGATGTATCATCAACTACTCCCCCTTTTGGTTAGTGGGTATGTCGATGTGGCCACTAACTTGGCGACAGTTGGACTTTCGACTTCGTCGTTGTCTCGCATTTAATGTCGTTGGCAGTTTTCGATGGGTTGGTACACCGATCTCTTGTTCAGTATTCTGGGATTTCATTTCCGCGTGTATTTTGGGATTTCTTGTAGTTATAGTATCTCGCACATCGTCCTATGAGCACTCTCTTTGTTGCTCGGCTCTATAAAATGGGGTGTGATTGTTCCGTTTATCTTTTTACGCTACTTTATTTTGAAATTATGGCTTATTTGTCTTTCTTATTCATTTTCTTTGCTCCTTCATTCCTTCTCAATGGCTGCTGGTGATATACTAGACGGTGATGCGCTTACTGCTTGTGAAGCCTACTTCTCGCCCAAGAAGGCTTTTAAGGCGACGTTTGATAATATTCGTTCCGATAATGGCTTGCCATCTGACCTCGAAATCATTTTGCCTAGGTAGAACGACAATCCTCGTCGTCCAAGAACCAAGTATATTGCACTCTACACGTGCATGTTCTTGTTCAACTTTCAATTCCCGATTCTAGAGATGTTTTGGGAATATTTGGATTTTTTGGGTATTCTTCCTGCTCAGATGGGTTCTAATGATTGGATGGTTATGGTTTTTACTTATGTGAGAGCCATTCTCTCCGACATTCCCTTAACTGTTAGAATCGTGCATTCGGTGGTTGGTTTGTTGGTGACTTAAAACATTTGTTTCCTCAGTTCTCCCGCCTGTTTTAGGAATCTCAACGATGACATTAGGGGCCGGTCGAAGTTTTGGTTTTATGTTTCTGGCAGCTCTTGTTACTTCAAATTGCGTGGACATCAGATTGTTTGGTATTTCTGAGTTCCTAACAAACGTAAGGACCTACAACTCACTGTGGAAGAGCAGCTGATTAGTAATCGTTTCTTGGAGCTTCCCATGATTCCCTTGGAAGCATTTCTTGCTAGGGATACAGTGAGGTGTAGTGGTTTATATACTATGAACAAGGCGGAACTGACTTTGCTTACTGAATCCCAAGTTGAGGAGATCGCTTCTCATGTTGCTCCTGCTGGTGTTAGTGATGCTAGTATTGATGAGGAAGTGAGCTCGGGCAAACGTGATATGGATCTCGATGCTCCTGTTAGCATTGGTGTTGCTAGCCCAACTTCTAGAAAGAGGAAAATTTTGAAGTCCGCCAGCCCGTTGAAGCAATTGATGATAAGTCTTAGCCATGTTCCAAGGAAGAAACGACTTTCCACTCATAGTGTTGCTCGAGTTGCTTCTCGCTCGGCTTCTGATAAAGAGGTTGTGAAGGAGGATCGTTTATCCCTCGAAAAGGCCGAGGAGATGACTTTGGCGATGGAGAGGAGTAAAAGGGAAACTATTCGTCCGTTGGACGATAATGAAAATAGGCTCCTCTCTGCCTATGGTGTGTCTGACGTTTTTTGGATACTCTAATGATGACCCTCGAGTTATCAATGATAAGATGCTTCAGCTGGCGGTGAAACAGTCTAAGGAGGTCGGTGATCGTCGTCAAGATTTTTTAGGTTCTTTCCCCTCGATCATCTTTCATTCCTGTCAATGATGCGGCAGGGTTTTCAGTTTCATTTCTCGCTAGTCTAGAACTTCCTGCTCCCGTCGCCACTACTACTCGTTCTGCTCGTGTGCGACCACTTCGCACTGAGAAGGCAAGTGGTTTTTCTGTCGTCACCGTTGTTCCACCCACTTTTCCCAACGTTGGAGGTGGTTTCTCTGTGCTTTCGGATCCTCGCATCCTTCACCAACGGATTTGTTAGAATGAGCCTAACCCAAAAGACATTCGTACCAAGTCGGATGGAAAGTTTTGTTGGTTTACCCAGCTTGACGTACAAGATGGTACACTTAGGTTGATTAATTAGTGGCATAGGCGAGCGGTAGAAGGGCCTTCGATGCCTGTGTTGGATCCTAATACTCATTTCGACCATGGTCTTAAGCAGATAATGGATGTGATGAATCACCTCACTTATTCTAGGGTGATCGGGTCAGAGAACATGACCGGTTGTGGCCAAGTGGCTGCTCTTGAGAGGAATTTGTCAGCGCTATTGTTGGTGTTTTCTCACGTCATTCGTCAGCTAGGTGCAGATGGAGCAATTGATGGTTGCGCTCGATGGAGTCAAGTCAGATATCTCCGCCATGTTGACCTCTGCTGAAGGGCAACTGATTTCAGCTAAGAATGAGCTTGCTGCGACAAAAGACAATCTAAAGATTGTGGTGGTGGAAGATTGGAAGAGAGTTGTTGATGGACTTCATCAGATTTGAACTTCTTTGTTGTCTCTCTCACATCAGATACCTATGCCTATCCTAAATCACTTCAAGGCTAAGGTATGAATATTGAATAGGAATGCATACTATTCTCAAGGCTAAGAGCAGGTCTTATTAGCATACATGAATACTAGATGTTTGCTTATTTATGCTCAAGTAGTACTTGTTCGACCATATTAATCTAAATACTGTAGTTCAATCAAGCGTCACATAACTACATACAATAGAGCAATGGTGATTTTAGAGTTTTTTACAATGCCCCCAAACACATAACTATAATTAGTGTTGACCTCCCATTTTGTTTAAATGAAGTTTACACCCCTCTCAAAAAAACATTTTCCAGTTACTCAAGCGTTAAAAGACCAAAGTCTTCGCTAGTCAACATTGCTTTTTGACCCAATGGTTAGATTTTGTTTGGCGTATTTTCGGTATTTTGATATGTGATTGGTAGGCAGAATCACATGTTGGATAAATGCAACACAATTAAGTGCTTTAGACTACTAAAAATTTTAGCCTTTTAACACTTGACTAACTGGCCAATGGTAGCCTAGTTGGATGGTTAAAGCTGTGGTGTATTAACCCCCACGTCTTGTGTTATATACCCACCGGCGGCACGTTTGCCTTAAAAAAACACTTGACTAACTGGATATTAGGTTTTGGGGGTGGGTGCAAACTTGGTTTTAAACAAAATACGAGGTCAACACTAGCTATGATTATGTTTTGGGGGCATTATTTAAAAAAAAAAAAAAACTGAGATGCGTACAACCCCTAACACCTAGTGGAGTTTTAATGGAATACTTTTTACAACAACTGAGTTAACTCTGCACTACACATGAATGATGGGAGCACCAGTAGGTGTATCCTAAGTGTCTTGCCAAACTAAATTGTGGAAAGGGAAATCTTATCGGCACCCAATGTTTGATTAGGGAACCCAATCACATTTTTCTCAAAACAAATTCATGATGGCGAACCCATAGTTAATTATGGGCATTGTCATCATTTTGCAAGAGACCATTTTGTAACAAACATGTAAAGTAAGTCCCTACTTTTCTCTCTCCACTTCTGTCTGTATATCCATTTTCTCTTATCTTCTAAAACAAGTTTCACCATTCACTTTGTTCAAAAGATGTGATGCGTCCAAATCTGGTCTCTTGGAGATCCGACCTGCAAAACAAAGGTGAGATTGACAAAGACTACCTGTTTTGTGGCCAAAGGCACTTCGATGCTTAAGTCAGTAAATCTATAGGAGATAAAGCTTAATCTGGACAAAATTCAGTTAAAATTGCATACATTTGTCGAATGTTCCCTTTACCTTATATAATGGTCTTTTTTACTTATCTGCGTGACTTAAGCATATGGGGCTTAACGAGGGGAGATGTTCTCTGTAACAATCTCCTCCTTTATGAAGATACGTTCTTGGGGGAGTAACTCTCGTCACGACTCTTTTTTTCTATGACATTTCTCTTCTTTAAGGGAGGGATTTGTTGGGCCTCTGACTATGATTCGTTCTGAAGGGTCCTTTTGGGCTTTTAATAGCTGGATCTGCCTTTCTGAGCTTTGTGAGTTGGCTTCGAATTGAAATACTTGGTCATTATGATAATTGATTTTTACCATGTGTACGGTCGTGATGATAGTCATATTTGATGTATCGTCAGCTACTCCCCTCCTTAGCTAGTGGGCATACTTATGCGGCCACTAACTCTACGACAATTAAACTTTCGCCTCCATCATTGCAGTGCATTTAATGCCATTAACACCTGTCGATGTGGCTGCTATTTCGATCTTTCATCAGTCAGTTTGTTTCTGCACGCTTTCTGGAATTTCGTGCAGCCATCATCTCTCGCACATCGTCCTATTCGTAGTCTTTTCATTGCTCAACTCTATAAAAGTGGGCGTAATGGTTGTGTTTCTCTTTTTACGCTATCATTGTGATCAGAGTTTACTTTTTCCCTTCTTCTTCTCTCATTTTTTGTGCACTTCTTTTCTCATGTCTACTAACAAGATTCTAGATGGTCAAGCACTTGCCGTTTGTGAGGCGTTCTTCTTTCCTAAGAAGACATTGCAAGCGACGTTAGAAAATGTTCACGCTGAATACTCGTCGCCATCCGACCTTGAGATCATTCTGCCTCGGCATAACTACAGTCCTTGTTGTCCCAAACCTAGTTATATTGCACTATTGATAGAGATTTTATTAACCTAAACTAATAAGCTAATTAACCCTACTTGTAATACCGCAAGTGCACGTCTATCTAATTGGTAGACAGTGGCAAATACAGGTCGATCCCACGAGGATTGACGAGATAGTCGAATTCTAAGACTTATTTGAACTAATTTAGAGTTGGGGGTTACAGTAGATGAAAATTACTAAATTAAGAAAATGAAATTGACAACTAAAATAAAACTGATAAGATGATAGAGAGGGGACCGAGACATCGAATCCACCACAGGTTCTTCGAGATTTGTGTAATCCAAATTATTGTTTTCATGAATTAACATGACTAACCTAAAGATTAATCTAAGTTCGCAATTGATTTCAGCAAAGGTATAAACCCCTAGCATTGCATGTCTTCTTACGACACACACAATCACAGATTCAGATTAATTGATTAAAGCAGGCTTTGAATATCTATCAAGGGAACTTCTAACTACCAATTAGTCTAGATAATTAATCCGGATATAATCGGTGAAAGCAAATTATTGAAACTCAAAAATTAACTGTGTTTAACGTTCAAGTATATAGAAAACAATAAATTCAAATACAACAAACTTTAGGAAACCCTGTGGTTTCATCTTTGCCTCAGCGCGGGGTCTAGAAGATCATGGTGGATGACGTCACAGCACTGATGTAGGTGGAATCCGTCTCAGCACGAACACACATCCCGAGAAAAGATTGTTGATGGACTGTGGTGGCTCAGAGCAAACACTGGGGGTGCAAATAGCCAACTATTTTGAAAAACAGTTGGTTCCCGCCTCTTTCTCCTGCGCTTTCTTCTCCAGCGAGATGCGCGCTGCTGATTCCTCTTCGCTCCTCGCGAGCTTCTTCTTCCTCCGATCGGATCCAGTACGTGCAAGAGACAGAGAGAGGGTGAGGGAAAAACGTGAAGGGGAACAGAAAGAGAGAGAGAAACTGGGGCGGTGCTCTTGCGAGCTCTCTTTCGTGGTGACGGATGGCGGTGGGAAGTGGCTCTGGTGGCGGTGATGGCGCTCGCGTTGTTGCTTCTCATTTGTCTTCTTCTGTTCCTTTAAGAAAGAGAGGTGAATGAGGGGCAGGGTTCGTGAGGGAGAGAGGAACAGGGGGTCGTGAAGCAGGGACGTGCTTTCTGTTTCTGTGTTGTTTGGTTGCTTAGGGTGAGAACAGGGAGGTGAGGACAGTAGCTGCGACAGGGACGTGGAGTGAGATGGCGGCGATGGCGGTTGGTTAGTGGCGAGAGACGAAGGTTTCTATGTCTCTGCCAAGGAGGAGAGGAGAAGAGATAACAGGGGAAGGAGAGAGGAACAAGGGGGTCGTGGGCGGTGTTGTTATGGTGGTTTGCGACAGGGACAGGGGCGGTGGTATTGCGTGGTTGTGTTGACGCAAGAGTTGAGATGAAGGACCAGAGAGAAAAAGAACAGGAGGACTGCGCTGGTGGCGAGGTGAGGTGGTGATGGTGGGATGATCGCACTGTCGGTTCTCCTATCGATTGAGGATCGCCGACAGGGTGGATTGGCGTGGTGGCTAGGAAAGAAAGGAGGAAACACCCGTAGGAAAAGAGAGAGCCCCAAGAGAAGAGAAGGAAAAAACCTAAATAGGGTTCTCTTATTTCCTTGTTAGGTTTGGCTTGGGTTTCTAGGTTAGTTTTTTGGGCTTGGGCTTAGGTTAAATTAAGTGGACCTAGGCTTGTTTGGTTTAAGTTTAGATATGTGACCCGCTGCTTTGTACCACCACTAGATCAACCAATTAATATTTCCTCAAATTGTTGCCTTAATGCGATTTCATCGTTCACGCTCAAATTCCTACAAAGACATGAAAACGAAATAATTAGAATAAAATATAATAATCAAAACACTAACATATATAAATTAAGGGATATATTATGTAATAATTACATGACTATCAAATACCCCCAAACCTATATTTTGCTAGTCCTCGAGCAAAACAATAAAAATAAAATTTTAACTCACTTTCGCAGGAATCATCGGTAGCACTTTGCTTAAACGTGCAACAAGGATTTAAACCACTGGATTACCTCTAGTGGACGAGTTATAGTCTCGTCAGTGTTTCCAGAAATGTTACCCACAAACATTATGACTCAATAAATTTTCAAAACATGGTAATTTGGTTACTCGATCTATTATCATCAGAGTAATAATCTAACTACCAAAATTTTTAGAAAACAAGTAACATTGTCAGAATAATATATCAACGAGTTTAACAACGATTTAATAGTACTCAAAAGGTTAAATAAATTTCATCAATTATTATCAACTCGAAGTGTGTGTGTGTGCATAGCTATATCAGCATAACTTTCTTTTTTCTCAGTAAATATACAACTAGATAACCTTTGGATAATATGCTTCAACTACAAATCTCTCTTGTCACTCTGAAATGAATCACTCAGAGATTGGTTAGTTATCACTCAGTTTATATGTGAGAAAGAGAATAAATTATGGAAACACAAATATCTCACATTTACTAATCATGAAAAATGAACTTTTAAAATAATGAAATGAATATGATCTCATGGACAGGAATATCAATTACTTTGAGAATGTTGAATCATACGCCATAGTTCTTGTCTATTTAATCTCCACATCTATGAACCAGACCTTTACTTAAGATCAATTAGGTCTTTATTAGGTTGTAATGAAGCTAAGATTTTGGCTAACAAGAATGGAAAAGGATACGAGAAAATTATCTGAGAATGAATACACCATTTAATAAACATGTTGGGCTATGAAGAATAAACCAATGTTGTACACCATTAATTTCAGTCCCCTTCTGCACAATAAAACATTTTAGTCCCGAGGATTCATGGAATATTTTGTTTCAGCTCTTTTTATTTTCCCATTCCAAAAATATATCAACCATACACATTCTCAGAGACATTGTGTAAGGATAAAAATAGTATGAGATATTACTCCCTAACTGAAGTAGGTAATGAAGATGGGGTTAGCAAAGAAAAAGTTTATTTAAAGGCTCAAAGGGCTGCAAACGGATATTTATTATTAGGTAGGCTAAAAGCCTAAAGAACAATTCAAAGAAAAAAATTGCCTATATCACTTCTTCAGCTCTAGTCGGTATTATGACATCTCAACTAAATAAATCAAAAAGTTCTAGTATAGTAATTCAATTTTAACGACATTCTCAAAACAATGAATAAAAGAAACAAGAATAATGAGATCATCAACGAGATAATGCAGATTCAAGAAAAGTAAGAGTTTATTTAATAATCTTCAAGAAAAATAGGATGTCTCGAAACTCACAAGGGTTAAGTCTCCACTATTATTCTAAGGTTTTCTAATTAATAACTTACTGATTAACTTCAAATTATGCTAACTCAGCGTATAGTGCAAGAGTGGTCGAGTCGAAAAATATCATGAAATGTATTCAACTTAAAGATAATCTCAAACAATATGTTTTCCTATTGATATATAAAAGTGACAAGTGAAAGTATGAATTCCTCAAATTTAAAGGCATACTTGAAAACACATCCTCTTCATTGGAAAGAAACTTAGATTTTGAATGCATTTTCAAATCAAAAAAATTTCACACAATCATAATTAACTATCTATTCAATGGAGATTGAGTAGAATTCAATAGTCACTTGTGAAATACATTTCATTTCAAAATTTTCGATGAATGCAGAAAAACTCATAAACTCGCCCCCAAACCCAAACCAAACATTGTCCTCAATTTATAAAATGATGATCATGACAAATGCAGAAAAAAGAAAAGATGAGAGTTAGAGTGATATTACCATGGGAAAGTTTTTTTTACCAATTTTGAGGAAATCGTCCACCAATGAACGCTCAACAACATAAGAACTGTGGACTCATCATAATAAATTGATAAAAACAATACAGGACACAAAAAGATATACAAATGAAATAATGAAAAAAATTACATGTATCAGTTGTAAGTCAAAATTGTTACGGAGCTAACGAGTATGAGTGAAATGCAACTAGAAAGAACTCGAAAATCAATCCAGACTAACCATAATGACACAACTGAAGCTAGGCTGCCTCCTAGGAGCGCTTGGTTTAACGTCATCAGCCCGACATATATTCTTCCTCATAAATAATGTACCATGAAATGACGAGGAAGAACATAACGAACACTCTCCTCAAAAAGGGGCAAGGAATCATATAACAACAACTTAAAAAGTTGAGGATCCGTCCAACAAATAGTAGCAACCACATGCGACACAACGTATACTAACACATCCCAAAAGCTACGAAGGCGCCATGCAAAATCATAGAGCAAATGCAAATGAACTCGTAGTGGGAACCTTGAGTAGAAAGGGGTCGCAAACAATGATATCCAGCAAATGACTCCTACCTACTCCTAAAAAGAGACATCCTAAGTCAGGTTGCAAATCAGAAGATTGAATATGTATCACAATAGGGTGGTCAAAACTAAAATCATCTCTTACAAACAATGGATTCACATAGGTAGCATCAGTCAATATGAAAGGGATGGAAAGAGGTATGTCTATAAATATATCGGGTGGTATAGGCTCATCATAACAAAATGAACTACACCAAGATGATGAGTTAGACAACGCAACAACACCCCCAAACCTAGAATTAGCACTACCTATGGCATGTAGTCTCTCATTAGATGTGTCCTCCGATAACGACTTGACTATTTCTTGAATTATGGGGTCATTCGTATCATGAAAATAGTCGATGCTTGACTCCAAAGAACATTGAGAATTAGACTTCATGCAAGAGTCACTAGGAAGGCATATGTCGAGTGGGTCATCATGAAAATGTGGGGAAGGGAATGGGTCCGGAAGCAAAGTAGTTTCGATCACATTATCCTCAAAAACATCATCTGACTCAGGTTCTGATGTGCTACCAGTTATGAATTGACCCTCTGAAATTTGAATAGAGTGACTAGGAACTCTTCCTAACTCACTTTCAGATAATGCCTCAGTCATATGATCCACAACTATCTCAAGTCTATTGATGGCTTGATATTGGTGTTGAATCATGGCTTTTGACTCTAACATAGCCTGAGAATCATGTTCAAGCAATCGTTCTGTTCGCTGCATAAAACGGTTAATCATTTTCTCTAAACTTGATGTGTTGGATGGAGGAGCTTGGTTAAATTGAGGCATAACATGATTAGGGTATTGAGGAGCCTGAGAGAAACTATGTCCCCCTTGGTGTGAGTTATGAGCCCAGGAGAGATTTTGATTATTGGCAAAACCAGGGCTGTAATAGTTAGACTTTGAATTATAACCAGGTTGCCAATTAGCATTAAAAGAATGGATTTGCTCAGCGAAATATTCAGGATAATCATATTGCAAATCACAATCAGCTGTAGAATGACTAGGACTCGAACATGCAACACAACCTTAAAATGAAACATTAGTGGGAGGTAGGGGTTGAGTCAAATTCATAAGTGCATCTAATTTCTGAGTCATCGTCATAAGAACTGTTTCGAACCTCGAGGTAGAAGGGGAGAAGTAATCCTTAAAGTCTTTCTCCTCAGCCATTTCCTTAGTTTCAAGATATTTTTTTTAATATATGCACGCCTAACCACTATATGAAGATGACCTGACTCTAAAAAAAAAAAATAATAAAATAAAATAAAAAGAATGGAACCCTAAATGACACCTAAATGTTGCGCAAATAAAATGAATGGCAGACGACCCTAGAGCTTTGTTACTAATATAGGGCTAAAATTCAATTCAATTTACCTAACCGTGGGAGAGGCACGGTAATTTCCTATCAATCCGCCACTATAGAGTTGCTCCTACCTCTTTTTCCACTCTCTAGCTCAAAGTGAAATGTCAGTTCAAGAACCGTTCTCAGCAGGGATATGTCCTTCACTCGACCACTTTAAGCTATCAAACGTCCAAAGAGGGTTCCTGTGAGCGTCACACCTGTCCTAGATAATTATCTTGCTACAAATTTTAAATAGTGAAGGCCTAGGTTCCTAACCCTAAAATAGATGGTGATTAACCTATCCGCGGGAGAGGGCACGAAAGTTTCAACTCAATCCTGCCACTATTCAAATTTGCATGCAATACTACCTAGAACAAGCTAAACACAAGTGATCACACAGAAACCGCGTGCAGATGCGGTGGGTAGAAGTTACCACCGGTGTGAACCTCTTTCGGGTTACTTGCGAAGCCGGGTAGAAGTCGATTTCTGAGAGTTTCCTTGCGAATCGCAAGATTTCACTTCGTTCCCACTTGAGCTCCTATGTGTGTGACCGCCTGCAAGATAAATTCAAAATTAATTCAAACTCATGCAAATAAAACAAATAAGAAAGTGACTTGTAACACTGTTCCTAAAAAGAAAATTAAAGCAAATTTATAAACTAGCAAAAACAATCCTAGATTTCGATTGTACCGTTACAATCCCCGGCAACGGCACCAAAAACTTGATGGAGATTTTATTAACCCAAACTAATAAGCAAATAAACCCTACTTGTAATACCGCAAGTACACGACTATCTAACTGGTAGACAGTGGCAAATACGGGTCGATCCCACGAGGATTGACGAGACAGCCGAATTCTAAGACTTATTTGAACTAATTTAGAGTTGGGGGTTACAACAGATGAAAATTACTAAATTAAGAAAATGGAATTGACAACTAAAATTAAACTGATAAGATGATAGAGAGGGGACCGAGACATTGAATCCACCACAGGTTCTTCAAGATTTGTGTATCCAAATTATTGTTTTCAAGAATTAACATGACTAACCTAAATATTAATCTAAGTTCGCAATTGATTTCAGCAAAGGTATAAACCCCTAGCATTGCGTGTCTTCTTATGACACGCACAATCACAAGTTTATTTTAACTAATTCTAAACCCCTTGCATTGCATGTCTTCTTACGGCACACACAATCACAGATTCAGATTAATTGATTAAAGCAGACTTTGAATATCAATAAAGGGAACTTCTAACTACCGATTAGTCTAGATAATTAATCCGGATATAATAGGTGAAAGAAAATTATTGAAACTCAAAAATCAACTGTGTTTAACGTTCGAGTATATAGAAAACAATAAATTCAAATACAACAAACTCTAGGAAACCATGTGGTTTCATCTTCGCCTTAGCGCGAGGTCTAGAAGATCATAGTGGATGGTGTCACAGCACTGGTGTAGGTGGAATCCGTCTCAGCACGAATACACATCCCGAGAAAAGACTGTTGATGGACTGTGGTGGCTTAGAGCAAACACCGGGGTGCAAATAGCCAACTATTTTGAAAAATAGTTGGTTCCCGCCTCTTTCTCCTGTGCTTTCTTCTCCAGCGAGATGCGCCACTGCTGTTGATTCCTCTTCGCTCCTCGCGAGCTTTTTCTTCCTTCGACCGGATCCAATACCTGCAAGAGACAGAGAGAGGGTGAGGGAAGAACGAGAAGGGGAATAGAAAGAGATAGAGAAACAGGGGCGGTGTTCTTGCAAGCTCTGTTTCGTGATGGCTAATGGCGGTGGGAAGTGGCTTTGGTGGCGGTGGTGGCGGTGATGGCGGCTCGCGTTGTTGATTCTTCTTAGTCTTCTTATGTTCCTGTAAGAGAGGGAGGTGAATGAGGGGCAGAGTTCGTAAGGGAGAAAGGAACAGGGGGTCGTGAAGCAAAGACGTGCTCCCTATTTCTATGTTGTTTGGTTGCTTACGGTGAGAATAGGGGGGTGAGGACGGTAGCTGTGATAGGGATGTGGAGTGTGATGGCGGCGATGGCGGTTGGTTAGTGGCGAGAGACGAAGGTTTCTATGTCTCTGCCAAGGAGGAGAGGAGAGGAGATAACAGGGGAAGGAGAGATGAACAGGGGCTCGTGGGCGGTGTTGTTATGGTGGTTTGCGACAGGGACAGGGGCGGTGGTTGTGCGTGGTTGTGTTGACGCAGGAGTGGAGATGAAGGACCAGAGAGAAAAATAACAGGAGGATTGCGGTGATGGCGATGTGAAATGGTGATGGAGGGATGATCGCACTGCCAGTTCTCCTATCGAGCGAGGATCACCGACAGGGTGGATTGGCGTGGTGGTTGGAAAAGCGAGGAGGAAACACCCGTAGGAAAAGAGAGAGCCCCAAGAGAAGAGAAAAAAAAAAACCTAAATAGGGTTATCCTATTTCCTTGTTAGGTTGGGCTTGGGTTTCTAGGTTAGCTTTTTGGGCTTGGGCTTAGGTTAAATTAAGTGGACCTAGGCTTGTTTGGGTTAATTTTAGATATGTGACCCGCTACTTTGTACCACCACTAGATCAACCAATTAATCTTTCCTCAAATTGTCGCCTTAATGCGATTTCATCGTTCACGCTCAAATTCCTACAAAGACATGAAAACGAAACAATTAGAATAAAATATAATAATCAAACACTAACATATATAAATTAAGGAATATATTATGTAATAATTACGTGACTATCAACTATATACTTGCATCTTCCGGTCAGGTATTCGATTTCTGGTTCCGGAGACCTTTTGGGATCATTTGGATTTCATGGCCGTTGCTAATGCTCAAATAGGTCCCAATGGCTGGAGGGTGATGGTTTCTACTTGTGCGAGAGTCATTTTTTTCGGCCTTCGTCTGACTGCTAGAGTTTTGCACTCCATGGTGCAACTTGTTGTGAGCAGTAATAACATTTGTTCTCCCGCTTGTTGTGGGAAACTCAATGATGGTTACAAAGACTGGTTGAGGTTTTGGCTTTATGCTTCTGTCGATTCTGACTACTTTAAGTTGTGGGGTCAACAGATTATGAGGTCGTTTCGAGTCCCCAAGAAGTGGAAGGACCTGCACTTGTCTGCAGCCAGTGGAACAAGAGATCCGTGACCTTTTTTGAAGCTTCCTCGAGTTGCTGTGGAGTTGTTCCTTGATATGGAGGTTTGGTACGTAGTGGCTTGTACACTATGAATGAGGCGGAACAGGCGGTGCTGACTGAAACTCGAGCTACTGAGATCCTTGTTTGTGCTGATCATGTTGATGCTAGTGATGCTAGCATTGATGGGAAAGTGAGCTCCGACAGGCTGGTTATGGATCTCAATGCTCATGTTAGCATTGGTGGTCCTGGTTCTACCACTAGAAAAAAAAGCTTCCTATACCTGCTAGTCCATCGAAACAACTGTTAGTAAGCCCTGGTCGTGTTCCCAAGAAGAAACAGGTTGCTAGTTCCACTCATTGTACTATTCTGACTGCTCCTCGTCGTAGGTTATTTGATAAGGAGGGTAGGAAAGAGGATCGCCTATCTTTTGAGGAGGTTGAGGAGATGATCAAGTTTTTGAGATGAGAAAAAAAGAGGTTCGTCCGTTGGACGAGAGTGAGAATAAGCTCATATCTACTCATGGTGTGCCCGACTTTGTCAAGTGGTCCGATCATACCCTCGTGTCATAACCAATAAGATGTTTCTTGTTGCTGTGGAGCAGTCGTAGGATCCCAACATGACAAGACCCTATCTGACTTTGACTTCAACCCACTGTGTGAAAAAGAGGTCGTCGATCATCGTCAGAGTTCTAAGGCTCCTCCATCTTCCTCTCCTACTCGTGTTGGTGACATAGTGGAGTTTCTTGCTTCTCCACCTGCTCGTCACATTTTTGCTATTGTTGCTGCCATTATTACTTCTCCCACTCTTGCCACTACCGTTTTGCAAAGAAAATGCAAGAGTTGTTTTTCCGTTATCGCTGCTACTTTGACCGATCTTTCGACTGTCGGGGGTGGAGCTCCAGTACTCTCTAATCCCTGAGTTCTTCATTCACTGATTAGTTGGAAGGAGCCCAACCCAAAAGGCAACGACATTAAGTCAGATGGAAAGTTTAGTTGGTTTACTGAGATTGACATGCAGAACAGTGCACGCAGTTTGATCAACAAATGGCATAGGCGGTTGGTGGAAAGGGCTTCAATGCTTGCATGGGAGCCTAGTATTCATCTCGATCACGACCTTAAGCAAAAAATGGAAGGAATGAATCACCTCACTTATGTTGGGATAATGGGGTCGGATTATCAAGCTGCGCGTGGTCAGGTGGTCGCTCTTGAGAGGAAGATGGCAGGGCAGTTACTAGTTTTTCTCACATTCTTCCTCAGTTGGACGCATTGAAAGCGTAGTGTGCAGAGCAAGAGAAGGCAACTGAGATGGCTCCGACTTCTTTAAAGAAAGTGGAGGCTGTGCAAGACAAGTTCGTTTATGAACTTGAGGCTTCAGCGACTGATTTGGACATAGTTCACGAATGGATAGACGTTGTAAAGAGGGAATTGTCTGTTGAGAAGGTTGGTCATGATGAGGCTGTGCATTCTGTTGTTGAGCAATCCGTCAGCCGTATGGTTGCTGAGGAGCGGGTGGTGCAGTTAACAAATGAGCTTGTTGATGCTAAGTCGGATGCTTCTGCCATGCTAACCACTGTTGAATGAGAACTCATTTCAACAAAAAATGAGTTTGTAGTAATCAAAGAATGGAAAATAGTCGAATGGAACTTCTCAACTTCATGGAGAGAGAGTGTCTTGATTTGTCTAGATATTGTGGTTTGGTTGATCAGGTATTCGAGGACGATGATGATGAAGAACGTGTTCCAGATCAGCCAAGGATCCGATTGATGAAGAACAATCCTCTTTTCCTCTTTCTAGTCGTGTTCCATCATCTGTCTTTGTTGTTGAAAAGGGAGCTTCATCCCCTCCTACTACTGATGTCATTTTCCATCCTCCTTTGAACGTTCCTGCTGGTGATGCTCTGATCACTTCTATTGTTTCCTCTCCAACTGATGTATCTTCTTCTCCAGATGTAACTGAATAGAGCTATGAATGACAAGTTTTTTGTTGACGTTCTTATGTTTTGTCTTTCTCGCATTTATTGCTTTCCGATCTGCATGTCTTTCTTGCTAGATTGTGTCTTCGTAAGTTGTCGTGGTCATAGTTTTATTGTTTGAATCAATCACGATATCTAATCGTACACAATAAATGTGCGTTGATCTCGCTACTTGCACTTTACGTATCTTAGTAGTTTAGTTTTGACTGGATTTCTACCTTTGCAGTTATTTTTGGCCATCTGAAGCTTTCATTTCTTTTGACTCCTCTTAAGCATATTCCGTGGTTCGACTTGTTAGTTGAACAGGAGGCTTTGCGCGTAGGTCTGGTTATTGCGTTCAAACACTTGTAAGTATACCTCGTAGTCCAACACGTTGGTAAGGCCAGAAGTTTTTACATGTAGATCTGACTTATACGTCCAGACTTTTGTAGATTTATTTCATTGTTCGACATATTGGTCGGGCCAGGAGATTTTACGAGTTAGTCTGACTTATACATCCAGACTATTGTAGATTTACTTCATGGTCCGATATATTGGTCGGGTCAGAAGGTTTTACGAGTTAGTCTGACTTATACGTCCAGAATTTGTAGATTTAGTTCATGGTCCGACATATTGGTCGGGTTAGAAGGTTTTACGAGTTAGTCTGACTTATACGTCTAGACTTTTGTAGATTTACTTCATGGTCCAGCATTTTGGTCAAGCCAGAAGGTTTACGAGTTAGTCTAACTTATATGTCCAAACGTTTGTAGATTTATTTTGTGGTTGATCAAACAAGAAGTTTTATGTTTACGTCTGACTTATACATCCTGACCTTTTACTCTTAGCTCGATATGTTGGTCGTGTTAGTTGCTTTACGAGTAGACGCATAGTCTAACTTTGACTTCTTGACTGAACTTGATTGTTTGAACGTATGATGGATGGTTTGAATATGGAAGTTTTATTGATTATCCTGGTTCAAATGCTTTACAAGTATCCTTAACTTTGGAATTTGTCATCCAACTGGTGAAATGCGGATTTCTCTTGGAATGGAGGCGGCATCGCTGATTTTATCGCTTTTTCAAGTATTATGCCTTCTGAGCTATATAAGACTATCCCCGTTCAACTTTTCCTTCTCGTTGGGTGTTCCATCTCAGCATAGGATCCATTTTGAATAGTTCATACGTTGTGTCTTTATATTTGATTGATGCTTTGATGATGCCTGCATACGTCATTTCTCCTGATTGTTCTGGTAGGGGGCTAACTCTTGCACGCCCTTGTCATTTGAGGAGTACTTGTATTTGCTTTAGATCAACTTGATTTTGTGTTGTCTTGAAGTTTGGTTTGGTGTTGTTCCTTATTCTGGTTGTCCAGTGTTTGGTTGATCTCCTAAATTGAGTGCACTCAACTATGTATATGACTTGAGCTTTGAATTATAGCAGTATTTTCCTTCATCGATGAATTAAGAATGTTTCTTAATCAAATCCTTGAGTCTATGTTCTTCAAGGTATTCCAACTGATGACTTTTTTAGCAACAAGGTGAGCTTAGTAGAAGGTGAGTCTGTGTTCTTCAAGGTATTCCAGCCGAAGTGTCCAATCATGGTCACATCAGTTCCAGTTGCCAAGGCTTCCATGAATTCCTTAGCTCCAGACCTTGCAATGGAATCGAGATTGTCCACCAAATCAGATTTGGTCATCCCAACCCCATTGTCGGTAATGGAGAAGTGTTGTTGGCCTTGTTGGGGCAATGCGAATAAAGGGCACTTGGTTGGGAATCGATCTCGCATTTGTCAATGAGACCCTCGAACCTAATCAGTTGGTTGATCTATGCCCGAAACGCAAACTTCTCTCTATGTCCCCCATTGCGAGTTGTTGTAGTGGCTCTTTTTGTCTCCTTCAATGATACTAGTTCTCATGCTTCGATTTAGATCAGCTCGAGTGGAGGGTACTGTTGATCGCTTCTTTGATTGGTCAGATTGTTCTTTTCTCCAACTAAGGGCATATATCATATCTTTGGGTTGTTCTTTTGATCTTGTAGCGGTGTCTATCTTATTTTTTCCTTTAGACTGCTTGTCTGGCAACTCGATGAATTCCTCGAGTCGCCCTCTTTGAATCCAATGCTCAATTTCGTCCTTCAAATTGTAGCAGCCTTTAGTGTTGTGCTCGTGATCTTGTGGAAAGAGCAGTACTTGCTTTTATCTCGTCCATCCGGTTATCCTCTCATCTTGAGTGGCCAGTTGATATCCTTCTACTTCGTTATGGACTTCAGGATGTTTGCTCGACTTGTTTTCAAAGCTGTGCATGGTTTACACGTCTTCTTTACTACTCATTACCCATTCGTGTCTTGGTCATACAAATTGTAACTTCTCGGGTTCTTGCTGGTTGAATTCAGATATTCCGTTGGTCCTATGCTTTTTGACTGACCATTCTCCTCCGATGGTCTATCGTCTCTCATTCGTTTTTCCTCTTTTCCCGGTTTACTGGGAGAGATTTCCTTTCGAATTCGTTCTTTTTTTCGCAGCCAACATCTCCTCGAGGGTGATGTACTTTTGAGCGATCTTTAATAAGGTTGCCATTTTCTTTGGAGGGTCTAGGTTGAGATAATTTTAAAATGTTCCTCATTTCAATCTGGAAGTGAATGTAGCTATGGTCATGTCGTCGCTGCAACCGTCAATCATGGTCAACTCGTCAGTAAAACGAGTGACGTACTTCCTTATGGTTTCTTCGAGTTTTTGCTTGATGTGGAGTAAGTAATGTGGGCCATTTCTTATCCCTGGCTGCCAATGAACCCCGTGATGAAGGCAGTGGCTAATGCTTGGAAGGAGTCTATCGATCTAGGTAGTAGACTGTTGAACCAACTCATTACTGTTGAGGTGAGACTGGTCGAAAATGTTCGGCATAGAATGAACTTCGTGTTTTCTTTCACTGCCATCATGTTGTCGAAGTGTCACAGATGATTTGTCAATTGGTATTGCCATCATACGTTTTGAACTTTGGGGGAGTGAACTTATTTGGTAGAGGAGTCCTCATGAGTGCGTCAGAGAATGGCAGTCTGGCCAATTCAAACAACACGTTAGGACTGTGACTCTGATCCTAAATGGAAGTTGTATAGGGATTACATCGCTCTGGATGCCATCTTCTTGTGGTCCGTTGCCTTCAAGATTCACTTGTTGAAGTTCTGCAGGAACTTCATTGTTTTCTTGGACACGGTTGGCAAAATTTTGTTGTTGTGGTGTCTGGACATGGTCGATGGATTGAGCACGCTCCTGGGTAAGTTTGTCCACAACTTTAATCAGATGATTTATTTTAGCCATGAGCTGATCCATGCGAGGATCTGTGATTATGCCGCCAGATGTCTGAGATGATTGGCCTACCACTTCATGTTGTAATATTGTGTTACCTGACACAGTTAACTTAGTCGTTGCTGGGTTTGGAGCATGTACTATTGGTAACTCAGCTTCACAAATGGAAGGGTTGTTTTGCTTGTTGCTAGGTTGAGGGTTTGTAGAGTGTTCCATTTGCTATAACATTTTATCATTGATTAGAACTAAGGAGGTTTCCAACTACAAACTCTCTTTCAGAAAGGAAATGGTAGTTCCCCACAGACGGCACCAAATCGATGTGTCTAAATCTGGTCTCCTGGAGATCCGACTTGCAAAACAAAGGTTAAATTGCCAACGACCACCTGTTTGGTGGCCGAAGGCATTTTAATGCTTAAGTCAGTAAATCTATAGGAGATAGACCTTAATCTGGACATAATTCAGTTAAAATTTGCATACCTTTGTCGAATGTTCCGTTTACCTTATATAATGATCGTTTTTATTTCTCTGCGTGACTTAAGCATGTGAGGCAGAGACGTTCTCTATAACATTCTCCTCCTTTATGAAGATACATCCTTGGGAAAGTAACTCCCACCGCGACTCTTTTTTTCTGTAGCGTTCCTCCTCTTTAAGGGAGAAATTTGTTGGGCCTGAATTTGGGCATCTGACTATGATTTGTTCTGAAGGGCCCTTTTGGGCTTTTAATAGCTAGATTGACCTTTCTGAGCTTTGTGAATTGGCCTCGAATTGAGATACTTGGTCCTTATGATAATTGATCTTTACCACATGTACGGTTGTAATGATAGTCATATTTGATGTATCATCAAGATGAGAATCTTTTAATAACAACTTCAACTGCTTCGAACTTAATTTGAAATCAACACCTGGACTTAGCTATTTTTAGCATAGATGTAATGCTTGGGCATGTTATAGCATCCACTTGGCTCAAAAGATGGTTCATCTTTATACAATCAAGCCAATAATCCTATAAAAACACATATTTATTTATTCTTTAGAGAAGAAAGATATGCCAAGAGTATACCCTGGGAAAGAGAATCTTCTTTATTGAAGAAAGGTATGCCATATATTTTCACCCATGGTCTTTGACTTAGGGTGTGTTTGGTTGCATGGAATTGATGTATTACTCCACATCCACCATTTGATTTTGTGATCAATGGTGAGAATGAAAATCCCATGAACATGGGAATCACACTCCTTAGTCCCCCAAGGCATGATTTCCATGTTCATGGGACTTCCATTCCCACCATTGATCACAAATTCAAATGGTGAATGTGGAGTGATACTTCAAATTAGCCTAAAATATAGGAGTCCCCTCATGAATTCCCATGGCATAGGATTTCATGCAACCAAACACACCCTTAGAAATAAACAATATCTTGGAAGATTGGAGAAAGTGGATGGGAATAGCTACCTCATGAGACCACTAAATCAAACAACATCTAATCCAATATAATGGAGAGACTGATTAGAATTTTGGAGAAGATTTTAAATCAATATGGGTGGAAAGGGGAAAAAGAAATTACGTTTTGACATGTGGATAAAGCTGGAAGAATTGTTGAATTTTACAAAACCACCAAATGAAAATGATGTAGTCTAACATATCCTTGCTAGTTTCAAGATGTAGATGAAAATAGTTGGTTGATGAGAGCACCCAAGTATTCTCGGATCCCCTCATCAATTGATGGGTGTTCCCTTTTGGAAACCGATGCAATCCACAAGGTCCTGGCAAAGCCCCTTCAAATCCTCATTTAGCAACAAACTTTGAAAGTGCAACGAGCACAAGACTAAAGGAGGAAGGGTGTTGAATAGGGTTGTCCAATAAGAATTGGTTTTCGTTTTTAATTTCCTATTGAATGCTCGCTGAAAATTATTTTTCTTTTAAGAGTCTGTTTGATTAGTCATTTTCCGTGGGAAATGGATCCATTTCTCTTCTTATGCAGATTTCCTCTATTTGATTGTCTATTTACTGACAGGAAATCGATTATTTAGAAGACTATTTTCCCACTACTCATAGGAATTCAAGTCCGAGGGGGAAGCCTCAGAATCAAATTCATGGAAACAGTTTCCATTTCCTTGTCCACTTTCCATGCACCCAAACAGACCCAAAATGAAATTGCATACTATTAAACTAGTATAAAACATCATCTAACACATAATCTAGTTAGATTGAAAGCTTGTTCATTTGATCTTCTTGATCATCCAGCTCTTGGTAACAATGTTGCAACCTTCTAGGAGTTTACTACAAATTAGTTCAAGCTCAAGGTTGTGTAAGCAAATTGTTTGACAAAGCCACAAGTTAAACATTGCCAAATATCCGTTCTGTCATAGTCTGATCAACAAAAGTAAACTTGAAACAGAGTTTGTTGAAAAGTCCTTTTATGCTTCTTCAACCTCTATGAGCTCACTACAAATTAGTTCAAGCTCAAGGTTGTGTAAGCAAATCATTTTGACAAAACCACAAGTTAAAAATTGTCAAATATCCATTCTAGCATAGTCTGATCGGTGAAAGTAAACCTGAAATAGAGTTTGTTGAAAAGTCATTTTATGCTTCTTTAGTTCACAACTTATTTCATTGGTATTTCCAAAATTATGTTTTGGACAAGTCCAATTTTCACCCAAAATGATTTTAGTAATGATATGTATGCCTGAAATCAAAACTACAACATGTTTGGTAAGCCATTTTATGTGGGAAATAGAATGGAATCTATTTCTTCTACTAAGTGGTTTTTCGCGGTTTGGTAGTCTATTTAATGATAGAAAACAAATTCAGCACAAGGCTATTTTTCCTATTTACAGGAATATGATTTTCACGGAAATGGTTTCAATTTCCATGTTCATTTTCCTGCAACCAAACAAAACCTTAAACATTAATAAAAGGGTGATGTGTGCAAAGGTGTAATATTAGTAAGGTGTGAGAAGTGCAAATGAAAAAACACCAAGTGGTCATATTAGTATATTACGGCTCTGGCGAGGCTACAACCGTGGTGGAAAATCATTGATTATCCACTTCTATTTTCAATAATCTTCCTGAACTTAGAACTTCGTAAAGATGCGCTCACAAGAGCTCCTCTCATTCTTGATTCCCAAGACCTCACAAAGTCAAGTGCTCACCATTGGGACTTAGTTTCTCCCAAGAATTAACTTCTTTTTTTTCTCTCACAGTAATTTTTTGAATATACATTTCAAGAATAAATTTAGGCTCTATTGTCCTATTTGTTTTGTAACATAAATAAATTTTATAGTTCGCTAAGTATGAAAGTTTTGGAGACGAGAAAAAGCTTATCTCTTTGTCAATGATTATAAATTGATGACAATAAATCTCTCTAGGGATTTGAACTCTCATCTCAAATACTCTTTAACTTCCTCTAATGAAACTGAACAAAACATCCATCTCTAGAACTATTCTCAAAAGCCTGATTCTGGAAAGGCTGGTTGGATAGCCCTTAAATGCTAGCACCAATTCCCGTGGAGGTAAAGGTGGGGATGTGCAAATCTCACACGTTTAGGCAAGTCGTCTAAGGATTTGATTTGACGACCCGATAATCCGATACATAGTGGTTCCAGACATAAAATTAGTGTGGTCGACCAAACAAATATTTTCTTTTTTTTCTTTTGTACGAAGCAAACTGGGTTTGGAGGGGATCCAACGAGACTAATCTTACTAGTAGTCAAGGTTTGAAAACCCTATCCGTTTAAGCTGATAGACCAAAATCTTTGACATAAACAAAATCTAAATTATTTAAAAGAATCAATAATCAACTCTCAAGCAAAGTATATTGGTTGATTGGGTCCAATGAGCCTTCACATCTCAATTTCTTAATTCCAATTCCAGTTGTTAAATCTTCGTTTTGTTTAGGCCATTTATTTGTCTGTGAGAATGGAAAGAAATCTAAACTCCTTAACTCATCTTCCTCAAATGAATAGTAAAAAGTATGTCTTCAAATCTATTTTTACTATTTTTTCCTCTTCCATTCATAATAATTACACTTAAAACCAAAAACCAATGAATAGTTTCAAGGGTACTTGTGTCTTTTAATTGAAAAATACTATTACATTTTTTTTAAACTTTTACATTTCCAAATTAAGATTATTTATAATCAAACCTAGCCCCTTTCAATGTTCATTAATTACAAGTAATGCCTTAACATAAATTATTTATAAAAAAAAACCCTTACATCTAGAATTTGGATGTCTCAATTTGCCCTCCACATTTCATAATTTTACAATCAAAACAAGCCCTTCTCAAACATTGATTATTTATACATATCCCCTAACATAAAATATGTGTAGCCCCTTATTTATTTTTAAACTATACATATGCCCTTAAAATTATATATAATTATTTTGTTTAGAAATTCAATAATAATTTTTCTTATTATTGAATTGTTGTAATAAAATTTAAAAAAATATGAAATATCCACGCACATAGAGCGCGTTGACACCCTAGTAAGAGTAATAAATGTTAGTCCACAACTCATTCAAAGTTAAAGTGGGAAGAATTTATTCTCGGTAGTTGCTTTGTAACACCATCTTTCCACTTAGTGACACCACCACCCTAAAAGATATTTCAATATGTTACTTGTCCTAAGTAACACCACCTATTTAAACCCCCCAAATCTCCTCAATGTCCACGATTTTCAACTTCTTCTTGCATGTTCAACAACAACAACAATAATGACAACCAAGATTTTCACATTTTTCTCCTCTGCGTTTTTAACGACAACCACAACAATGGTAACCATGATCATCACCTCATCCTCTTGTTGTGTCTTCAACCTTTTGCTTTACAACGAAAACCATACCAATGGCAACCCTGACCCTAAATCTCACCCTCATGTGTGTTCAACAACAAACATCAACTTTTCTACCCTGTCTCTTTCTCTAACAACCAATCCGCAACAATATGTTGTGAGATTTAGTTTCCTTTTTGCAGGAAGAAATTCAAAATCCTTGACGATATTCGATTAACTTTCACTTGGCATATGATATGCTCACTCGATTAGTTGATGCCTTTGGTTGAGTCTTCTTGGTCGCACTTGAATGTTCCAATTTTCCTAAATTATTCACTAAACCAAAATGTATGACTTAATAAATCGATCATACATTTTTACAATTTCACTCAATGCTCAACCTTTGGTATAAATCGAGCTAATAATTTTGTTTTCTTTTTATCTAATTTACAAATAAATTATTAGAAAAAACATAAAAATCTATCTATTGTGTATTCTATTAAATTGCTCATTCGAATTTGTGTTGTTGCTATAAAAATAAGGAAATCTTTTCAACACCCATTGATTGATTAGAGAACCTAAAAGCAGTTGGCTTCCCTCATCAACTAATTTAAATTTTGAGAGTTAAAAAACCAAAAGGTAATATTGGACAAAACTTTGGTGGCAATATTATCAATTTATTACAAAAAATAATTCAACCCTCATAACCTTTTTTTATCCTAAACTTTGTATCTTCTGTGTTTGAATTTATCTTCTTCGTGTCTCTTTCCTTTCACTCTATTGTTATTAATGAAGCCAGAAAGTAAGTGTGATTTGTGTGTGATAAATATTACAAAATCGATAATCATTGATAAGGTTTGCTTCATATCATAAACAAATACCAACAAATCATTAGAAATATGAGGTTTTCTTAATTTATACTCTGGAAAAGACAATTACAAGTTTTTTTTCCCCATTCCTTGTTTATGTTGATCAACTAAAAAGTTCTTTTCTTATATCACCCACTCACTGTTCATCTGTTTGTAAGCTAAAAATGTAGTTTAGAAGAATCTATTGCATCATCAAAGACTAAGGTGGTGTTTGTTTTTTCTAATTCGGATGTTGCAAGAGGTGAGTCTCAGGTGAGTCTCATGTTGTAATCCCGGCTTTCTGATTCGGATGTTGCAAGAGGTGAGTCTCATGTTTCTAATCATATTGTAGTTATGAAGTTCTCTAGTTTCAGGCCGTCTCTGGATTCGATACGAGACTCCATTCATCGCTTTTGGGGGATATCCGGAGATTTCATAATGGGGCTTATCGATCCTAGGCATGTGATGGTTTATTTACAATCAGAAGATGAGGTCAAAAAAGTGCTATCCAAAGAATCTTTTACGATTAGAGGAGTTCGATATAAAATGTTTCGTTGGCATCCAGGTTTTAGTCTACGGGCGGACCCGGAAGTGGCTCCTTTATGGGTTGAACTTCCAAATCTTCCTTTCGCTTTTTTTCTCCCGGCAATCATGAAGGCGATTGGAAACTCCTTCGGCACCTTTCTTCGGATTGATGATGGCACGAGATACTTTGCACGCCCAACGGTCGCTCGCATGTGTGTAGAGATGGAAGTATCTAAACCTCTCCCACATAAGATATGGCTTGAGAGCCCAAAATATGGAGGATATTGGCAAAAAATTGAGTATCCTGGTTTCAAATACTGTGATCATTGCTCCTTAATTGGCCATGAGAAAGATTATTGTCGAAAATTGATTGGAAGGAAAAATGCGAAGCCAACTCCTATGGGAGCTCCTGATAAAGAGTTGCCACTTTGTGCTAAGTCCAAGCAAAAAAAAACTTTGGTTGAAGGGATGCAAGAGTCTCAAGAGCCGAAACAAATGTATGTCCCGGTGATCAAAAAAGCGAGGAAAGAAAATGGCCACATAGGCACTAGTGGAGCCAAAAATTCGCAAGGAGTTGAGATAAGTAGTACACCTGATAAAGACACAAAGGTGACGATAAGGGGAGAGGCCTCTGACAATGTGATATCCCTTAACAAATTCGGGGCCCTTGTGGAAGAGCACTCGGAAGGAGTTGATGAGGGTAATGAAGCAGAAACGAAGCCACAAGCAGCAAAAAACATGGCGTCTCAACACACAAGTGGGACTAAAGCCGAAACTGAAAATACACAAGACCTTTTAAAGGGCGCTGGTTACACATCCTCGGAAATCAAAATGGCAAGGCCGACAGAGCCATGTGATGAAGCAAAGTCTGAAGACGGATTTTCTAAAGCGACACCGATATGGACGGTTCCTTTTGTGGCCGATAGTAGTTCCGAGATTGACCAAGGTCAGTCCAAACTTGTTGAAACAGAGGATCAGATGAACTCACAGGCAGCTGTCCCCACAGGGCCCAATGCAATGGATGATCTAGGAAAGCAAGGGCAGGGATCAACCCTGAAACAGAATACACAATCTCTGCAACAGCCGCAGGGAGATGGAACCTTTCCTCCTCTGAAAATGCATGCCGACAACTCTCAAGATCCGGAAGAATCAGTTAATGCACAACAATTGCAAATGCAAGTCGGATGCACCGAGCTCGGGAATAATGCTTTGTCGGATGATGAATCATATGCAAATACGTCTTCTAATAACAGGGTTGAGGCCGGACATCAATCTGATGAAGCAAGGACGAAAGGTAAAAAGAAGAGTTCTAAGAAGGGACCCGACGGGGGGAGCCGGCGAGTGACACGCAATATGAATAATCCAGGTGTCCCTAATGATAGATAATATAATGTTCTGGAATGCACGGGGAGTTGGCAACCGGGCGACCCGTAGCAGATTAAAAAAGCTGGTTACAGATAATAATGTTAAGATGCTTGCCATTGCGGAGCCGATGATCCAAGCGTCAAGGCACATGGAGATTGCAGGCAAAGTGAGTCTGCCTTGCTTTGCAACGAATGAGGATGTTGGAGGCAAAATATGGCTTTTCTGGGATAATCACTTACAAGTGGACATTTTACTCCGCACCGATCAACTGCTTCATTGTAAGATCACTATCCTTTTTTCAATATTGTTTTTTTCATTTCCTTTGTATATGCAAAATGTTCAGTTCAGGAGCGACGAACATTATGGGAGACCATGGAGCACATTGCAATGGGTATGGATGAAGCTTGGATCATTGGCGGCGACTTCAATGTCATTGTTGACGGCGGTGAAAAATTAGGCGGTCGTCCTTATAATCATCTAGCTACATCAGACTTTGCTAGATGTATCTCGAGCTGCGG